>RXID01022011.1:128810-485401 GCA_005019695.1 Trichopus zeylanicus subsp. travancoricus | reverse complement strand
TAAATTTGTAATTATAAATTTAAAAATCACTAATGTCTTTTTTGTAAAATTTTACTTAAAATATGATAAAAAATATTTTACTTTAAATTTTAAGTTTAGGGCTAAGTAGGAAGAGGAGGGTTTTATAAGAAAATTCGGATTTTTTTATAATTCGGAATAAATTTGGGGGTGTTATTTGCAAAAATCCGAATTTCGGGGACTTTTCTGTAAATTTGAATAATTTCGGGGTGTTATTTGCAAAAATCCGAAATTCGGGATTTTTCTGCAAAAATCTGAATTTCGGCGCCGGGGACGGAGGCGGAGGCCGGGGCGCCGGCGAGTCGGTGGTGGGAGCGGAGGCGGAGGCTGAGGCCGTTCCGCCCCCGCGTGCCGGCGCGCCGACCTCGGCCTCCATTCTCGGCACGCGGGGGCGGAACGGCCTTGGCCGTGGCCGTCCGCGTCCGGGTTTCGGCACGCCGGCGCCCCGGCCTCCGCCTTCGCTCTCGCGCCGGCCTCCTCCTCCGCTCCAGCCCGCGCCGGGGTGTTATTTGCAAAAATCCGAATTTCGGGGACTTTTCTGTAAATCGGAATAATTTCCGGGGGTTTATTTGCAAAAATTCGAATTTCGAGGACTTTTTGTAAATCTGAGTTATTTCGGGGTGTTATTTGCAAAATACCAAATTTTGGGGCGTTAAATATAAAAAAATAAGTTTTTAGGGGTGTATGTGTAAAATAACCGAGGGTAAAATCGGAATTTTTTGACAAAATTTTGATTAAATAACAATCAGAGGCTGTGGGTAAATATTTTCGAATTTGATGGGTGGGGGTAATTACGGAAATTATGGGGGTTAAGCGTAATTAAGGCTAATTATGGGAGTTATACGTAATTATTCCTAATTTTAATAACTATTTTTTATTATATGTATATTTCTACTTGACAGGAAATTAGTGTGTTTTTGTAAATGCTTCTACATGAATTAATATTGTTTGGAAAGTTATCCAACAATAATTTTTTAATAATAATAATTTATTTTTAAAAGTTTTAGCAAAAAAAATACATATATCTTAAGGTGGAATTTACAAAAATTACCTTTTTTACTATTAATAAAAACCCACTCGTTTTATATTTAAAATTTATAAAAAATCATCTTGATTAAAATATTAAAAAAAATTATATTTTAATTTGATTTTATCAATTAAGTTAATTAAAAAATTAAGTTATGCTTATTTAATTTTGGCTCGGATAACTATTAAATTAATATAAAAATTACATATCTTATCTTAGTTTCTATAAAGATTTGATTGTTTGATATTATAAAACTCAAAATTTAGAATACATTTTTGACAAACTAATTATTCGGTGATTGTGGATAATTGTCCAAACCAAAACCAAATGAAGTCAATTTGATATTTTTAAAATATTTTTTATAAATTTATAATATAATGCGAGTGATTTTTTATAATAGTGATAAGATAAATGGTTTATCATAAATTTAGTATAAGATAGGTGGTTATTTATTAAAAATTTTTATTCATAAATCAAGTTATTTTCATGAATGAGTTCTAAACTTCATAAAATTCTTACAATTTTTTATTTTATTTATCATTAAAACTATGGCATATTCTTAATTTCTATTGTTTTTATTTTCATGCGTTTAAAAGCAATTTTTTGTCTTTTTTATAATCTCAAGGTTGTCTTTCTTGTAATACTGCTAAACACCGTTTTGTTCGGGATCAGGATCAGGATCAAGGTCAAAACTAGTGAACCACTTTTATAAACTAACATTTTCAATTTTTTTTTCTTTACTATCATCTCAAGCTAACTGAACCTTAGCCCTTTTTTTCAAAAAAAAAAAGAAAGTATATTTTTTATCCGTTTAAAAAGACAAAAAAAATGTATTATTAATTTAATTTTATTTTATTTAAAAAATAATTTCTGTAATTTGTCAGAATTATTTACCCATCTTTTATTTTTTAAAATTTTTATCAAGACAAAGGAAGAGAAAGAAAATGGAAAAGCGGTGGTGCATGTTTGTGGTGTTGTAATGGATAGGAGAGGGAGAGGAAAAAGGAGGAGAGAAGGAGAAAAAAAGAGGAGAAGAAAGAAAAAGAGAAAAAAAAAAAAAGGATAAGAGAGATTATAGGTGAGAGAGTAAGTAAAAAAAATTAAGTTATAAAAAATATAAAAGTTATCTTATACATTAGTTAATGGAATTAACTATACACAAGTTAAAAAATAATTTAAAATTTTAAAAATTGATTGATAAATTAAAAAATAGAAGAAATTAATTAAAAAAATATAAATTTTTGAAAAATTTATAAGTAGTTTTTTCAAAAGAAAAACCAACACAACATAGAATGCGCTCTGTCCAATCAACTCAGATTGGGAACCTCGTCGTTGCTAACGTAGACCACCTTGAAGACATCAAACTGCGCGTCATCGGCAAGCCCGCTTATGTACGGCCGAACTGTTTTCCGGTAGTCGGAGTCAAAGAGCCAAGAGTAGCACGCTTGCAGCGTCTTCCAAACCTGCAAAGATACCACAATTGAGCCATTGCGGGACTGCATGCCGACGCTCGATGACACGCCTTTTTCTACCTTCGGAAAGCTTGATCGAAGGAGGGCCAGGCATGTATACGGGAGCCTGGTCATGTCTCCGGGGACCGATGCCATCGCAGCACTGAGTAGAATCGTATCACCGGCGATGAACTTAGCCGCTGGATAGCCGTCCTCGGATTCTCCGTAGAACGCTTGGAAGAAGTTGTGGTGTTCTAGAATTGCAAGGTGCGAGATTGGAGATAGGGCCGAGACTAACGCTTCATGAAGCATCTCTTTCTGGTCGCTGGGTCTTCTCATCCATGCTCCATACCAGATGATCTGACAGGTACATAACCTCGTTAATCCATGTTTATTGAGGAAAGATTAAAAAAGATTGCAATTAAGACATTTTGAGGTTCTAACTAACCATGTTGCCGTGGATGCTCTTGAACAGCGAGCTCGAGACGCAGCCGAGATCCTCAGCGTGGAAAGAGAAGTACTTCATGTTGGTGACGAGCTCATCGGAGAAACCTCCGACCGGTTTCAGCACGAAGAAACTGACGTCGAGATTATTCCTTCCGAATGGAACGTAGCAGGGCATGACGGATTATCTTCAATGGAAAATATGACACAGGGTATAACAACCGAGGCTATAAAAGACGAATTATCAACTGGAACCCAGAAAGAGATGATGTTATGATGTCCATTTATGGAGTGTTCATACGGCTTTTCGGGTCTATTTTGGCCACTTGAGGCTGTGGAGCGTGCGACGAGAAGCTACAAAACGTGGTCTAAGCACGAGACGAAATAAAAGTCGTCAGGACAAGAGGCAGACAAAACACTGGCCATACTTCTCAGCCTCTGCTACCGACTTTCCAAACGTGCAGCTGTAGATCATGATTTCTTCCCTGTAATTTTATTCAAACATATGGTCGACACTCTTGATTTTGATCAAGTTGTGGGTACGCAGTATGACAAGCTACTGACTGTCAAAACAAGAATATACTGGATATCCAAGAAAGAAGCCTACTTTTAAAGGATTAAACAGTTGTTTAGCCACGACAGCTAGAGATTCCGTTGAACTTTGACAAGAAGATTTGCAGTTTGAAGATTCTACTGAACTTTGAACCAATTTTGATAATGTCATCCAGAATTTCGGTGCGAGGTTTGTGTTCTTTACCTTGCATAGCAAGTTTCCATGGTTTAGCTCTGGTTCAAGATATCTAAGTTACGATAGAATCAGCAGTGCAGGACACCATTAATATCAAAACTGCCAATGGCTGTCAGTGTGTCTGTAAGCTGCAATAGGGATTTTATTTATGTTGTTATGCCAAACCTGAGTGCACTAACAAAAATAAGCATCCATACATCTGTGTATGTGACAACACTAGTTGCTGCTAGCACGCACAGTTTAATCTTTTTGCAGTCTGATTGATCTCTGTAGTCAGTAACTTGAGAAATTCTTTGCTGCCAATGCAGGAGTTTAGAACACAAAAGAATGGTATATTGGTTTAGAGATGTGGTTCTGTAGACTACTGGTGAAATAGGATACAAATCCTCTGCAATCTGTTATTGCCATCCTTTAGAAATACCTGCCGAGAGAAAGAAGTTAGAAAACATCATGAATCTGTTTGGCCAATTAAATCTTGTTGTCAACTAGATTCATGGAAAAGCAGTATCAACATCTTTGCGACAATTTTCAGTTAATAGTTCAACAAGGGACCATAAGACTAGAAATATTAAACAAGAAAACAACAAAAACATGGAAAATTTATTTTTTGGAATAGCAGAAAATACATCGGTAAGCTTATAAATTTTTTTTCTCCCTAGTACTTTTGTGGAGCAGTGGCTTTAATGGCTTTAATGATTTTTCAATGAATGTCTTAAGAAGGTATTGACTTGCAGATCCAATTGTTCTAGAGCAGAACTGAGGGTAATACCTGATCACAAGTCCGCAAAGATTCGTAATCCATCATGAGCAAGTTGCACTGGAATCCCTTCCCTGAAGAGAGAAATCAAATCAGTATTATTTTAATGCCATAGGTTAATAATTAAACACACAAGGGACAGATTGAATCCGAGGGTTAGCCACATCCAATTGACTGACATTTCATATTATTGGGAACCTAGGCAGATGTACCAATGGATATCATAGGATTCAAGAATGCTTGAAATAGCATTAAATTGGTTTGAGATAACATAGATCCCTTGCCTCTCAGACCACTCTGCAAGTGCCTTGTTATCCTTGTCATGGTCAAACTCATGGGTCATTCCAACCAAAAGAGCTTGTTTTGGTTGGATCTTCTTCACAGCATCAAGAGTCTGAAAAGCGAGCATAAGCAATAAAATAAAGTTAACTAACAAGAGTTGAAGTTGATGAATTGCCTAGAGTTATACCAACATGCCAGAAGAAAACCAACCTGAGGCAAGCAGAAGTGGGTATTATGAGAGCCAGCCTGCTTAAACAAGGAACTAGAACTTTTAAGGGACTATGAGAAGAAAACAATACGAGGGGAAGAAATAAAAAAATCAGTAGCATGTATGCATTGTTTATTGTACTCTGATTATCTATCTCATTGCATAAATTGAGATGTAGGTGTGCACTATCATACATACAAAGTTTGACGCTTATTGAGGAAGTACAGGGAACTGTAGTTAGTCTTGAACTAGTTCCTAAATTCCATGCTGCTGATACGTTTGGTATTTTAAATCAAAAAAACAGAAAAGCAAACAGAAGCCCCATGAAATGGGGCAGACTAGCTCGTGTTGAATGCTACACATGGTGGTAAAAATGAGCATTTGAACTGTTTTACATGAAGACACAATTCAGTTGCTTAAGTTTCATTTTACATGAGAAGAGGAAGTTTAAATGGATGTCTTAAACTAACTGTGGTGCTCCAAAAATAATGAGAACAGCAACAGATCTGTAGTTAAAACTGACAAAAAGGCACAAAAACAATGAGAGCAGTACATCGCTATTAGGCATGAATAGTAGCATAGATGACATCACCAGCAAAAAAGGTAATTATGGAAACAAAATAACTGACCTTGTATAAGGCATCTAAGATCAGGAGATTCAACTGACCTGCTCCTGATTTTGAAATGACTGCAGGAGGAGAATTGTTAAGGTAAGGACATCACAGGTGAGAGAATAAACAAGCTCTTATTGATCAAGTATTTATAGGAACTGAACAGGACAGGACATATCTTTCTTTCCTAAACACATCAACTGGGAAATCTTTGTGAGTTATGCAACACGGGAGAGACAAAAAACCCATTTTCTAAGTCAAGTGGCTGGTCAACTACTTATATGTTCATTTTTTCCATTCCAAATTAGCCATTGTGTTTGTAATATTTCTGGATATGAAGGAATTTGTTACAGAATGCAGAGAGTCAGTAGGATGAGTCCACCATTGCTTATGCTATGGTTTCCTTAAAGAAACACAACTTAAAAGGAAAAGTTTCTGCTGAATATGCTTCTCAGAATCTCAACAGAAACAACAGTAGAAACAACAGAAAAGGATGACATGCACCAGTCACTAGAAGCATGCATATTTACCATGTTCAGTGCAAGCAGGAAAGCGTGAAACATCAGATATGTATGCAACTCTGAACTTCTTCCCAAAAAGGAAGCCTAAAGATGTGTAATCCTCTCCATGCATCACCTAATGTCACCAGAAGACCTCGTTAAATCCATAGGGGCATAAAAAGCCAAACACAGAGATTCATGACTCGGAGACAAGTAACTGGCAAAGGAACAAACTCTAGGCCTGATGATATGAACAGTTTCTCACAGTGACCTTCAATTATTTTCCAGTCAAGCTGAGCAACACGCCTAACTTCTTGGTGCTTTTTTAACTTTTTCTGAACCAAGTATGGAAACTTTGAAGCAATACTGTTTCATCAAACTACATAGGTTAGTTTGCATGCCATACTAGAAAGCTTTAGAAAAATAAATAACAGGATAAGAAGCATCGGAGATTGTAAGGTATATCAAATTAGGGTAAAATCTTCTCGTGGACATATCATAGCTTGGAAAGGAAAGCAGAACGAACCAGCCACCAATACAGGCCTGTTGCATCAGCAAACTCAAATTTCTTTTGAACTAGCTCAGAAGTCATGATAAGAATCTCTAACAGATTCCCAATTATTAAATATATACACATCTTAATACCCTGCCTTCTCAGCAGATACCAGATAATCCATCATGAAATCAGATTAGCGCAAAATCATCTATCACAAAGTGAAATGCTTTAGAGTGATTCACCATGAATCCACTTTTCTAGATAGGAAAATTATATCAACTAGACAAACAGAGGAGACATTTTTAATTCACATTATATAGGAATGACAGTGACTATAGTAAATATGGAACAACTACAAGCTTCTAAATAATTATCTTAAAGCATAAGCTTTATCTATATCTAAGTAATGTTCTTCAGCAAATAAAATTATTAATGTTCGTAGAACAACAGATATTCACATTCTTTATGCCATAAAGCAGGGAGAGTTCTCAGAATGTGAGGCACTTTCCTTCCATGATATTAGCAGGCTAATTGGGAGGACAAACTAAACACAGATCAGAACTACCTGTCCATCGCTTCTTGAGTGAGATATATAGGAGTAGGCTCGATGTCATTTGTAGCAGTATAAGGTTGAACTACGCGTATGTCGTCCAGACCAAGAACAGCATCCGCATGCTCATGTGTCAAAATAATCTAAATACAGTAGACTGAGTCAATTCCAGCCATCCAAAAATATATTAACATTCAGTGCATTAGTTATGTTTGAGCTCTAATCTAACAGAAAGTTCCACCTAAACATGAAGAACACAGGCAATCTACTCAAAGGAATAGTATCTTCCCCTCACCCCTGCTCCTCCCACTTGAACACTCAAAAACAAAGTCCAAACACCTCCAGAACAAACAAGAACGTAAATTTGACAAATGCATTAATATGAAAAATAAATGAATGAACAAAAAAAAAAAAAGAAAGAAAAGAACTCCAGAGATGCTACACTCACAGAATCCACCCTTGGAATTTTGTGGTAAGTAAACCATCGAATGACTTGTTCTCTAAATGTCTTCCCAACGTCAATCAATATATATTTATGTAAGCCACCTTGACAATGATCAATTAGAAGAGATGTGTTGCACCTACAAAAAGAAAATCACATGCTTGTCAGAAAAAGACAAATACCAGAAATGAAATGAAAAATAACCATGATTCTTGCAAAGTGCAACAGAATCCAATGACTTTTGCATAGTGCTACAACTAGGCTGAAAATTTCCCACTCTGGGCGAGGTGTAATTCTTCCAATGAACTGCAAAAAGCGAAAGGGCATCACAATGAGTCACTTGGCAAGAATTAAAAGGAGCTCTAAGAAACAGGACAGAAGGCGATTGAAGGACTTTGGTGATAAGCTTGAAAAAGAGAGCTGAAGAAGAGTCTTTGAGCACACTACAAATAACCAAGGATCTTTCTTTCTTTTTTTTTTTTGTTAAACAAAGAATAAGTTCTGCAAATTGGCAGTTCAATAGCATCTTTATCTCTTTTATTCTGTTACCTATTTTAACTTGGCCAGATATCAGATAACTTTATTTCATGTCCAACGGTAATTTTTCCCTTTCCAAATACAACCAAAAATTAGAAAGTATGTATTAAGGCATCATAACTACTATAAGAGGAATTCTATGCATAGGATTATCTTTAGCAGATCAAGTAAAAGAAAATATCACCACAAGAAGTAAAAAGAAAATACGTTGTCTTCACTTGTGGAATAACCAACATAAAGACGTTGAAAAAAAGAACCATACATATGTGCACATAATGTAATCCACCTAACAAGTTTCAGCAGTAGGATTTTATGATATTTTTTAACATATTTCATCTATTTGACTGCCAGAATCCATTTAAAAAGGTTCCTTGCAAAGTTAAAGCACATCACCGCCAAAGTCTTAGTTCTTACCTCCATGATCTCGCAAATAAACAGTCATAAAACCTCATCCAGCAAAAAGAATCGCAAGCAAACGGAGCAAATCGCACAAACACCCAGAGTGATCAAACCTCAATCACATCTTGATCATCACCTCAGAAATCGTGTCAAATCCCTAAAACCCAAAAAACACCCAAATGCGCAAACATCTTGTGCTTTGAGATCAACTCTAGATCCAGAAACAAATCCCAAATCCTCGCCGGGCACAGAAGCGAAGAAAAGCAAGTACGGAAATTTTCTGACCTGTAATTAGGGTTTAGCTCGGGCGGGACGGAGAGAGCCTGGGAGCAGACCTCGCAGGGCGGATCGGAGGGCTGGATCAGGCAGCGCGCGTTGGGGACGGCGCTGGAGCAGCCGGTGCCGAGGAAGATCAGCGAGGAGGAGCCACGATTGCCGGTTGGATCGATCTCGGAGCAGATCAGCTCGGTCATTATTCCGTCCTCCATCGCGATTCCAGGACGAGAAAGGAGAGAAGGGAAGGAGGGGTGGGCCTCTGGAATTTACATCGGCGGGAGATCACGGCTCCCGTTGGGAGCTGTACGCGATTGGAGCAGGTGACGCCATGTGGTATACTGGACAGTCGTGATCTCGCCAAGTATTGAGGAATATATTATATTAATGTGTTATCGGCGTTAGCATATTCCTCCGGAAAAGTCTGCAATTTGCAAAACGCTCCCTTGCACAATCACGAATCAAGCCCGGCCCAAACATGGACCAGGCCCATAAAGGTTGCAATTATCTTTTCTTTTGGAAGAACTCGCATGCCTCTCACTCTCTCTCTCGTCTCCTTGTGTTAGTCATCACTTATCACTGATCAAAACTGGCTGAAACGCTTCCAAACATAAACATGAGACTCTGAGGTTCAACGCAAATTGCTATGATTGTTCTCTTAACGGAATGGATCTAGCGGATGGAGTAATTCCCGGGCAGCTGTGCATATAGGCAACTTGCAGGTCCCATTGAAGTGAAGGTTCGGTGGGAGGTCCCTTTCTTAAAAGCTCATGGACATTGCGGGTTGGTCCTTATGCTTGCTAGTTGGAGTGGTGGGCTACAGAGAGGAATGTGTCTACAGTCCTCTGAAGTTGATGTTGCCCTCCACTAACAGCAGGAGATCAGAAGATAGAATCAATCATAATAATTGCATTGGATTTGCAAGTCTCAGCTCCCCACTATATTTGATTTAGAAATTCTAAATCGATGGCTCTGATACCACTGAATGAGAATAAAGCAGCAGGCTGGCAGCGGTGTTACAGTGACGGGCAGCAGATAAACTTTAATTGCTCTTTACGATTTTGAATGTGTGCAAGCTTTGTCCCCCTCCGAGGTTGGAGCAATCAAATGGACAGTTAGCAGTTTGTCTGAGCTATGGCAGGCCAAGCCTACACACATGAGCAAAAGGTTGCTGCTGCACTTGAGCTTTAGATTCACCACTTCTTCATCATTAATGGGTGAAAAAAAGAGGTAAAACTTGTTTGCATGGAACTTGGTTGAGTTTCTGTGTGAGTTGGGCCCATTCACAGCAGTGATTGACACTTCACCTGATGTTCTAGGCCTTATTGTTGTTGTTGTGTGCCCGCTTGTGAAAAGTAGAAAAGTGTGGTTTTGGGGGAATAAAGAAGGGGAGGGCAAGTCATGGAGAGACATGATGCTGTGTCTGCTTGGAGGTGAGCAAGGAGTCCCTCTTTCACATGCTTCTTCTTTTACTTCCAGCCATGCTTGCAACTTTTTTTTCTCTTTTTTTTTTTCCTCCTCCTTTGCTTGCTTTGATGGAAAAGATTGCCAATGTCTTATCAATGCGATGTTGATATCGAAAATAGATCCATGCTTTCAGATCATTTTTCCTGCATTTCTCATATTTACTAATAGTTTATCGAAAGTAAGATTGTTTCATTGAAAATATGGAAAATTATGGTGAGCGATAAATAGTAATTTCTCAGAATTTTTAAGGGTTCTCTCGTAATAACGAGAAAGTAAAATCACTAATTAAAACAACCATTATTGAACAAATAAATTCATAAAAATGATAAATAATAAGAAAGTAATTCATTTGGACCTAGTCGCATCATAGCCCCCACGACAACAACCAATTCCATCACATTCGTCCACTTTTTGCTGAAAGACTCCCAACACCAAATCTGCTTTCTCTCCACGTGGGTCATTTAAGAACTCGCCACGTACACTAAATCCCTGACCATCTCACTTATTGCTGTCCCATTGAAAACACCAAATCCGACATTAAAAATAGGGATTTTGTAAATATCCCCTATGTCTTGTAGTATATTGGAATGACACCCTTGACAAATCTTAAATACGTCAAAGGTGATGGGAAGAAATCGCGAAAATCGCAGACTGTAGGGATTTGTTTGCAAATATTCCTGAAAAAGTAAAATATATCTTCTTTTTAAAAATCAAACGAAAAACAGAGCGTCTTTTCTCGCGGCTTTATATATTCCCCCACGAGCTCGAAACGCTGGCTGCCACTCCACATCGAAATAGAACCCACATCGCGCTCCTTGATGGACGAATCCTGGCGGATCTCCATCGGATCCATGCTCCCTCACCGACGATCCACCGAGCAACCGTGCCCTCCCCGCCGCGCCCTCGACCCCGACGACTTCCGCGACGTCTTCGGCGGGCCACCGCGGACCGTCCTACTCCGGCGATTCTCCGGCGAGATCGGCTCCGGCGCAGCTGCAACGCTCTACAACGAGATCTTCCGGCCGGGTGAGCACAGAGTCCCGGCGACGAGGGCGAGGAGGATCGGGGTCCCCGCAGCCAGGGCGCTGAGGACGGAAGAGGGGTTTTACGATGATATTTTTGGATCGGAGGGAGGAGATCGGAGATTGAGGTCGAGATCGAAGTCGAAGTCACGGTCGGGTTCGTCGTCGTCGTCGGTCTTGAGTTCCGAGGATCTGAGCCCCCCGCTCCGCCGCCGCCCGATCGGCGAGGATGCCGTGCTGTCGTCATTCGGGTCAAGGCTCAGGTGTGTTCTCTCTTTCGAAATGGACTGGCGTGGAAATTCGCCTCTTGCTTTGCATTCTTACCAATATGTTTATGAATTTTTTTAATGATTTAGAAAAACGATTCTAAATCTAATTTTTATGTTACGAATTCTTTTTTCTTTCTGAATAAAAATGTAAACTAAAAAAAGCTGTCTCGCTTTGGCAGTATTACTTTTAGAAATCTTTTTGCATGTATTTGTATCCCTTGAAAAGTAAAAAAAAAATTATACCTCAGTAAAATTGTGTACATATATAATCTTCGGAAACTCGGTGAAGTTGCATGTACACCCTTCTACATATCATTCTTGACGTTTTTATCCGTTAGCTCCAGAAAAATACATTCAAGGATATAAATGCAAATTTAATTATTTTGTGGAAAACACCCACAAATATTTGAAAATTACAGTATTGTTATATAATCCCTCGTTTTTCAATATTAACATTGATCTCCCTCAATTGTCCAAACATTGCACCGCAGGCCAATTACAATTCCCTCCCGTCGGCAGCAATACTCTTCGCCGCCGTCGACACAATCAACTGGATATCGGAACAATCTCCGAACTCCGACCATCCCATGCCCTTCGCGCTGCTGCTTCGCCGATCCCCATTCTGCCTCCTCCGCCGATCTACTCCGGCAAAAGCCCCACCCCCACATCAGCTTCTCATGTTGCTTCTCCCCTCCGGAGACCAGCAGCCTCGAGCCCAGCTTCCGCCAGGACGTCGAAGAAGAAGACGACTACTTGGACGCCAGCTCTCCTTCGTCTGCGATTTCTTCGGCATTGCCTGACAAGAGCATCACGGGAGCTGAGAATGAAGGCAGCAGCACTTCGTTCTTTATCGAGATCGATGGCCGTGGCTTTGGAGATGCGACTGCAGTGGACGAAGCGATCGCGTGGGCGAAGGAAACGTTGAGGAGCCAGGCATGCAAGCGAGTCGACGGCGAGGAACAGGATGATTTGAAGGGAGCGCAGGAGGCGGCGGAAGAGAGCCTGTTAGGACAGCGAAGCGGAGGCAGTAGCATGGTTCTTGTAAAATTTTAGGGCGGTCTCTTTTGTCTCTTTGTTAGCTGGCGTTTCATTGTAGTTGTGTGTGCATTCAAGTGCGGTGAGTTTGCGAGCTTTAGATTCTTAAGTACTTCAGGTTTTTTTTTTTTAAGGATCCATTTACTTTTTAGCTCTCTTTTTATAAATCAATTTACAAGAAAACGTGATCACAAATCATTTTCAAACTTTTCATAATTAAATAATTTAATGGTTAAGGTATTTTAGATATTGAACTTATTTCTATAATTAATATTAAAATTTTAATAATTAAGATATTTGAGATATTTAATATAATTTTAATAATTAATTTCAAAATTTTAATGATTAAAGTACTTCAAATATTTAATATATTTTTTAAAATAAAATTAATATTAATGATCAAAATTTTTTATCATTTAATTAGTGTTTCACTCGAATATTTTAAAATTTTTTTAAAAAATAAAATCACTCAAACTAAAAAAATTTGAAAATTCAAGATTTTCAAATTCCTCAAGTAAACACACAAATTTTTTTTAATTTTTAGAATTTTGAAGTCTTGAAAAATTTAATTGGTAAGGGTAAATTTCTAGTGAAAATACTTGTCATCCTGCCGAAAAGATTACGTGCCCATCTTACAAAATTCAACCACTTAATTACCCAATAATTAATATTGTGAAAAATAAAATATGATCAGTTGCATCTTACATGACCAAAAAATGATTTATAATATTTTCAACCCAACTATGAAATTCATAATCGATATTCGAATTTTATAATAATTAAATACTTTAATTTAAAGTATTTTACTTATTTAAATTTTTTATATATTAATATTTTTTTAATAATTAAGATATTCTAAATATTTAAGGTATTGTAAAGTATACATTAATAATTAATTTTCAAAAATTTCAAGTATTTAACTATGTTTTATCTATCCAAATGCATCCTAAGCAGATGTCAAATCACCTGATTAATCTTTGAACTCCTATCTGATCATTTAGTTCCCGTTTTTATGCTACTTAATTTTACAAACAAATGTTTTTTAATTAAATTCTAATTATGTAACATTAAGACGAGTTGTATAATTTTAAAATAAAAAATATTTTGATAATCTGAATAAAATGTTTTAAGCGATGACATTTTGACAGGAAAAAAACCAAATTCATAGCGATAAATTTATTTTCCAATTTTTCTAATGATTAATTATTTGCCGTTTGTCTAAAATGCAAACAAATGGAAGAAAACAAAAGAAGGCGTCAACGCGGAGCAGAGCTCCTCCACAAAAATCAAAAAAGGAAAGAAAGGGGGCGTAAAGAGGAGGACGGAGGGAAGAAGAAGCAGAAGGTGCTGGGCCGGAGGAGGAGGAGGAGAAGGATCGGGCGACTTGACTACCTCTGACCTTTGATTCTTGATCTCAAGGTCCGGTTTCTCTCTCCATTTGTTCTTGTATCAGGTCCGACTCTTCAATTTTGGTACAATTAGGGGTTTTTAGAGTGGTTAGCGGTTGTTCTTGCAAATAATTGGCTTCTTTTGTGGGATTAATAGGTCGATTTTGGTTGAATATGGGGATCCTTGCGCTGGGGGTTGGTTTGGTTGTTTCCGCTGTTTGATTCAAATGTTTTGGTTGGATTTGCATGGTTTCAGCTGCTTTCTTGGGGATTCAAGGCTGATTTGGTTTGTTTCATTGAAGATGAGAGGGACAAAAATATGGTTTTAGAGATTGTCCAATTGTTTTTTTGATGGTAATACTTTTCCTATTGTTTTCTGATCATGTAAATGAAGTTGGGGGTAACTTTTTTTTTTTTGCAGTGATGGCATCATCTTTGGATTCTTGGGTGAGAGAGTTCAATGAAGCCTCTCGACTGGCTGATGATATTAGTAGCATGATTTCTGAGAGGAGTTCTTTGCCACCATCTGGCCCAGAAACCCAACGCCATTCCTCAGCAATTCGGAGGAAGATAACAATTCTTGGAACTAGACTAGATAGCTTGGAGTTACTCCTCTCCAAACTTCCCAGCCGACAACCAATGTATGATTTGTTTCTCAAGCTTCATCAATTAAGTGATGCATCTTCGGACCATCTTTAATACTGTACCTTATTTTGTCTATTTAGGAGCTTGAAGGTTATTATGCCCCTGTCTGATGGATAGTGAAAACATATCATTAATTGCTTGTTAATTGTTAGATAAGATCAAGAACCCTTTAAGATGGGATTTTGCTTCTAACCAGCATAAGGGTCCATTCCCTTCTTGCAATTGGCGAAAATTGCCAGAAAATTGAGATTGTATTTTATTTTTGAATCTGTTGCTTTTGGATAGTTGAAAGAAAAAAATGGTGTGTGTGTATCTTTTTCGAATTAAATTATTCATTACTTTCTATTTTGGCAAAAAAGAGCTCATCAATCTACTTCGCCAAAGAGTTGAACACTAAGCAAGGTCTTTGACAGAAAAAAAAAAAGAAAAAAAAATACAAACTTTGGTGTCTTTAGTATCTTAGTTCTTTGTATTTACTTAACCACCTGCCACATACAGATCAGAGAAGGAATTGCACAAACGACAAGATTCACTCTTAAACTTGAGGTCAAAAGCAAAGCAGATGGCATCTACGTTGAACATGTCAAATTTTTCAAACAGGTTAGGTCTTCTCTGAGTAATATATTTTACTGCAAAGCAGTTGCATTAAAATTAAGATTTTGGGACACTCATATTTATTATTCTTGGTTCTTATTCTTCTGCAATAAGTAAAGTATTTTCTGCACATGAAGTCCAATATACAGTTGATTCAATCAAAAGTTATTTTCAATGGCATCATAGATGATGATCTTTTATGAAATCCAGAGAAGATTTGCTTGGACAAAGTAAAAAATCTGTTGATGAGATAAACAGAACTTCTGGGTTGGATAACCAAGGAATTGTAGGCTTACAACGGCAAATTATGAGAGGTATGTATTTTTAGTTTACTGGTGCACAACTTCAATTCTCATGTTCATATTGGATGCTCATCTTGTTTTTTTATGTTATATAGAGCAGGATGAGGGACTTGAGAAGCTTGAAGAGACTGTATTGAGTACAAAACATATTGCATTGGCAGTTAATGAAGAACTGGATTTGCACACAAGTTTAATTGTATGCTTTGTTGACTTCCCTGAATGAGCTTCATGAATTAGTGATTGAACTTTTCTCTCTTCACTGTGTAAATAATTGATCCATGGTGCAGGATGATTTGGACCAGCATGTGGATGTGACAGATTCACGGCTTCGGGTAATTCTATTCTCTTTAGCCTGATTATGTAGTTAAATATGCTCTTCTGGTCCTTATGTATGTATGTCCGCAGCTAGTTAGAAAATTGGTCCAAATGTCTTATGACCTCACACATTAACAAATTGATTTATTCTAGAAGTAACTGTGAGAATGACAGTAAGCTGATGTTGCTCTTCCTAACCAAGGAAATGAGACAAAGGATCTATGAACCAGGTAACAAAACTCGGTGACAAAAGCTTTGTCCATTCAAATTTGGGGAAGGGTAGAACTGTTGAAGTATATGTTCACTTTAGGAAATAGAGCTTTAATTTCACTATATTGGTTTCTCTAAAAAAGCGGCATCTATCTCTCTTGGAAATTGATGAATTTTGGAACTTGCAGAAAGAATGTATTTACTGGAACAAGATCTGTGTTTAGTTATCTGTCTAAAAATTTTGCACGTGTTGTATCTTCCTTTGTTTACTATGGTTTACAAATTCCAATGATTTTTTTATGTTGATGTTGAGAAAATTGACTCAACCTTCTTGAGAAGTAGATTATATGGATACAAGAAGAAATAATGAGGACCAGAGAGCTAGGATATCTGATTTGGCTAATGAAATAAATATTTTTGTTGAATTTTACCATTTCTCTGAAGTTAGATTTTGGTTGCCTTTTGTTGGATATTTAATAATAAATGAATGAGATACCATCAGTCACAATACGTTAAAGATCGAAAGTCTCTAAGTTGGTATCAAAATGACAGCCTTTTTTGCTTGTCTACTATTTTCAGGTGTGTGTTTTCACACCTTCTGGTATTCTTTTAGTTAAACAACCAAAAGATGGCATATGTTTGGTCAGTTTGTGAAATCAAATCAGCTAGGTAGAGAAGCTCATTGGATTTTGTTGTGCCAGATCATTGGAATATAAAAAACCTCTCCTGATTTATTACAGACAATAAACAGTGATATGCGTGATTCCTGTACATAAAGAAAAACAATTTTTTCAAACTAAACAGGTACATCATCTTTAAGATTTTATTTTGTAATCGATGGTGCTGGGTGTATAGTTAGGCGGTGGCTATGTTGTGTAGCATCACCTGGTGATTGTCTTGAGTATGTTATGTTGTCCATGAACTCTTATTGACAATCTAACCTGGATTTTGATGCAGCGTGTGCAAAAGAGACTGGCAGTTCTTAATAAGCGTACCCGGGGAGGTTGTTCTTGCATGTGCTTGCTCATAGCTGTTGTCGCAATTGTTATCTTGGCTGTCATTGCCTGGGCTCTCATCAAGTACTTGTGAATAACGGCAATTGTGATATTTCCCTTCTGGTGTGATTTTCTTTTCCTTCAGCTTTCAATCAAAAACTGTTTTGATGTATTGTGTGTGTGTGTGGCCTATGTGTGGAGAAGCCGAGCAGAAATGTAAAGCTGATGCCCAAATGACAGGAATCTCTGTTGTGGGCTTGACTGGAGTTCAATGCTTGGATTTACAAGTATTTGGCTACTATTCTGTTCTTCAGAGTGATCTCCGATGCGTACATTCTCCAATTTTTTTCATCTATATTTTTTCATCAATATGTTGTAATTTGCCATGCTTACAACCATAATGTTATTGTTACCTACTATTGTAACAGAAGTTTTTGCATTAATTATTGGTTAAAGTGACCAAGAGCTCAATGTTGTACTTGATCACCAACTCTAGTGGCTTTCTATTTGTCTGGTTTGATGTATTCAAATTTATTTACAAGTCATGTGTACTGATGATTGCAGTTGCTAACTTGCTGTTTGATGTTCAATGTTTGATTAACTAGAGACTAGGCTAGATAAAATGATATTTGATTATTTTGGGTCAGTCCGAAAATCTAATTGGAAATGTGATGATGATCGCAATTAGTTCAACTGATATTCTCTATGTTGATTCTTCCAATTGTGATCAGTCAATTTTCTACTGGTAATCCAAATTGACGACTCTTAGTTATCATCAATTTACATAAAAAAAAAAGAAGATAATGCTAAAAGTAAAAACAAAACCCACTGATAAAAATGAGTAGTGTGGAGACCAAGCCTGCACGTCGTATGAAGAAGCAATGGCTCGACGTGCATCAGAGCATTTCTAAAAAATAATTGCATCAGATCCGTCCATCATCGATTGGACGGTCAGGCGGCCATGTATGGCTCCCCTCCCCTCGAGAACCTTATCACATGGTAGTTGACAAGCTCAGCAAGGGCGACAGAAGAACTTCGGCATCCTTTCCACCATAAAAGATTTCCATTTTTTTTTCTTCCTCTATTCAATACTCAAATCCCTAAATCCTCGTCTCCCCATTCCTCCTTTCCTCCTCCCCAATCCTCGTCACTCGGAGGTAATCTCTCGCTCCCTCGCTCTCCTGTCCGTCAAATTCATCGAATTAAGCTTTCTTGCATTTGGGATTGGATTCTGGAGGAAATTTGAGATTTTTTTTCATTTTTATGTCGGAATTTTGTGTTAATAGTACAAATTTAGCATAATTAGAGTGGAAGTGGGGTTCTCGGGAACCAATGGCTTCTCCTGCTTCCCTTGCAACACTGGGAAGCATGAGGGCGAATCCTACTTGCAGCTTCGATGTTTGTCCGTTTAGGAGATTTCATGTGGTTTCTAGGATTTGTTTTAACTATTATGGCGAGATGCGGGGATGGTCTCGTCCTATAGGACGAGTTTGCAAGTGTATGGTGACGACTGGACTGATTGAGGAGAACAAAGTCTCGGTTTCTCCGGAATTTACGTTTAAAGGTAGTAGTGGTAGCAAAGATGATGATGCTGATTTACTCCTCAAGCCTGCTCCTAAGCCAGTGCTGAGAGCCCCGTCCAATGGCTTGGGGGAGTCCACCAACCCGGCATTGCAGTCACCGGCCAAAGTAGTTAGCAAAGAGCCGGAGACTTTGTTGGAGGACACAGATAAGGTTATAGAGTCACTGGGGGAGGTTTTGGAGAAGGCTGAGAAACTTGAAACAGCGGCACCTGCCAAGTTCGTGGATAAAGAGAGGAGGCAGAATGGGAGAATGAACGGCAATGCTAAGCTGCCAAGACCAGATAGCGCTGGCGCAACTGCACAGACCCGGAAGCTGAAGACGTCGAAGAGTGTGTGGCGGAAGGGCAGCCCGGTTGCAAGTCTGAAAAGGGTGGTTAAAGATGTGCCAAGAACTGAGAAGGAGGAAAAGGAGCAGAGAGACAATTCTTTGGTTACAGAAGCAAGGATTGTTGCCCCTCTGAAGCCTCAAATAACTTCACCCCCTACAGCCACTCCCATGTTGCAAGCAAAGCCTTCTATTGCTCCTCCACCTGCACACGCTTCCATCGGTAGACCCTCTGTAGCTAAAGAAAGGAAGCCAATTCTTATAGATAAGTTTGCACAGAAGAAGACATCTATTGATTCCATCACAGCAGAAGCTATATTAGCTGCCCCTACAAAGCCAGGAAAGGGATCTCCACCTTCCAAATCTAAAGAAGAGTGTCGCAAGAAACCAACTGCTGCTGGAAGTCTGTGTAGGCGTTTGGCAGATGATGCCGAGATATCAGAGGAAGATGCTTCAGAGCTTGACGTACCTATACCTGGGGTGTCAAAAGGCAGAAAATGGACTAAGGCAAGCCGCAAGGCTGCAAGATTTCAGGCAGCTAAAGCAGCTGCACCTGTTAGAGTAGAGATTATTGAGGTTGGGGAAGAGGGCATGTTGACTGAGGAATTGGCTTATAACTTAGCAGTTAGTGAGGCTGAAATTCTTGGATTTTTATTTTCGAAGGGGGTTAAGCCTGACACTGTGCAAATCTTGGATAAGGATATGGTCAAAATGATTTGTAAAGAATACAATGTGGAGGTTTTGGAAGTGGATCCAGTTAGAGTGGAAGAGATGGCAAAGAAGACGCAAATACTTGATGATGAGGATCTGGACCTGTTGAAAGACAGGCCTCCTGTTATCACTATAATGGGCCATGTTGATCATGGAAAGGTATTTTGTTGGCCCAACCTTTCCTTTATTCTGAGATGCAACAAAGTAACCTACTTTTATTATTTGTTAATGTTTTCTGTCATATTTTGTCCTTGCAGACCACTCTGTTGGACCATATTCGCAAAAGCAAGGTGATTTTTCAATCATGAGATATACAAACATCTCTGATCTATTTCATTCTTTTTGTCACTTATCTTTTTGCTGTAATAACAGTAGCTAAGGAATGTTTTTACAAGTGAGACCAATCAGTTGGAATTCTCAGGTGGTGGCATCTGAAGCAGGTGGAATAACACAACGTATTGGTGCATATAAAGTTCAAGTTCCTGTTGACAGAAAGCTTCAGCCCTGTGTATTCCTTGATACACCTGGACATGAGGTAGGACAAAAGTGCCTGTTGGCATTCCAAATTTTACGTATGCAATGTTTTCCTTTTAGGTAGTTTTTCACAGCTTCGTGCTTTAAATCGCTCAAACACATGATCTAATCTAAGCTGTGTGGTTTTGGGTTGCTTAGGCTCTATCCCTTGTTGAATAAGTGTAAATTCACAGGCATTTGGTGCCATGCGAGCAAGAGGAGCTCGGGTAACTGACATTGTCATCATTGTGGTGGCTGCTGATGCTGGGGTCTGCCTCCAAACAAATGAGGCAATAGCTCATGCCAAGGCTGCTGGGGTGCCAATCATAGTAGCAATAAATAAGGCATGCCTCTTAGCGACTAGTATGCTTGTGTTTCAGATAGGCTTCAGAACAAACCAATGCTAAAGGTTGGGCATTTGGTATTCTCAGATAGACAAGGATGGAGCCAGTCCAGATCGTGTCATGCAAGAACTTTCATCAGTTGGCCTTATGCCAGAAATGTGGGGGGTGACACTCCCATGGTTCAGGTTGCTTTTACTGCTGAAATACAAATATTATTATCATCTTATTTACTGCTCAATACTTATGTTTTTTGTGCAACTAATGGCTGCCCTTTAAACCAGATCAGTGCTCTTAAAGGGAAGAATGTAGATGAATTGTTAGAGACCATCATGCTTGTTGCTGAGGTACATCACTGGCTATTTAATGCTATTTCAGTTTTATTCTTCTCTGATTCAGTTTAATAATTTGTTTATAGTCCTTAAATTTTTTAGTTGCAAGAACTGAAGGCGAATCCTAATAGAAAGGCAAAGGGCACAGTGATAGAGGCCAGTGTTGATAAAGCAAAAGGGCCAGTGGCAACCCTCATCGTGCAAAATGGAACTCTTAGAAAGAGTGATGTAGTTGTTTGTGGTGAAGCTTTTGGAAAGGTTAATGCCCCTTCATCTGTATTAACCAATGAGTCATTCAGCCTGTGACCCTGTCGTTGTGAACAGCAGCTTAATTTCCTATCTTGTTTATTTCAATTATTCTAATATTTTTCTTATAAATTCATCTCTAAGTAGGTTCGTGCCTTGTTTGATGATAGAGGAGCTCGTGTTGATGAAGCTGAGCCATCAACTGCTGTACAGGTGTTTTCATTTTTTCAAGCTTCTAGACTCTTGTTCCTCTAGGGCCTGTTTGGTTTGGGGTCAAGGACCGGGTCAACATTTTTTAGAATTTTTTTTTTTATCTTGTAAAATTAATATTTATTCTTTTATATTATTATTAAATTAAATTATTATAAAAAATTAAATAGTTTTTTGAGCTTTAAATTATTGAAGTCTTAATTTTGATAAAAAGATATTAGTTTACAAAAGTGGTTCACTAGTCTTGACCTCGACCTTGACCATGACCCCGTTCCAAACAGACCCCTATATTATTACTCTGAACTAGATTGTTATAACAGTTGCAGTATTTGATATGCTTTTAGTGCAGTTCACCATTAATCAACTAGCTTGGGTTATGTATATACAGTTAGAATTTGGAAGATATGCTTTCTTTTTCGAAGAAATCGGTTATATGTTCTATGAGTATCTGAAAATCCTAGCTTATAGTTTTCTACTGGCAGACAGGTCTTGTTGTACTCATTTTCAAGCTATTCATTCTACTTGGAGCCAAACTGAAGAAGAAATCGCTAGCTTGACATATAGTTTGGGTTGGTCAGAGTCAAAACATATCCGTTAATTGAATGAGTTTCTTGGATGCAAATCGCATTTTTAATCTGTCAGAGTTTCGGTTTCTCTGGATGACAATGAGGGTAAAATATAGTATTAGCTAGAAGAGTAGTGATCTTTCCTGAGTGTGCATGTGGCTAGCAATGACATGCATCAGCACATGTGCAAAACATTTGGTGTTGATTAATTTGTCTTCCTACTTGCATTTAGATTGTTCTATATGATTGCTTAAAATTATTTCCTGGTAAATCCTCTGCAACGCAGAACCTCGACTTCCCCACCATTACTCTCAAGTTTATATTAATGTTCCGTTTGTACAGGTCATTGGCTTGAGTGATGTCCCTCTTGCTGGTGATGAATTTGAGGTTGTAGACTCCCTGGATATTGCACGGGAAAGAGCCAGCGCATGTGCAGAATCATTAAGAGCTGCAAGAATATCAGCAAAAGCTGGCGAGGGAAAGGTCACTCTCTCATCCGTTGCTTCTGCAGTTTCATTAGGGAAGCAGTCTGGACTAGATATGCACCAGCTAAATATCATCTTGAAGGTTGACGTGCAGGTATGCCTGTTCTCACATGTTGTATGCCCTACATGATTATGTTATAATTGCATCGCTTCCTTTCCTGTGGCTTGCAGCTATTAATATATAAGAATGAAAATCCCATTGCTTTTATCCTGTAGGGTTCAATCGAAGCAATCAGACATGCTATTCAAGTGCTTCCACAATATAATGTGACCTTAAAATTCCTTCTCCACGCTCCAGGAGATGTGAGCACAAGTGATGTTGACCTTGCTGTTGCAACTGAGGCCATAATATTTGGCTTCAATGTAAAAGCACCAGGTTCTGTCAAGAGGTATGGAGAGAAAAAGAACATGGAAATTCGGCTTTATAGGGTTATATATGATCTTATTGATGATCTGCGGAAAGCAATGGAAGGACTTCTGGAGCCCATTGAGGTGAGAATTTGTTCTTTCTGATACAGAATTCTTTGTGTTATCCATACTGTGCTCATAATTGGTAATAATTATATTTTGCATCCTCAGGAACAAGTATCTATAGGAACAGCAGATGTTCGAGCCACATTTAGTAGTGGAAGTGGACGTGTTGCTGGATGCATGATTACTGAAGGCAAAGTGGTCAATGATTGTGGTGTACAAGTTGTCCGGAAAGGGAAGACAATTCATACTGGCATGATCGACTCCCTCAGACGTGTGAAAGAAGAGGTTAAGGAGGTATGTGTTTGGGCGATTAATTCTAGCCATTTATGTACCTACCATAATATGAATTCTTAATTCTCTCCTGAGAATTAGAAGTTAATTCAGAATTGGAGAATTCCTACACCTGTGCTTGAGGATGATCATTATGAAAAGTAGATGCTTTCTAACCATTGATCTTCATTGGAATAACTATTGCAAAACAAAAATCCCTTCATTGTTTCAGAGAGCACAAAGTTTACTGCCGCGAACACTGAAAGGAAAGATCATAATGTTTTTAGAGCAATAGCAGTAATTCATCAGATGGCTGACTTTTATTGGGTGGAATTGCATTGTTCTGTAGAACAGAGGAAAACTTAATTGACATAGAAATCGCAAGTAAAGGTTTCTAGGGTCTGTTTGGAACGGGGTCATGATCAAGGTCAAGATCAAGACTAGTGAACCACTTTTGTAAACTAATATCTTTTTATCAAAATTAAGACTTCAATAATTTAAAACTCAAAAAACTATTTAATTTTTTATAATAATTTAATTTAATAATAATATAAAATAATAAATATTAATTTCACAAGATAAAAAAAAAAATTCTAAAAAATGCTGACCCGGTCCCTGACCCCAAACCAAACAGGCCCCTACTGTTTCAAGACCAATAGCCACTGCATGGAAAGATTCTACTTTTTCAGATCCATAGAAGTAATTCATCATATGACCAATTTTTACAGGAGAAATTTCAAGAATGACAGTGTGTTTTGACCCTTTTCGCATACAATGGATTATTCATCAACTGTTAATGCAACACTATGAACAAGTAGCCGTCACAGCTCTTAATTGATGCATAAAATTATTAGAAGTATAGAACTTAAATTTTCATTATGTTATGCAATGGTTGCTGATGCATTCTTCCTGCTATTATTCTATGTTTTGATGTTCCTTGCCAGCATCACTTAGACAGTTCATTACTGTTTCTCCAGGTTGCTGCGGGCCTGGAGTGCGGTATAGGTGTAGAGGATTTCAACAATTGGGAGGTTGGAGATGTTATTGAGGCCTTCAATACAATCAGAAAACAAAGGACGCTTGAGGAAGCATCGGCCTCTGTTACAGCCGCATTAGCAGGAGCAGGTCTTCAACTGTGAGCATGACATCAACTGATATATAGGCACAAAAGCTCCAGTAAATTCGTTGCTTGATAATGAATCAAAGCACATCTCAGGCGAGGTCTATGTCCATGCATAATCTTGCATTCTGCTTCCACTCCAAATCCCTCAAGACGCCAATACCTTGAAATGTGGTGCTCATGAAGTTGCATGCAGATGTATATAATCAACCTCAGCCTTCCTGTTTTTCCTTAATTTTTTTGTGAAGAAGAGGAAATTGTTCCGAGATCTCGAATGATTCAATCACATGTGACAGCTACGGTAATTATTATTGAAGTTTCTCAATACCGACGCGCTCTATTTCATTGCCATGTAGTTACACGGACGCAAAAAAAATATCATATTAATAGATTTTCTGAAATTCTGGATTAATTCATGGATATTTTTCTTTTCAAATATTTTTCAAGAATATTTCAGTGAAATGGATTTTTAAAAAGTTATTTTGCTGGAAACCACCCGTTTTTGTAGATAATTAAATGCGGGCGGATAATAAAGCGGCCTGTAGCAATATAACGACAAGACAGGTTGTTTCCTGCCAACCAACAATGATACTGACACGTGGCAATCCTCGTTGTGAGAAAAAGCCCATGGTGATCATCCGTTTACCTGCAAGAAAGCACGTGAGGAGTGTATCTCGACCGTCCACGTGTATCATTGGACGAGTAGAATGAAGCATTTGCAACCGTCGGATCGTGGAGCGGTTAGAGGACTATAAAAGGTCCAGCGCCTGCAACAACCCGCGCATTCCTCCATTTCGCTCTGAGCTTCTCGAGGAGCAAGAAGAGAGAAAGCGAGAGGAGAGGGCGAGCGACCGCGAGGGTGAGAAATCCGGGCACGCCTTCTCTTTTTTTTATGTTAGTTTGATGCTTTGCCGTTCTTTAGCATTAGGTGGTGTGGTTTTCATACTTTTCTTGTCGGGTTTCTGGAATCGAACGCCTGCAGATTTGTGATTCTCGAAGTTATTTTCCTTTGATTTCCCCATTATTCTGGAGTTAGGATTGCGATTTTGATGGGTTTTAGTGGTTTAATCTCCAAAAAATTTAGTTCGCTTGGTTGATCTGCATTTTTCTTTTTTGATTTGTTTTCCACGATTTACTTCGGTTTTCTGTCACGGTGTTGAGGTTCTCGGTTTTCTTGGTCTTTTTTTTTGGTGATTTTCAGACGAGACTGGTTACCCGCGATCGCCTTAAATTGGTTTAATTATTATTTTTTTGATGCGATTTTGGCTTTTTTTTTTTATAGTAAATGGTTTCATTCCTCAATGTGGGCCTGATTATGTCTCTTTTTTTTTTTCCGATTACTGTCTTTTTTTTGTTATAGGAATTAGGATTTGCAAGAAATATATTTCCAGATGAGAGAAGTTTCGGTAGTTTTCTGTGAGTGGAGACAAAAATTAATTATCTTGAAATTTAGGGTTTCGGTTTTGATGTCATCTTTGGAGCAAGTTCTTCATTGTTTTAATCCTTTGAATTGTCTTGGCGTTTAGGGTCGTGGTCATGTTGAGTCTTTTGCTGGTTTTCTCTCCAAGATTTATTCTCGTTTTGTTTTCCGTTGAAGATTTTGGTTTCCTGAAGTTCTTATGGTATTTGCTGGTGATTTCTAAGCAAATGGCTTCAGCTTGATAGTTTTGAAGTTGATTTTAATATCAATAATTCATGCATGCATTTCCATAATTGTTTCTTTTCAGTTCTCGATGTGATATGTGGGTGGTTGTCTTGTTCTTTATCATTTTTTTGCCACTGCGTGCTGCCTTTTATGCATATTATCAATTCTGATAGAGCCATTGGATGATATTCTTGCGCATAGAGACAAAAATTGTGATGATCTTCTTCATGGTCTTGGAATTATACTGCATACTTGTGAACTGACATCTGATGATGATGCCCATTGATACAATGAATTTAAACCGTGTCCGTAGCTCCATTATCAGTTATTTAATTCTATATTGATTTTATCTGCAGAAGCTGTTTATTCTGCAGATACAATATAATGTTCCGTATATATGATTGGTGTTACCGTATAATGCATGTATGACTGGGGAAGTATTATGATTCATTTTTGGCTGGCAGATGGCCCGCACCAAGCAGACTGCTCGCCAGTCCACTGGAGGGATGGCACCCAGAAAGCAGCTGGCCATGAAGGTTTATTATTATTATTATTATGAAATGTTAATGTTTCCATTTCTGTATTCCTTGATTGGGTGGGTATCTGATACACAGGCTGCTAGACTCAACCCTCCTAGAGCTGGGGAACTGAAGAGGCCTCGTCGCTTTCGACCTGGCACCGTTGCCCTTCGGTACGTAATATTCGGTTGTCATTTACTGTTTACTCTGATTACGTACCTAATAATAACTCTGGCTGATGTTTGTGTGGTTAATGTTGACAGCGAGATACGCAAGTACCAGAAGACCACCGACCTGCTGATCAGGAAGCAACCATTCCAAAGGCTTGTCAGGGAAATCGCGACGATCTTCAAGGTGATCAGTTTGCATTTCATGATTTGTCCTATTGCAAGAAGATGAATCTCTCCGGTCCCGTTGCATGCAGAATGATCTCCGGTTCCAGAGCCATGCCATTCTGGCACTGCAGGAGGCAGCAGAGGCGTATCTCGTGGGATTGTTTGAGGACTGCAATCTGGCGGCAATCCATGCCAAGCGTGTCACCATCATGCTAAAAGACTTCCAGCTTGCACGCAGGATTCGTGGTGAGCGGGCTTAAACTAGCTCTCCACCTCAACTTCTTTCCGGTTTGCCATTCGTTCATTCCAAGTTTGTTCGCTGGTCTCTGATATGTCACTGATTTGCATGCTCACTCATTCCCATGAACTTCGCATCACTTCTGAAAATATTTTGATTTTTTTATCCACAAAATTAAAAATTGTAGGTTTATTTGTTTCTTTCTCCGTATTTTTGTGGAATTTGGAAGTGAAAAATTTTCATGAGAAAAATTCCCAAACCCTCGACAACATCCATCCAATATTAATTCCGAAATTATCGCTTAAAGATTGAGAAAAAAATTTTAAATATTTTCAAGCCTGAAATTCACCTTTTTATACAATGATGCAATGTTGGAATCCTCAAAAGGCAAGTAACCTGCCATGAGGACAAAAAGTATTACTCCGCACGACCAGAGATCAGCCTTGGCTCCATCACAGCCTTCTTTATTGTGAATCTCCTGCTCCAATCCCAATCTCATTCATTCTAGTAATCGCAACTGTGAAGCAGAACGGAGAAAAGGCATTTTGAGGTTCAACTACATGCCGCGCATCAAAATCCCCCTGCAGATAACATCGTTCAGAACTTTGACCAAGATGATCTTCAAAAAACAAAAACTTTGTTTGGCTTAGCTCTGTCTGGAATTCAAATTACTTAACATGAGACCAAAATCTGAAACTTTAAGGATTCCATGAGAATCCAACAGTAGATTCTCCGGCTGTTAAGACGAAAATACAAGATGGTGAGTACAACCAATGACAGACAAGTCGAGTTTCTTTTGAAAATAAGAGTAAAAATAGTCGCTATGGCTCAAAATACAAGTAAAAATTCAGGCAAGAGATTTTTATTTCACCTTTAAGTCCCTATGGAAAATACCTCTGCTATGACAATAGTTTACTGCATTTATGAGCTGTTGAAAATACTTCCTGGCTTCATCCTCCTTCAGTCTTCCATTGGAAGCCTGGCACAACAACGATACGAGTGATAAGAAATTTCATCACTGGCGTAATCTACAAAACCATAAAGGTCTTTGACGCTAAAAGATTCTTACGACTTTATCGAAGAGTTCACCACCAATCACATATTCCAGGACTATAAATATCTTTGTCCTGCTGGTCGTGACCTGCGACAACAAGACTAGTTTAAGCATTTGCAATAGCAGGTTACTTAGATATTGGGAGGACACACATATTATTTATCAGTTTGAAGAGTTTTGAAGAATTCTATCAAGCAATGAAGGGTTGCAGTCATCTCTCACAGAAACCAATTTAACTGAAGAACTCCATCTTAGGTACATGAAAATTTATGCCTTACCTCATGCATCCGTATGACATTTGGGTGTTTGATCAAATTTCATGGTGGATATTTCCCGTTTTATCTGTCCAGATGAAACAGAAAAGAAGTTTCAACTATGAATATTGATCTCAAAAACAAGAAGGAAGTTTTTCAAGGGAAAAACGAGCAACTCTGAATCAAGTTAACCTTCTAATAAAAAAGTTAACAACATATATGCTGAATTATAGAGGATCGACAAGGAAGATCAAACCCTCCCCTAACTAATCAAAATTTACTAGATTCTCAAAAAAAAAAAAAAAACTCTTTCATCGGATCAAAAAGAATGTCAAGAACCTTAAGTTAAAGAAGATCTACTCCGAAATAAATCCCAAAGAAGACCTCGACCAGCATAAATTATTTTGCCATTCAAAAGAGTAAAATTAAAAAAAAGGCATTCAAAAATCGCAAATATTTACCGTCAAAGACCAGTCTAAACAAAATGAACCGGACAACTAATTTCTCAAAAAAAAAAAAAAAATCAAACCCAAATTTCGTCAACAACATTAAGGGCGCGTTCGATTCGATTCCAAGCTTAGGAATCGTGGAATCGTGAGAATTGAGTGATTCCAAGGAATTGAAGGAATTAGATAATTACAGTATTTGGATGAATATTTACTATAGGAAATTGAGAATTGGCTAATTCCTTTTCGTTGTTTGGTAGACAAATGAAATTGATCAATTCTATAAGTTGTTGAATTCTTGTGTTTAGATGAATTTTTACTGTAGAGAATTGAGAAATATATAAAAACAATTAAAAATAATAAATATTTTTAAAAAATAAAAAAAACAAACTATGTAAATAACTTATTATAATCAATTACAGATTTATTTAATATAATTTTGTTATTATCTTCTAAAATAATTTTTAATAAACATAGAAAATATATACTTATTTTTTTGAAAATAAGTAATATTTAAGTAATTTGAGTAATAAAATAATTTTAATTTTAAAATTATTGAAATAATTTTAAAAATTAATAAGATTTTACAAAAAGACCCAAAAATGAAGGGACTTCAGTTTCACTATATGTACAAATATCATAATAAACATTACGATGATTTGTATCTACTACAGAGACAACTTAATATATTATAAAAGACATCTTATTCTCATTTGTAGAAAAGACAGCTTCCCGGAGTTGTCTGCGCTTGTCTTCGCTGTGGTCAGGTCATCCGATGCAAACACGGATCCAACAGTGACCTTGTTCTCATTTGTAGAGAACTTACACGTGATTTCTGCAACTAAAGCACTCTTATATTTCTCGTCCATGTAATGCACATACAATCCTTTGTGTCTTCCTTGTCTACGACAATGGTGAAAGAACCAATATTAAGTGTTTTGTATCAAACCAGAAAGTTGGCTAACAGTACATGTATCCATCTCCATGACAAATGTTGGTACGAGTAGACACAAGATTATTGGGTTATACAAGCAAAATAATGTTTGAATGTATGTTCCACAAATCTCATAGTGCCCCTCTCCATCTGTTGAATATATATCTAGGACATCAGTTATTAATCACACATTAACCAACAGATCACTATAGCACGGAAGCTAATAGAATCAACCAAAACTCATGCAGAGCTTGATAAAAAAAGAGAAGAGCAAAGGTTTAAAGCTCAGTAACCCCAAACCGAAAAAAAAAATCATGTTCTCGCTCTCCCTATTCGATCATCCGTAATCCAACCAAAAAAACCATTAAAACAGATCAAAAAATGAGTAAAAATGGCACCTTTATCAAAATTCGAACCCAATTGGTTGGATTTTCAGGGTTTCAGCTTCGTCCTCTGAAAATTACAGCAGAACCGTTCAACAGCTTAACGATGATAATGAAGAGCAGGGGCAGCGGTCGGGGCGCGGTCGGTGCAGCGGTCGGGGCAGCGGTCGGACCGCAATCGGGGCAGCAGCCGGCTGGAATTCACGAGCTCTGAACTCAGGAGCTCTGAAATCACCGGCTCACCTGCAGATCGGCCGTCCGGCATTCCGGTGTAGCGATTCGGGGCAGCGATCGGGGCAATGGAGAAGCTCAGTACTCGGCCGGCTGGAAATCACGAGCTTTGAAATCACGGGCTCACCTGCAGATCGGCACTCCGGCACTCCGGCGCAGTGATTCGAGACAGCGGTCGGGGCGATGTAGCTCTGAACTCAGCCGGCTGAACGAAATCACGAGCTCTGATGAAGATGAGCTCTCGATTCGTGGGAGGAAGGCGCTCTGGCACTCCGGCACACTGATTCGGGGCAGCGGTCGGACCGATGGAGGCAGGGGAATCGAGCTGGAATGGGAGCTGAAATCGTGGAGAATACGAGCTCTGGAAGACGATCGGGAATGGGAGCTGAAATCGTGGGGAATGGGAGAAAACTCACGGGTTCTATAGTAAAAATCACGGGGAAAATACGGGAATTGATGTTTTCTTTTGTTTTGATCGGGAAAAAAAAAATCGAAATATGAGGAAACCGGAAATAGCAGATTCCCTCGATTTCGGATTTTAAAAATCGAAACAAACACAGAAATAGATAAAATTGGACTCTCAATTACATCAATTCTCCCGATTTCCGATTCGGAGAATTGAAATCTCTTTCGTCAAATCAGAGGAACATAAAGAACCTTAAGACAAAGAAGATCTACTGGATAAACCAACACAAAAAACAGTACATCTCCAACGAGAAATCAAGAAACCACCCAAGAAAAACATTAAAAAAATTCATTCTTTTTCCAGACCTGGGCCAGCATCTTGTGGCGGATGACCTTGTCCTTGTCCAGAATCTTGACGGCAACATGCTCCCCGGTCTCCATGTTCCTCGCAAACTTCACCTTCGCGAAGGTCCCCTCCCCGAGAGTCCTACCGAGCTCGTACCTCCACACCACACTTATTTCGATCTCGCCCCCAAACCCTAAAAAGCAAGCAAATTCTCCTTTCAAAGCACACAAAACCCTAATCCCCCCCCTCCATCTTTCTCGCCGGAAAACTAACTCCCGAAAGCGGCTCTCTTGGCGTTCCCGATCGGAGAATTGAAAGAAAATCTAGGGAAAATGGAGCAAAAATGGGATTTTCAGGATTTGTTCGCAGGCGGTGTTTGTCAGGAAACAAGAATCTGGGTTGCGCTGCAGTACAATAAGAATGGCGGGGTGGGATTTATACGGACACCTGACTGCAGGGCTAGATCCGCTATCGGTCTCGACAGCGTAAGAATCTGCGAATTTGATGACGTGGTGATGGATGAAACGCTTTTGTTAAACGCTATCGGTTTCCATTATTAAACGCTTTTGTTATCATAAAAAAATTTCTTCTCTTCGTTGGATGTCCACGTGTTCCTACGTGTTATTTTAATTTTTTTTTAAAAATTAATTATATATGGCTTTTTAAAATATTATCAAATTACGTATTTTTTAAATTAAAAAATTTATATAGAATCCCTTAAAATCTTATCAAATTATATATTTTTTTAAGTTTAAAAAATTACATATAATTTAAATTTTTTTCAAATTACATATTTTTTTCTCAAAATTTAAAAAAATATAGTTTTTCTTGGATACTTGATATATTAAAAAAAATTTTGGATATAAATTTATCAGTAGAATCAATAATATTTAAAATACATATATCGTTTGACATCATGTAAGTTGAAATTAAAAAATAAAAATACTTCTAATGACGTGTAATTAACGTAATAGAGAACACGAGTAAAAATCAATTCTATATCAGATTTATGTTCGGTCTTAGATATGTTCTAAATTGAGTCATAGTTCTACTTAATATTGAGTTGAAACAAATTTAAACAGGTTATGTCAAAATTATTATTTTACATTTTCGATTTAAATTTAATTCGAGATCAAATTGAAATAGGTTTAAACCAAAGTAAGAGAAAAATAATTATTTTATATTTTTGATTAATATTTAATATGAGATAAACTTTAAGCCTTCTCCAGCTGGGTCAGGAGTATCTCTTTTTTTTTACTTAAGTTTGAATGATATTAAATGATATATATTCTTCAAAGATTTTTAATTCTAATGATAAATATTTACTCAATAAAATTTTTACAATATATCTAGTAATATAAAAAATATTTAATTTTTAAATTTGGAGGATAAATATATAATTCGAAAAATTTTGAGAAATTATATAAAATTTTTTAAATTTCAAAGAGAAATATACAATTTGGAAAGATTTCAAAAAGTTATATATAATTTTTTAAGTTTGAAGAAGAAATATGTAATTTAATAAGATTTTAAGGAGTTATATGTAATTGACCCTTTAAAAAAAGAAAAATTATTAATAAATCTTTAAAAGTTTCAGAGTTTTCGTGATCAACCCTTCTAATTTTCTAAATTACCAATCAATTATTTCGTTACCCTCTCGTTAGTGAATTTAGCTTCTTCCATTACAGTTGAGAGGAATTTTGGGTGGACCCCATTACAATTGAGATTTAGTGTCATTTATAAAGATATTGAGGCATATTTTTTGCTTTAGGATTTATGTCCATTTGCTAATCGGAGAGAAGAGTTTTGGGTGGGTTGTTTTGTGAGTTTCAGGGTGGATTTTGTATCGATTGTAGAAAGGTTGATCTTCTTCAACCATTGTTCATATTCCTGCTGCAAGTTGGATTGCCACCACACTATTATAAGTATGGAGAGTATGTTTGTTGTTGTATGTTTCAGAGATGACCCTTATGTTTTGAGTTTACCAATATCATTATATTGGGGTTCAGTTTTGGATAAGATTTGCATGAAATGGAGCCTGAACCATTTATTGATAATCGTAAAATATGTTATCATGTGAACAAAAGACATTTGCAGCAATCTGCGACAACATCGACTTTTAACATATGTGCAACATTCATTGTGTTTTGAAAAAAGCCATGATTGAGATGGTCATTAAAGATATGAACCCCACAATAGAAGACAATATATGCAACTTAAAGCATGTTGACACTAGTAAATTGTGATGGATGAACTGAGATTTTGGCCTACTATATGCACTATTTTTTCTTATGTTTGTTTCTATGTGAAAGTTTAGTATGCTGTTGTTTTCGAGTGTACCTTGTGCGATAAATTTTTAAACCTTCATTGTATGTGTGCACTACATAATCTTTCATTATTTTGAATTATGTATATGTGATCTAGAAATGACTTTTTGCGGACTAAGTGGTGCATATTATTTGAAATATTTCTACATAGTTATATGTCAAGTGAGATGTTGATATCACATCTTAAATGGCTATATTATTTGGAATATTTCTACATAGTTATATATCAAATGAGATGTTGATATTACATTTTAAATGACTATATATGAGACAAATTATTTTTCTAAGAAAAAGTATTTATATTTGGATTGAAATAGTTACGTATCGGGTTAAGTAATTATATATATATATACATTGAAATAATTATATATAAGTAAAGTATTTATATATGAGTTGAAATATTTATATATGTATTAAAATAATTATTTATGTTTTTAAATTGGATTAAAAGTATTTATTTATTATTGTAAACTAAGAATATATTTTTTGTTTAAATGAAACAACCAATATTCCAAAATTTTATACTTGAAGGAGCTCTAATAAAGTATGAGGGTTCATCGTCACAAAATGCTATGAACATGTGGGACAATGTTATATAGAATGTTGGATAATAGTTCTTGAATGCCAATAATTTTAGGAATGAGCTTAGAAATTATATAATCAAGCGTAATTTTGATTATGTCTTCATTAAGAATGAGTCAGGTAGGATAACAATGCAATGTAAAGACGAAAGCTGCAAATGGTGTATCCATATATCCAAAGAAAGGAATCTTTCTATGTTTAAAATCAAGACATATATTTTTGTACATATATGTGGTGTGCATATAACGACTAGGGCACATCCAAAGACATTGAAGAGATGGGTAACTCAAATTGTACAACTCAAGTTAAAAGCCAAACCTCTATTGTGGGTTGTCGATGTGAAGAATAATATATGAAATGAGTTCAGTATATGATTAAAGTATAAGTAAGCTTGGTGTGGTAAGGAGGAAAGACATAAGTCACTGCATCGAACAAACATAAGTCACTGCATTGAACAGACATTGTGTCATATGATCTTTTAATATGTATGACAACATGCATATAAAAACCAATCTAAGAAGTATTATGGAGATTGACAGTGATGGAGAGTGTTTTAAATGAGTTTTCTTCAGTTTTTCTGGTGCAATTATTGGGTTTAAGTAAGGTTGTAAACCTTTCTTATTTCTTAACGACACATATCTACTTCACAAGTATGATGGTGTTTTGTTGAGCATAACAATGAAGGATGAAAATGAAGGCAATTCTTTTAAAGTTAGTTCTGCCTATATTTCATAAAATATTAGTAATCATATTTTCTTTCTATAAAAGTGTTGGTATAATTATTATTTAATTATTGTTCTTATTATATGTCGGTATCTTAAACATTGCCTTTGCAATAGTGGATGTGAAAATTGATGAGAACTAGAGGTGGTTCATGGAACATCTCGGTTACATAATGTTTGGTGGGGGGATATGGGACAACAATTGCATTTATGTTGGATAAGTCAAAAGGTCTAGTTAATGCAATTAAACATGTTTTCTCAAGATCTCCATATGGATATTGTTTGCGTTATTTGCATGCCAACTTTTGTAGTGTGAAGTTGAACCTTTTGAAGGTTATAGAGGATGTGCATTAGGCGATAATAAATAATGTTACATTTGCACATATAGAGAAGTACTCTGTGGAAGCAGTCAATATATTATGCTCTACTATTTGTGGATGCATATCATTGGATATAGGAAAATTTCGATATATGACATTAGTACAATAACTTATTTGTGGGCTCTCGTTGGGGTGAAATGTATTCCAACGTTGCGGAATCATTTAAGTCTAGGTTAAAGAAGCTAGACATCTCCCAATGATTAATATGGTTAATTGCATAAAGTTAAAGTATTATTTTAATTTGAGTTATTCAATGTTTAGGGTTCTTATGTATCTTATTCTTAATTTGTATAGGTAGAAGATGATAACTAATATGTATGAGCGTCAAAAAAAAGGAAGACAATATGACAGTTATCTTTATCTGAATATAGAGCTCTATCTTCCGAAAATAATTGACAATGTCCTTCATTTGAAGGTTGGTTGTATGGATGGTAATTTTTTTGAGATGATTGGGCGGGACACAAACTTTGTTAGTGATCGCTTGTGTTTTTGTGATGTCTAGCAGGATAGCGGATTGCATTGCAAACACGTATACAACACCATATTATTAGCCGAGGACACCGTTAATTCTTTTATTGACAAATACTTCATTATGAAAAACTACATAAAATCATCTAAGAACCCTATATTTTTTGTCCCAAATATCCGCAAAAGCAGATGACATAAGAGAGTTACATATGCATCCACCAATAACTAAGAAGAGGTCCGGAAGGCTAAATTGAGTCTCTGACTTTTGAAGTTAGGCCCATACAATGTAGGTGATGTAAGGAAATTAGACATAACTGCAAAACTTGCAATTGTTTGAATTAATAACTGCAAGACTTGCCAAATATTCATTTGAACTAAAGCCAGTCCACGGAATTGCTGAATATCTATTCAAACCAAAACCAACTTACAAGCTCGTTAAATATCTATTTGAATTAAGACCAACCCGCGGACTCATCGAACATCTATTTGGACTAAGACCAGTCCGCAAGTTAGCCGAATGTTATCATGACAACCCATAGGCTCTTAAACTAAATCAATTAATACAAATCGATTAAATTTCAAATTGGATTCAAATGAGTAAAATTAAATTAATTGAAATGTACCTAAATTGATCAAATAAATAAATTAAAAATTAAATTGAATTCAAGATTAATTCAAATCAAATCCAATTTGAATCAAATTAAGTTCAAATCAAACTCTAATTAGATTAAATTAAATTGAAACAAATTAAACTCAAAGTCAAATTAGAATTAGGTTGAATCTAAATTGAAATCAAGTTAAATCAAATTGACTAAAACCTAAACTAAAATCTATCAAGATGTGAACTCAAACTCAATAAAGATTCAACATAAGGTCAAACTCCACTCAGATCAAATAAAATCAAACTTAAACTAACATCAAGTTCTAAACAACGAATTAAATTAATTTAGATGTGATGTGCAGCCCAATTGCTGCAGAGACCAGTAAGTGCAGTTTATATGGGAGCAATATGCCAAAGAGGATCCAGGCAACCGCAAGAAGAATACCAAGCTGCAGCCAAAGGAGCACTGCTAGGAGATCCAACTGTGTAGGACATAACTTGAAGCGACCATCATGAAAGATCTACGGCTTTGGGTAGTCCTTTCTTGGCAGTGCCTTGGCTTTTTCTTGCAGTGTAATTACATGAAGTTCCTGCCATTTTAGAAGTACCTGCGTGGGTTTAGCTGTTGGCCTCATGTAGTCTAATAGCATCAGAAGTTAGGAGAGCCTACCTTGCCAAAGAGCATCAAGGGGTAACTATCCAACCCATCCACCGAACTGACACCGATCTCCGGTGTCATCACCAATTGCAGGGCTTTGAACTTCCAATAATAGACGCCTATGATCCCTGGTGAGGGCCCAAGGCCTAAACACCAACCCCTGAACATTATCAGCTGTGGGGTAATGATATGATCTACTTCCAAATACTCTCTCAAGAAGGGTTCCAACATGGTCTTCAGAAATGAACTGATAACATACTTCCTGCCCTTGCCGCTAGAGAAAACCTTAAATGCACTCTCTGAGATCTCCAAGATAAAATCTAGGGAGAGTAGCCTTGGCGACTGCCTTCAAGTCAGCAGCCTTAACTCCAGCAGTTGACACAAAGATCATGATTCGTATTGACGTTTCATCAAAGCCAACAAGCTCCAGAGACCACAGGAGAGGGGAAAAGAGCACAATAGCCCTTAGAGGACCACCAGCTTCAAATGCCACGAGAAGAGAGTACGGAAAAGAGTCCCTGGCGATCAGAAGGGCTCCCAGTTTTGAAGCCATGCTTTGGTTCTCAGCTTCAGCATTGGAGGGATCTTTTCCAGCGAGAAATAAAGCTTAGAGGGCAGGAATTTACGAGGAAGTAGTAATCTCATGCTTTTGGTGAGAGGCCTGAAACATAGGACCAATTTGAAGCCACCTTTGCATGCCCAAGGATGCCCAAATTCTGTTACATCCATGAAGACTTGGGGACCTCTCCAGAGCCATCATGAGAACTGAAAGGCCAAGTGGGAGGGACTGAAAGGATCTTGCATGGAGTTCTCTTACCACATTATCAGCAACTCCGAGATAGGCAGATGGGGTTTCAGACAAACAGAGCATATCATAGCCTTCAGAGTGAGTTTGGTAATAAAAAACCTGCTAATTGTATAAATAAAATCATGCTCATGCATGCTAAACCAAGGAAATTAGACACCATAAGCCATTTTTTCTACTCTTTTACCAACTTATTTTATATTTCCATAGCTTATATGTTTCCGTAAGTAAAAATTAACAAATTATCCTTTTTTTTCTTGAAACTCGTCACATGCAGGAAGAAGAAAACTGAGGAACAGGGGTACCTCATTAACCAATAACTGGTGTATACCATGGAAGATAGTCATCATTATGATCTTTGATGACTTGATGCAAAGAAATCACCAGTATCTACAGGGCTCAATAAGAAGATGCCAAGTTAAATAACTCAACTGAGCAAAAATATCATAGAAGAAGCATATATTTTCCGATACTGGTTTCTTTTTCTGATACTTAAAACAACTGGCTGTCCAGATGGAGCCAGCCCAGTAGACCTAAGCAAGTTGTGCGTTGTGGAGAGTGCTTTGGACCAGAACATCACCTTAAAGTAGTTGCAGAGGTTCATTCCAATTTAATCACATGAGCATCAATCACAATAATTAGTCTTTTTTTCCTTGAAACTCTTCGCATGCGTGAACAAGAAAAATGTGGATTAGGATACCTCATAGCCAATAGCTGGAGTATACAAGGAGGATAACCAACATCCTATGGTAGGTAGGCACCGTCTGAACCAGAACATCACCTTCAAGTAGTTGCAGAGGTTCATCAGTCCAATTTAATCACATGAGAATCACAATAATTAACCTTTTTACCATGAAGGCCTTCACATGAATGAACAACAAAACTGTGGATTAGGATACCTCACTACCAATAAGTGGTGTCAAGCAAATACACAACAATATGTGGAAAATGGATATCATTGAATATGGTCATCATCAAGATCTTTGATGCCTCAATGTTACAAAATCACCAGAATCTGAAGGACCCTGTTAAGTAAGTGTCAAGTTAAAAAAAAATCGCTGAGGAAATACATCAGACAAGAAGCACATATTTTGCCAACACTGAAATGTATCAGCAACTGAATTTTCCCAGAAATTGTGGGTGACATTCAAACACCTCACGTCTTCAACTATACTGATAACTTTATAAATTTCGCAACAAAAAGCCCACTTGTTAGAGATGTATTAGGGTCAAAACGCAAGGTTCCTGGGATCCTCCCGCTCCTGCATTTCCATTTTTTCGAAGCATCCATCTCTTGTAGCTCTGTAAGAATTTAGAATTATACAAGCTGGAAACAAACATAATAGGAAAAGAAAATATCAAAAAAGAAAATAACAAGTCTTAGATATCCTGAAACAGTTGAGCTAAACTTTCGATAGACGAGAATGTTCAAATAAAAGTACAAAACCATCTAGCGTGTAAAAATGCCAGTTTAAATAGTACAAGCCAGACCTAGCTTTATAAATCACATTGCACTAAATTGGCTGAGACTAAAAAGGCATGGAAATGGTGACAGTTTATGGTATCAACAACTCTAGCCTCAAGCATACTAGTAATATCTACATCTGTAGTAATAGTAATTATTGATACAGAAATTACAAAATATAAACAACAATAGAAAGGAAAAATGCAATTTGATAGTGTCAGACCACATGAAAAATACCTGCTGAACAATTTGCTAAAAGAAACTGCTCCACCACATCCTCATTTTGTGCAAAGGTTAGACTGTTAAAAAGAAATGGATAAAAGTCAAAGTAGTGCAAAAGATCCATATAAGATTGAATTTAACTTCTACAGTTATTTGCCCCCAAGTTCTCTTTTTGGTGAAGCAAAATAAGAGAAATAATTAATTAGCAAGAAAAGTATAATTCCAATATCTAGGAAAAAAAATTGCTCCACCAAAATATCATACTGCATAGTTTTAAGGGCTTCATTTGCAATCTGTTGTGCTCGAGCAATAAAGCTTATATTACAATAAGTCTATGCTCTACAGCAGTTCCACTCAGGAATAGATAAATCGTGGAAATTTTGGGAGATTTCCACAGGTTCCTTGATATTTGTCCCCAAGTTAATTAATATGTACACAAAGTTTTGCTGATCTAAGAGTCAGGCGAAAAAAAAGTCAGGCAAACCAAAGATCACAACCTGCATGTACTGTATATAAGAGTGCCACCAGCTTTTAACAATCTAAAACCATTTGTCAGAAGTTGTAGCTGCATAAACAAGAGAGGAACAAACTCAGTCATGCAACAAAGCTGCAAAATCATGCAAGACATGCAGCAGTAATTAAATGCCTGAACCAAATTATTTGTCTCCTAGATATTGACTTGCTTATGAGATCTGCAAAATCTATAACTGATTTATCATTGCAAGTTTTATAATTCAAATTGTGAATTCAAACATTCTACACTTCCAAATTACAAGTGTAAGCTCTTTGTCTCAAACATCAATATACGAGATTACTTAATAAATTTGATATCCATTTGAGATTCAATCAGGTTCATACCCATTAATGAGTTAAGCTCACTTACCATTCAAAACATTCTGCACTTTCAAATTAGAAGTGCAAGCCTTCGTTAGTGAAGTCAGTAAAAAAGCATAATTTGGGTGATGGCTTAGGCTTCACGCAAGATTCAACCAGATTCATTTAATGTGTGTTCCAATTTGTTAATGTTTGAAGGAGTTGAGCTGTTGAGTACTTGAAGCAAAATCTCAGACTTTCTGATCTTAGTTTTGTATGAGTATTCATAAAAATGTTTAGATAGTCAACTCGAGCACAAAAGCAACTCATTAGTAAGAGATGATACACAGTCATAATCCTGAAACCAGAGTTCATTTCCTCAGCCAACATCACCTTTTTATTCATTTACGCATGTGACAAAAATGAACTTGTCAGATTCGTTGAAGCATTTAAATATACATAAATATATATAAAGTGGTATCCCCACTGAAAACTCTCAAGAAAAGATACCTGAAGCTGCATCAAGCTGTTGGTTCTTTTTGCATCTAGAACTCGATGGTGCAGAGTTTTCCATCCCCAATGCTCAAACTTCTGAATGTGTTTGATTGATCCATCATGGGTGCACTCTGCGTCCACAAGAACCTATATAATGATTGAACAGATTGCAAAAGCTGAAATGAAGTGACATGTGCTAAATCTGCTAAAACAATGCAGACAGACACATTATCAAGAGGCACCACTCTAAGGGATAGAGCAATAAGTGTAAACTAAGTATTGCCCATAAGAAGTAAACCTTACTAGAATGTGTTCTTCATAAAACTTAGCTAACTTAGGCATGAAATCCAGCTGTAAAGTTTTAAGAGCCATCTGGCAACCAAGTAATATATTTACCAAAGGAAGTGGGCTATCAATACCTTGTCATAGCCAGAATGTGACACCTCAACATCCTCCATGGCATTATACAATTCACTTCTTTGTAAACCAACCACTCCAGAATTTTTTCCATAAAAAAATAGTTCCGGCTCTGATGTTGAAATAGCTTGACAAGAATCCATAGATTTTCTTAATTTATTTGCATTCTTTCTAACTTTCCAAGACATTTTGGAAGTCCACTCTGAGAATGTATCTGCAGCACCTTTGCCATTTACTTCAGCTGCCAAGTAGAAAACAAATAGACAATATGAGATCCAATCAACTTGATTAACAAAAATGAAAGAATAACCAACTGCTTCTACATACTTTTCAACTTAAAACTCAAAAGAAAATATTGAGAAGAACAGAGAATTTTAGAGTTGTATTACATGATTTCACACGAGACGTCAAAGGTAAAAGGGAAAATGATGTCCCATCAGCAATGAAGAGCCTACAACGCTCCCCGGCTGCATATTTCTGTAACATTGTACGACAGGCTGCTAACCGCTCTCTTGAAACATCAACACCAGTCAGAGATCCAGAGCTTCCAAGTAGATCCGATAGCATGCATAGCTTAGCTCCTAGAGCAACAGAAGGTCAATAACAAGTAATGACATGCTACAAGTAAATATCACTTATTTGTTTTATTAAGCAATTAGTGGTCAAATGGGTCTGGCTTCTAGCCAAGCACACACAATTGTAAGTGAAGGGTGAAGGATATGGGATTTCTAGCCAAGCAGTTAAAGTGAAATGTGATGAAGACTGAAAAAGAGTACCACACAACCAATGGTCCTAGACATGTGAAGTACAGAAAAAAGGATATGGTGTAAAATCTAAAGACTTTGACTAAAAGCTAAAGAGATAAAGTTAATAATCAAAGACTAAAAAATCTAAAAACATGGAGAAAAAAGCCAAGGGGAAATTAAAACCTTGGAGAAGAATAGGAAAGAAAGATATAACTAGAAGATAAGGCTAAAGCTTCAAAATATCAGCGATATAAATAGAGCACTAAGAGTTAAGAATCGGAAAGAATACGGTAGTCATAAAAAAAAACTGTTTTCTAGTTCAAGTCTTTTAAATAATTTATTTGAATAATAGCGAGCTGTAAGGAATCTGAACATTGGAAGCATGTCTTCACTAATTCCAAGACTTCAATTTAATGGATAAAGCAAATTTGTGAAGAGAATATTGGTCATTTGCGATGCTTGCTGATATGACACAAAATAATTAGTCACATCAAACAAAAATACACACATGATTCATACTCAACAGATTTAGACAAAACATGGAGAACCATTGCCAAAAGAGAAACCCTAGAGTGACCAATTACCTGGAGCAGCACATAAATCAAGAACATGATCGCCTGGACAGACGCCCAAGGCTAAAACAGCAGCACCTGATGCTGCATCCATTCCATAAATCTGAACCCAATAGATCAACGAAAGTAAACAAGTGTAACTCATTTCTAGATCCACATGAATTGTAGGTTGCCAAACAGAAATGCATTTAAATGTACCATGGTTTCCAAGAAATAAAGACCAACAAAATCACAGGAATAAGCAGCAAAAAAGACGCATAGGACCATGAAACAAACACAGAATCTCACCTTTCCAGACTTGTATGCATCTGAACAAGCAATTTTAACATTAGATGGTACCGAATAGAAGTCAGGCAACCAATCAACCTTCTCAAGCTTGCATCCTATCTCTGCTTCGATTTCGAGTACCTGAGTTTCATACCCTGGTTTAAACCTATAAATACATAGATAACACGATCGAAATTGATTACTAAAACAACAGAAACTTCATCTACTCAAATCTTTCAAGCAAAATTAGGGTTTCACATAAGATTGAAGAATGGTACCTAATATAGCGGAGAATCGTATCCACTTTGGAGTAGATGGATGGATCGATTCCGTTCCCCTCCAAAAAGTCAAGAAAGGTGCGAGGCAAGGGCAAAACCGTCGCCGCTGCCTCCCTAGCGGAACCGAGCACATCACCGTCCATCGGTTAAAACCCTGGGAAGCGTTCCGTTAGGGTTTTCGGATGCAAAAACAATGAATAGGAATTAGGGCAATGATCGGTTAGGGTTTATGGATACAAGAAACAATGGAGAGGGGGATTATGACTAGAACAACATGCAATCGAAGCGATCTATGAGGGTCTTCGGATTGAGAATGTATGCCTGCAAGAACCAAAAAAATGGTGCCGGAGTAGAATGCAAGTGCTGGGCCAAGACAAGGGTAGCGAGGGTGACGGAGAAGACGACCGACGACGTGGACAGCAGCTACTGCTACGCGTCGCAGAGTTGGATCCTCGTCGGAAGAAGAGGGCGAAAATGAGAGGGACGAGAACCTGATGCGAGATGAAGCCCTAACTCCGACGATTGGCGCTTCTCAGCGACTCGCGCTCCGGCTCCCGCGGCGGCGCCGCCGACGAGTATGCGTCCCAAGCCTTGAGATGGGTTTTTTATGTGAGAAACCTACACCTTCTCACTGACGGTACTTTTTTGGGATGTTTTTGCAAATAGGCCTCTACTTTTGCCGTGTTTGTGAATAATCCCCTTCATATATTCCAAATTCGTTTTTCTGATTTTGCAAAACCGTCCTTCTGCAATGTTGTTTAAAAAAGTAAAACAGTTTCTTGATTTAATCTTATGATACATTTCGTTTTATTCCTTCATTTATTATTAAAATTTTTTCATTCAATTATTGAAAAATCGCCTGATTTCTCTGTCTTTTACTCTATAAAAATACTTTTGCAAAAACTAAAGATGTAAATATGCAGGAAACTAAAGGGGTATTTGAGAAAATCATAGTAAGAATGCGAGACTCTTCCGCATATTTGGCAAAACACAGGCTGTTAAGCTCATCCAGTCCGGTTTTGGCTTGAGTAACCCGGAACTGGCCCGGCCCGGCCCGTCAACAACTCCATGATTCAAAACCCTTCTCCTCTTCCCGACGGCGTCCGTCCTCTTCTCCCCCTGGGTGCCGCCGTGCGGCTGCTTCTTCCTCCCTCCCTCTGGGCTCCTTCTTCCCCAATTTTCTTCCATTCCATCACTATATTCTCTTCAATAAGACTTCAATAAGAAGGAAGTTACGAGTCTTGGCACAAATCCTTTTGCTTGGTGCCGATTGCAGCAATTCCAGCGAGTATCCGTCGCGGAAAACAGAGAGAGTAGAACAATGAAGGAGGAATTCAAGCCGAAGAGCATGCCAGTGCTTCCATGGATGCGGAGCCCGGTTGACATTGAAGTCTTCGACGAATGCCTTCTCAGTCTCCTCCCATGCCTCGATCCCAGGTGTTTTTCAAAAAAATTCTGTATTTATCATAGTTATTCTTGTTTAATATATGGTTTTAGGTAAATAATATCGGAACGTATTAATTTTTGTTGCGTATCACCAATTTTTGTTGAATTTCAGTTGTTATCAGATGGAAACTCAATTTGTGGCTTGTCATTCGTAGCTCTTTCTTTTTGCGGATTGAAAGGGATTATTTTAATTTTTAATTGAAGGGATGTACTATTTGTCGAAGTTCACAACTTGATGTGTGCGCTTAATGTTCCATTGTTCAATTTTAGATTAGAGGAGGCTTTACGAAAAATTGGCGTTCAATCTCTTTTTCCCGTGCAAGTGGCAGTTTGGCAAGAAACAATCGGACCAGGTGCTTTTGAACGAGATATCTGTGTCAATTCACCAACAGGAAGTGGCAAGACTTTGGCTTATGCTTTGCCTATTGTGCAAAAGCTGTCGACGCGGCAAATAAGATGCTTGCGTGCACTTGTTGTGTTGCCTACTCGGGATTTAGCATTGCAGGTCCCAATAACTTCTGCTTTTTTAATCTAAACTAAAATTCCCTAGCATTCTGTTTGTTTGTGAGATTGCTCTAGTGGTCCTTTCACAAGGTCATACTCCTGGTTTTGAATGTTCAGGTCAAGGAAGTTTTTGATTCTATTGCTCCTGCAGTCGGCTTGAGGGTAGGCCTTGCGGTTGGTCAATCTTCAATTGCAGATGAAATATCAGAGCTTATCAAAAGGCCAAAGGATGACATGGGTGTCCCTTTTGATCCGCAAGATTTTGAGCCAGAGCTACAGACTGCTGTTGACATATTAGTGGCTACTCCAGGAAGGTTGATGGATCATATCAATACTACAAGGGGTTTTGGTCTTGAACATCTTTCTTATTTGGTAATTAGAGCATCATTTAATTTGTACATCGTATGCCACCTGATAACATAGTTGGTCTTATTTGCTGTGTTCTGAACTTGATAAGCATTTGGTGAGATTTTCTTTTTTCTGAACATGAATAGAAGAGATGTAATTACGATAATCGCCAGAGATAAACATCTTTTTACATTCTTCTTCTTATGGTGACTCCAGTCATGTACTAGTTAGAAATAAGCATCCTTCTACATTCTGCTTTACATATTAATGATGGGATTTGGTTTTGGTTTTTTTAGCATATCACAAGTTGAGCAATATAGTCTTCTTTGTTACACTTTGTTCCTGAAACAACTAACTTGATCAAATTAATCAGGTTGTTGATGAAACAGATCGGTTGCTAAGAGAAGCTTATCAGTCCTGGTTGCCAACTGTGCTTCAGCTTACATGTTCTAATAATGAAGGAATATCTAGCCAAGCAAGAAATGAGCCTTTTATGCTTGGTTCCATGACTACAATGAGAAGATTGTCAGTTCCTTTTCTTTTCTGCCTTCAGTTAGCTTCCAAATCATCGTGGTCAAGAACATATGTTTAAGACTGAAACGTTGTGAATTTGTATATGTAAATATTTAAAAATTTGATGAATTTTTCATTTCTTATAATATTGTTTTTGTATACAGAAGCATTGAAAGGGGCTTTAAAGCTAAAGCCTACCCAAGGCTTGTCAAGATGATTCTCTCTGCCACCCTGACTCAAGATCCTAGCAAGCTTTCTCAACTTGATTTGCATCACCCTTTGTTGTTGACAAGTGGAGAAAGGCGCTACAAGCTGCCTGAAAAATTGAAATCCTACAAGATGGTGTGTATTATGGCCTGTTATTCCATATATAGTAATTTATATACTAGGCCAGTAGCATATCACAGCTATTAAAAGATCACATAACTTGCATGGTTTTGTTTTCTCTAATCAATTAAATATGAATCACAAGATGCATACTGATGAGAGACTGATTTTTTTATTACTAGATGAAGAAATAAACTCGATATATTAAATTTATGCAACTGAAAACAGATCGGTTCCTTCTTTTGTTGTGAGTGCAGATTTGTGCATCGAAACTGAAGCCACTGTACCTAATCGCTCTTTTAAAAGAGTTAAAGGGAGAGAAGTGTTTAGTTTTCACCTCATCTGTAGAATCAACTCACAGACTCAACATCTTATTGAAATTTCTTGGAGACTTGCCATTTAAAATCAGTGAATATTCAGGCCTGCAACGCCAGTCTGTAAGAAGGTAAATGATTGTTGAAAAGATTCTTACATAATAATGAACTGGGTAATGCATTATGTAGAACTAATTGTCTTGCTTTTTCAAGGATGGTGGCAGATAGAAACTGTTCATTTTTCAGTATGAGAATCCATGCTTTACATACTGATATGAAGCAGCCTAAATCTTGTGTTTGCTAAACAATTGTCTCAATGAATGACTCATATTGAGAAGCAGATATAATTTAATGCGAAATGTCTTTTCAATTGTTGTGTCAATTGTAATGTAAATGTTTTGTTTTGATTGTGATCATTCGATGGTTTCTTGGTCTCACTTAATGCAATTTCTAATTGCAGCAAAACTCTGAAGGCCTTTAGGGAAGGGGCCATAGATGTTCTTGTTTCTTCAGATGCAATGACCCGTGGAATTGATGTTGAAGACGTGAGAAACGTTATAAATTATGATGTGCCTGCCTATATCAAGACATATATACACCGAGTAGGTCGAACTGCAAGGGCAGGCCGGACTGGGCGTTGCTTTACTTTGTTGAGAAAGAATGAGGTAATGAGTCTATTCATGTGTCTGAATAAATTTGACTATTTTGTTTTGAAGCCATTATATTGTCAGAATATGTTTGTGTTACAGATATACTAAGTTATATCAGCCCAGTTTAATAAAAGGGAAATAGTCTTTTACCAACAATCTATTTAAGTGTTCCTGCTGTATTTTGATAATAAAACATGTATTTTCAGGTCAAACGTTTTAAGAAGATGCTTCAGAAAGCTGATAATAACTCTTGCAGTGACCACCAGCTCCCTGATGATTCAATTGAACACCTCCGTCCTATTTATTCTTCTGGTACAGTCAATTAATCCATGACATTCTTATGAGTTAACCGACAGTTGTTCTTTTGTGGTTAAGGCTCAAATAATTGACCTCTCTAACTATGTTTCCTTGAATTTTAACAGCATTGGATAAGCTGAAAGAGGTTATTGAATCAGAAACAGCCAGAAGATCCCGTGCACAGTATAACCCTGGGAAATCAATTAAGAAAAAGGAAGTTTCTGACAATACAGTGCACGACTAGATGACATCACAAGATGAACCCCAACCCAGTGACCATTATTAGTAGGGTGTGTGCGCTTGTCTAATTGACCATCACATTTTGCTGAGATCACTGCCGAATTTTGGCAAGCATTTCCTCGTTTGAAGAACAGTTTCTAGATTTTACTGCCAAGATGCTGAAATGCAGATTCTACACTATGGCATTATCAGCAGATTGATGCTGGGAAACTTCTCAGTTGCAGGAACACGCATTTGATGATCAAGCTGTTCTCTCTGCTTCATACAAGAAGCATCTGGATCTCAAGGTTTTAAATCTCAGTCAAACCAGGTTCACCCTATGAGCAGAACTTCGTTTGGACCAAAACCGGTGTTGTTTCAGTTTCAGATGCTCCTGAATTCAAAATTGAAGACTTTGATCTTACATGTTTCGTGTGCGCTTTTGGCAATAAATACAAAAGGTGAACTTTGAAACTGACAAACCCTGATATTTATCCAGATTGATCTATCTAGTTTGAAAAGATTTTTCAGATTTGTGTTGTCGGCCGAAATTTAATGGGCAGAGTTTGTCGGAAATGGAATTGGAGAAATTCTCAACTCATATGGGATAATAATAGATAGGATTTGAGTATAGATTCAGAGATCTTTTTGCTCGTGAAAAGATGCAACGTAAACATCAGGCATTTAATGTGTTAGAACGATAGCCCGAGTATCGAGCTTTCATGTACTTTTTTGAACATTCTTCCAAAATTTTAGGGCTTCTGATGAGTGCGGTGCTGATTAATGCAACATTATCCATGTAGCAAAATTGATTAATTGAATTCCGAATTATGTACGTCTTAGTCATCTTATTTGGATTTGACGGTAGACACGTGGACACACTGGAGAGGTCGGACTGATTATAAATTTAAAAAAAAAAAAAAAGAATATAAATGAGGTGAAGCAGATTACCCGAGAGGAAGGGCAGTATGGCGTCCGCCGTCCTCGGACCGTAATTGAAAATTATGTCCCCCCAACCCTCCAAATCCGCGCATTTAATACCTGAAAAGCCCGAATTTGTTTTCACTATTCAATTATTTAATTTGTCCTGGGTGATAAATAATCATATTTTGAATTTTAATGCATTAATTGTAGTCCTCTTTATTTCGTATATAAAAAACAGGAGCTTTTAACAGACAAACACTTGTTTTTGCTGAGAATTTGTAAACAATATCTACCTAATCACCGCTCGTAAAAAAATCAATCGTTTTATACTATAAGTTTATAAAAAAATTATTTCAATTAAAATATTTTTTTTATTTTATTTTAATTTTATCAATTAAATTATTATAAAAAAATCAAATCATTCTCATTTGATTTTGTTTCGAATGATCAGTTCGTAATCATCGATAGTTGGATTGACAAAATTGAATTTTAAATTTTTAGTTTCATAACACAATCGATTTTTTACAAAAATTATTGAAGTAAAATAAATTGTTTTTTACATTAAGAGTTTTTAGCAATCAACTATATGTCTCATTGAATTTACAAAAAAAATTATCTACTCTATCACTATTAGTAAAAAAATCACTCATCTTATCATAAATTACAAAAAAATCATCTCAATTAAAATATTTTTAAAAATTTTTTATTTAAATTAGTTTTATTAATTAAATTAATTTAAAAAAGTAAATTATTCTCATTTGATTTTATTTCAAATAATCAATTCACAATTATTAGACAATCAATCTGACAAAAATAGATTTTAAATTCTCAATTTCATAAAATTAAACAACTGATCTTTCATAAAAATTAGAATCAGATAAGTTATTTTTATATTAATTTAATAGTTGTTCATATTAAAATGAAACGAGAATATTTTTTTTATTAATTTTAATTGATAAAATTAAATTAAAATAAAATATTTTTGAATATTTCAATCGAGATAATTTTTTATAAATTCATATTACAAGGCGAGTAATTTCTTACTAATAATTATAAATTATGCGCTTTTTCATGAATCCACAATAAAATAAGTGGTTCCTTATTAAACATCCTTATATTAATCTAATAATTATCTGAACCAAAATTAAATAAAAATAATTTAATTTGTTATATTAATTTTAGTTCATAAATTGAATTAAAATAGAATTTTTTTAAAACACTTTAATCGGGTTAATTTTTTGTAAATTTATAATATAAAATGAATGATTTTTTTACTAATAGTAATATAATAAATAATTTTTCATAAATTTGTAATAAAATAAATGATTATTTATTAAAAATTTAAAAAATACCCATTATTTTTATAAAAAATATTATTCAGAGAAAAAGGTTACTAAAATAAAATATATTACTAAGGCATAGCACAAGTCCGTCTATATATACCCCTCTTCTGCTCACAAATCCATGCACAAAATCAGACAAGAGCCCTAAACCCAGACCCAGAGGGGAGCCAGAGAAGACCACAACTATCGCCACCGATGGCCGGAATCTTGGCCTCCTTCTTCGCCCGGAGCAGCAGTCCCCGATCCCCCAAATCCCCCTTCTCGGCCGTCATCCCCTCCCGCTTCATCTCTGTCACCCGCCGACACATCCGCGGCACCCTCGACACCATCCTCGAGGAAGACGCCTTCGACTCCGGCGAGATCCCTCACGACCTCTACTCTTCTTCTCCAGCGCAGTGGCCGGCCCAGGAGAACTCATCATCCTCATTTTGTTCTTCTTGTTCTTCTTCTCCTTGCGAGGGATTCAGAAGAACTGCGTTTCAAGGGTTTGATTGCACTCGGATGACGTGAGATGAGCTTGGGACGCTACGAAAGAGATAATAATCGATGAAAATTTTAGGTCTAATGATTATATTATCTACTCTGCTTTGTGCGCTGTCATGCAATATGTTTTAGTTTTTTCCCTTCTTTTTGAAATTTTAGCTTTTGACACAAAAACACATACGATTAAGTTACCAAAACACGCCATTCGAATTGGTTTTAATTCATCTTTAATCAAATATAAGCATATGATTAACACAAATAATATACAGTTTTGAACTAAATGCTACTAATTCTTCCCATTTCTACTGATAAAAATAGTCAGAAAAAAAACATCCAGAAAACTCAATACTTTCAGAATCAAGATGGAAAAATGAGAAAATAGAACACAAGGACTTCTGTGCAATAAATGAAAGAACTTATATGCATTATAATTATTCAAGGGGTTAATCTGCAAATTCAATCCATTTTACTTCTTGTAGAAAGGTTTTCTGGAAGAAAGAAAAGGAAAGAATACATGTCTGACTACTTCTCAGAGTGAAACAAAAGCACATGATTTTCCTCCAAAGAAATGTATCACATTGTCTGGTAACACAGCCTTCCAGCAATTGCTCTAAGCAAGATATTTTAACAACATCAAAACTTTTTTTACACAATTACTGATACATCTATCAAGAGTTTCCACCTCCAGAACTAAGCAGCCGATCAGCTAGTAAGAGTTCTTGTTCATCTTCATCCTCCAAAGATTCTAAACTTTCATATAGATCATCATCTTCATCGTCAACATCATCAAACTCATCTCCATCATCTTGCACTTTTGCACAAGAAAATTCATCTGCACTGATTTCTCCGTCACCATCAATGGTTTCATGTTCTGAAAGATTATCGACTGCACAGCCCACTAGCGCTTTAGCTTCATTTTGCTCCTCTTGTGTCTCGGCCAAAGATAATAGGATGTTTTTTGCTTTTTGGTCAGGTGGGAATCCGTGGGAACCTATCTCCTTGTACCAAATGACAGCGCTACCAAAATCGGAGTTCTTCCCGTGGGCATCCATGATGGTAGTGAAGATGGTTTGGTTGGCTTCTATTCCTTCCATCCGCATCTGCTCATATACCTGCATGAGCTTCTCGAGATTGTTCGTCTTTGCATAGCCTTTCATAAGTGTCCCATACATAACAACATTTGGTTGCAATCCATCATCTCTGATGCGCTTAAAGAATTTTTCAGCCCCTTCTATGTCTGAGGAATTTACATAAGTCGACAGCATTGTCGCATAAGAGCAAAGATCTGGACTACATCTGTTTAATATAATCAGCAAAATTTTAGCTGCAATTCTAGTGGCTATATTTTGGATAGAAAATGAGAAAAAAGCTGCACCTGTCTCTTCTCATACTCTTGAACACTGTCCGAGCTTCCTCCACCATTCCACATCTTGCAAATGCATCAAGTAAAATGTTATACGCTTGGCGTGTCGGCCTGAGAAAGTGTCAGGAGAGGGTCAGCATTAATTTGATCTCCAATGAGATTACAATTACATTTATTATGCACGACTATGCAGTTGTATTCTCCAAATGAATTATGTGATCTGGTAGCTTCAACAAACCTGTGCTTGTATAATAAGGGACTGTTTGGTTACCAAACAAACTTGTGCAATATGCACTATTGGGGTTTGATTACCAACAGGACTTGTGCAATAAGCTCTGTTGGGGCATGGGACTTTGAATCATCTTTTAGGGGCAACATAAATTAAAATGAATTTTATATCCCAGAATTTATTGATTGCATATCCATCTATCTCTCTCTATCTGTGACTAACTGAACCGCATCATGACCAAGTTTATTTTCTTTTTCAGTTGTAGGCTTAGATGACATGAATATTCTAACCTGACATCCAAATAGGCTTAGAAAAGTTGCATTCATTCTTATTCAGGAACAGAAAGAATAAGTGGATATATCTATTGAAAAAGTATACCCAGTCAAACTTCAAAATAGTATAATAGACATCTCCAATCAAAATTGGAAAGAGTTAAAATGAACATAATAAATAAACAGATCAACATACAAAAGACTCCCAACAGAAGAATGGGAATCTTGCAATATACAAGGTTGAAAACATTGCAGATAGGTGAAGGTAGCAATGCAATAATAGAAGTGTACAATTAAGATGTAGAACCTGACACCAGCATCTAGCATCTCTTCAAATACTGCCAATGCTTCATCTTCTCGTCTGGCATTCCCATAGGCCTTTATGAGCAAAGCATAGCTCACAACATCAGGTTGAAGGCCGGCTCTTTGCATCTAAGGCAATAATTTTGTTTAAAACAAATTGGAGATTCAAAGAAAGGAAAAGATTAAGACAAGTTTCAGACTCCAATATGATTCATTTGATTGTTTCTCTTTTAGAGTTCATAAATGCCTCAAAAGGCCTCAGTTTCTCATATCATTGTTACTGATTGGACGCCTCTAGTCTGAAGACAGTACCTATTATCTATAAAGAACAGCCCCAAAACATTCATATTGCTAAAGTTGTCTCCAAAAAGAGAAAGGCCAAGAATTGAATCTTCAGTCACATGAAAAGACAAAAGAAAACTGCAGTGATGTGATTAGAAAGTAACAACAATATATAACGGGCATGGTAGGTATTGACAAGATACAGAAAACTTCCATAGATCAAACAACTGATCTAAGTGTACCAATATAAGATAGAAGATCAGATTTTGTCTGATTACCATTCATTTTGCATAATTAAATAGTTTTTTTCTAAAAATTAACTCAAAAAAATTCTACCCATGATGTGATTTCAGCTTGTCAAGCATGATTGGGTCACAACATGACAACCTTGATGCCAGTAGGCAGCTATTATTTTCTTGTCAAGGCAGGTTTCAAAATGGTTTGGGAGATTGAATCAGCAGTTGCTTTTAAACTCATTGACAAGCCAGCTGTCATCAATACCTTCTGGAGAAAAGGGCTTGAATACAACTTGATTAGGCATGGCTTACTAATCTTTTATCTACTTCTCCATCCATCGCTAACATGATGACCTGCTTAACTTAAAACTCAATTCATAGAATAGTGCACACAGATCATAAGCTACCAATATTTTCCAAATTCTGAGTCATAACAAACTATGTATTGTGTATCGGCAGAGGATCATGTAGATACTGGATAATTGATATGCGTATAACAGCGAATGATGCCTAAGCCATCAGGAGAGGTCAGACTCCAAGGTTTAATTGTCTAGTTGAATAAGAAGACTAGTCGGTAAGCAGCATAAAGTGCTAACTTGCAAATCTATCTGGACTGGAAGATATGATTATCATGATGGATAAGCAGGAAAATCTACTTAAGTTGTAGAAAAGCTCATCATCAGTTTGGATCTACCTGGTTATATATATTTGACACCTCCTTGTAGCTTGTTTCAAAGGACATTAGGCTATTGAAAGTAACAGGAGAACGAGGAATTCCTCTGTCAGCCATTTGTGCAAATATTTTGCGAGCTTCATCATAGTTGCCAGACTTCTTGTACATGTAAATCATGATATGGAACATTTTTTGATCTGGCTTGAAAGGAGCTCTCTCTTCATTCAAAAGGCTTTGAAAAACTGCTTCTGCTTCAGTATATTTATTTCCCTGAGTTTCATCAGCAGTAATCAAATTTTATTAGATTATGCAAATAAATAACTTGATTAAAAATGACAATCTGCAGAAAGATTTAATGATCAATATAATGGAAACAGCAATAAATAACAAGCAATGGCAAAAAAAAATGCAGAAATATGCACTACAAATTAATAAAGGTGCTTAAGTCAATAATAAGAGTCTCACAGTTATATGCATCAAATGGGAACCTAATGTTGATTTTCTTGTGTATCACATCCTAAAAAGATAATTATCTCTACTGTGATATTGCATTTGAACCCGGACAAGATAAGAGGACAGAAAACATGACAATGAAAAGCAACAAACAGAACAGAACTCTTTTGGAAGATGCTAGAAAACATTAAAAGAGAGAAAATAGCTTACTTCCACAAAGGTTTTAAGGATTATCTGGTAGGTTAATAGTGATGGCTCAGGACCTGATGACTGCATCCTTCGAAATATTGTTTCTGCCTTGTTGCACTGCCCTGCTCTCCCATACGCTTCCATCAAAGCAGTGTGAGATATTACACTTGGAGGGTATCCTTTTTTGTTCATATATTTCAACACTCTCTCAGCCCTGTTAAAATCTCCGAGTTTCCCATATGCTGTAATGAGCATCAAAAAATCCATCTCATTGAAGGCCCACCAGTGCTGACACCTGAGCCATTCAAGAATCTGAAAGGAAAGGTGAGTTCTTAGCAAAATAAAAACTCATGCACATTCAGCTATCATTGACAGATCCTTAATATGATTCAGAACTTCAAATAACAGCTCCAACAACAGTCAGCTAGCAGCGTACTGAGAAAACATTTAGAAGCCACTTAGATGTTCACGAACAATGTCCATGTGATATCCTACACAAGGTTGAAATTTGAAAGAGAAATAGGTTTGATCAGAGAATGGATTACGTCTGGATATTTGGACATATAATCAACAAATTTTAGGATAGTTAAAGTTTTCATAAAAAGGAGTATATTTCCATCACTAAAATTCCAAACACAAAACGTATTACATTCCTCCACCTTTCCTTACTTATATCCAATGGCCATTCCTTAGTAAGTTTGACACAAGAAAATGCAAACAAAATCAGATTAACGTCTATTGTTCTCATTTGTATTGCACAGATAGAAACGGACGGAAAACACAGCCGCACTTGAAAAAGACAGTAATTTCTGAAGTCCACATACCTCACTAACAAGGTTCCATTTTTTCAGCTGCTTGAACCTCACAAGGGTCCCGAGAACCAGATTTCTCGGAAGTGCCTCTCCTCTGGTCCTCTGGTTCCTTAGAACCGACACTGCAGAACCCGAATCCTCAATATCTTTCATCAACCTCCTCCAGTTCCTCTGCTCGGCTTCATCAGCAGCGTCCTTGAAAACCTCCACTTTCTTCCTCCTCTGCATAAACTTTCTAGGAGCCAACATGCCCCGACAAACAATCTCCAATCTTCCATTAACCTTGACTTTGCGAGAATAGACACTCCCAACTACTTTCGTTTTGCTGAAACACCCCAAAAAAGGAGTATCAGAACTTCCTTTCGCCCTAAAACACCCAAAAATCCATCTAGATTCTCCAATTTTCACAGCGAAATTCAAAAGGAATCATTTTGAAGAATCTCATCCGGCGATTCCACCAAAAAGATGAGATTTTCAATAGCCAAGAGATGTCGAAGGAATGCAAATTGGCGTCGATTTCGAGACAATTGCATCTGAATCCACCTCGAGAAAAGCAATTCAAATCGAAAGAAGAACATACCAGAGATTGGAAGAGAAGGAAAGCAGAGATTGAGTCCCAATCACTTCCATTTGGGAGCAGCCCCATCAGCTTTGGGTGGTAAACCTCCCGCTCTTAAACTTGCGGACAAAGCCCCAGCTGGATGTGGCGCAAGTTAGTATTACAAAGAACGTTGTGCTAAAGTGCGCCTCCGTCCGACCTGGCCGCAACTCGGATGTCATAGGCCAGCTGAATTCAACGTGGACTGCAAGATATGATTATCATGATGGATAAGCAGGAAAATCTACTTAAGTTGTAGAAAAGCTTATGCATCAGTTCCACAAGTTTGGTTATTAATTATGAAAGTATAAAATTCATTCAATTTCTCACCTCGATTTGAAATTTTTGAAGTTCTATAAATTTTAGTATTTGCTTCATTTCGATTTTATAAGGAAGTGAATGTATAGTAAATTTAGGTCAGATTTTCCCACTTCATAATTTATAAATTAATTTTTTAAAAATTATAAATATATTGAAAGATAATATGATATTTGTAAGTTACAATTTATAAATTATTATTAAATTTCCTGTAAATTAATAACTGAAAAAAATTTTGAAAAAAATAGTATATAAAATAATACTCGCACAATTATAAAAACTCACCTTTAGGAATATGTAATTTTGGAATAATTAATTTCAAAGCTGCAATTATTGAATAAATTATTTAAGATATATAAATATATAAATATATAAATGCTATTGTATAGAAAGCTATAAAAGAAAAATAAGAACATATCTAGATGTATTTCCATAACAATAAAATTAAATTGTCCTCGTTTGGTTTTAGTTTAGACAATTGTTAATAATCCTTGGACATTCGGTTTGACTAAATTTTAATTTTTAATTTTTATAATATCAAACAACTGATTTTTCATAAATATTAAGATAAAATAAATAGCTTTTATATTAATTTAATAATTATTCGATCAAAAATAAAATGAGAATAATTTAGTCTTTTATATTAATTTAACTAGTAAAATTAAATTAAAAATAAAATATTTTAAATATTTTAATTGAGGTAATTTTTTGTAAATTTAGAGTATAAGGAGAGTGATTATTTACTAATAATGAAAAGGTATGTAATTTTCTACAAATTCATCATAAGACATGTAATTTCTTGTTAAAAATTCTATGAATAAAATTGAGGTGTTTTGTTTAATTTGGGAGAATTTAAGGTGTTTTTACAAAAAAAGCATTTGCATTGGAGCTAATTACGTGGCCTAAAAGACAAATTATCAAGTATTAAGCAAAATTATAAAGCATGCATTTGCGTTCACAAAGAAAGTAAATAAAAGTGAGAGGAGAGAGCCGCGATTTTTATGCGATTTAATCAACCAATTACACCTTCTTCATGACCCAAATTTCCTAGACTTTCAACTCCACTAGAGTTGTCATTTCTGTCGCTGAAATCATTCTTTACAATCTCTTACTCAATTTGAATAACCACTGCTCAAAATTCTAAAAGTGACACATAATTTTATTCTAACAATTAGAATAGTTTACAATAGAAGTGAAAAGGAAAATAAAAAATCTTTAGTACAAATTTCTCTTGATAGAAATTTTGGGGCTTTAAGTTGAAATTAAATTGAATGCTTTTTAATAAGCTTCACAGAGTTTGAGGGCTTAAATATGAGTAAGTCTTCTCCATAAAGTTGTGAAATATTATATGTTAAATAATCATAGCCCTATTTTTATATTTAAATTTAGGGGAGATTACCTAGAACTGCCTGTAATTAGCCCTAATTACCTATAACTCTCCATAATTTCTGAAATTACCCACACCTCCCTCCTTTTCAAAATATTTACTTACACCCCCATGATTATTATTTAATCAAAAATTTTTCAAAAATTTTTGATTTTACCGTCGGTTGTTTTTACAATTAAACCCTCAAAAACTTATTTTTTATTATTTAACATCCCGAAATTCAAATTTTTGCAAATAACACCCCGAAATTATTCCGATTTACAAAAGAATCCCCAAAATTCGGATTTTTGTAAATAATACCTCAAAATTATTTCGATTAACAGAAAAATCTCCGAAATTATTGTGACGGCTGCGATGGTGGCAGCGCGCCGGCAGCGACGCCGGAGGCCGGCGGCGAGAGCGAAGGCCTGAGCCCGGCGCGCGGGAGCGGACGGCAGAGGCCGACGAGAGGGTGCGAAAGCCGGAGGCCAAGGCCGGCGCGCAGGCACGCGAGCGCGAACAGCCAAAGCTGAGGCCGTCTGCCCCCACGTGCCGAGGCTGAGGCCGAGGCCGACGCGCCCACTCGGCCTCAGCCTCGGCAAGGGGGCGCGGACAGCCTCGGCCTTGGTGGTCCTCGCCCGCGTGCCGACATGCTGACCTCGGCTTCCGGCCGTCTGCGCCCACTCGCCGGTCTTCGCTGTCCGCTCCTGTCTCCGGTGTCGCTACCCGGGCACCGCCACCCTCGCCGTAATCGTAATAATTTCAGGGACTTTTCTGTAAATCAAAATAATTTCCGGGTGTTATTTACAAAAATCCGAATTTCGAGTGTTAAATAATGAAAATAAATTTTTAGGAGTTTAATTATAAAAATAACCGAGTGTAAAATCGAAATTTTTAAAAAAAATTTAATTAAATAATAAATCAGGGGCGTGAGTAATTTTGAAAACTAGGAGTTGTAGATAATTAAAGCTAATTATAAGGGGTTGTATGTAATTTTTCCTTAAATCTAAAATGGACTTTGCAAAAAATTTTTTGAAAGTCTATCAAATATCAGTCGTTCGATGAATTGTTTACTAAACTGCCTAACGATTAAAAAAACATAACTGTTGCATGGCAATTTTCTTTTAATTTGCGAAGCCACCAAACAATTGGTCCGAAATTTCAGAACAATCGGTATAACAAAGAACTTATCAATTCAAATATCATACCAGACAATTGATCTAATAAAATTAAATTTCAATTTTATTAAACTAGACAATCGATAAGAGAACCAGACATATGGTTCGGTAAAAACAAAAATTATTCCAAGTTCTATCAAACCAAACAACTGACCAAATAACTTATTCTTAAAACCGGTTGTTTTATGTTTCTGATTTTACTGAATTTCAGTAAGACCAAAATACTTTGACAAATAATAACTCATTCTAAAGCAATAATAATAATTTTAGATTGAAAAATACAAGAGCCTAAAACACCTAATAATTAGTGAGAACCGTTTTGACTCGTTCTTTAGTCTCTTCTTCAATTAATTCACCTTCTTCGAGTGATCATCAATCTAACCTAATTATAATTTAATAAACTTATTAAATAGTGATTTAATAGGTCAACAAATTATGCCCCATTCATAGAAATAGATGGATTTTAAGAATATATGAACAATTTTCCCTATTATTATTATAAATATTATTTTATTATTTTATTATAGGAAAATTGCATTGGATTGCTCTAAAAAATACACAAACACCCATTAATTTTCATTAGATAATCTATCAACTCAAACAAGTATTGGCTACATACACAATTGGCAATAGCCTAATGCAACCGACAAAAGAGAACTAAATAACACAAAAAGCATCAAAATACTAGAATTTACACTTTATTTACTATTAAACTCTGATCTTTTTACAATATCCACAGAGCGACAGTTCATAATTTATATAAATAAACAAGTCCTGGAACTTGAAATAATATAGCTGCATGTACTTCGATAACACACTGATAACCACAGTAGCACACACAACACACACCAAATGATTACTGCAAAAGGGAAGCAGAAGGAAAACTTGTTAATTTTCCCATGCCTCTTCTCAAGCAATAAATGGAATGGTTAGGGAACCAACTGCGTTAATGCCAAGTAGTGTATAGGTGAGATGAATTCACATTCGAGATATTAGCAAGGGAACCGAGATAGATGCCATCTCTTCTCCCATTGCTGGGTGGAACATGTCCAATTCCTCCCCACATTGCTCGAGCAAGCGCGTCTTGCATTCCTCAGCAGCCATCAGTCCAGTGGAGTAAGCACCATGAACAGTTCCAGTATACTTCAAGCTTGTCGCCTCTCCCGCAAAGAAAAGGTTGTCAACAGGGATCCGAAGCTTCTCATAGAGGTCATAGGGCTTCCCTACTGCACCATAGCTGTAGGAACCAAGGGAATTCACATCTGTTCCCCAATGTGAGACGAGGTATTGAATCTGTGTGCAAAATTTGCCATCAGAATCCACACAGCCAAAAGCGTCATAAAATAATTTTAACACAGATCACATGCAAGTCAAGATGTTAACCAAAATAGCTTCTAAGAAAAAAAGCTGAAGAATATCCAAAGAGCTGGAGAACATAGCTTCTAAGACATGCCAGAAGAATATCCAAATACGTTACCAATCTTCTTCCATGTGATTGGTCTACAATAAGAATTTGGCAATTTTAATACAGTAGCATAATTCTTAGTCTTTTTTTTATTTTGGAGGAAGGGCATATCCATGCAAGTGAAGATGTTATATCACAGTTTAGATAGTGTTAACCAAAATACAAAACTTCACCCAAATATCTCAAGAACATAGGTTCTAAGATATGTCAGAAGAAAACCCAATGCTATACTAATCTTCTTCCATGTGATATGAATTTGGGGATGCTCTAAAGGTTAAAAGTGGCCTTTCAGGATGGAAACTGTGCATTCTAAAATAGCAACACAAAACTACAGAAAGCTTCAAATGCAAATTTCTATAGTACTAGACAAAAAATGGGAATCCAGTAATGCACTAACAATCAAGATTGTAACATTCTTTTTGCCCAGCGAAAGACTGATCCCCTTACAATCAAGATTGTAACATTATTTCCCATCTAATGTTTGAACACTGCTCACATTTGGATTACAGTTCACAAAGATCAAGAGAATTGCACTAAACACTTGAGCAGATCTTTTTCTCCATATACACTGACAAAACCAATTGATAAGATAACCCCAATTGTGAAGGATAAGCCTGTTGTTCAAATCCTACAGACAGTTCATATTATAACTAAAGACAGAGAATAAAAATAATTCAAGTCACACAGTAATATAAATTTGCAACATGGATGACATTTATTAGAATAGACACATAAATCAGAGCATCAACAAGGACTCAAACATAAATGCCATCAAAGCTGAATGATGCAAGAAACAAATGTTAATCTCCAAATGGCTTAGAATAATTAAAAAATAAGATGAAGAGAACCATACCGGTTCAGAGGCATCTGGGAGGATTTCTTTTAGCTGGGAATATGCAAAACAAGCAGCAGCCTCATCAGACATCTTTGCAATGTCATGAGCAAGCCGACCTGCAGGCATGTAAACAAGGACCGGATGACCTGTTGCTTTGTGAAGATTAAGGAAATAGCTGCAACCATAAGAAGTGGATGAGACCACTCCCAGGAACTCTACATTAGGCCAAAAAACCTTGCCAAAGTGCAAGGCAATCTTGTTCTCTGTTCCAATCGCGATGTCAGCAATTGCTTCTTCCTTCCACTCTGGAAGCCTTGGCTCAAAATTAATGGAATTGGCTTTGAGAACACCTAGGGGAACAGTAATGACAGCGGCATCCACAAGAAATGTTTTACCATTTTCGACAGTGATTTCTACTCCCTTCTTATCCCGGAATATTTTTGTAACCCTTAAACCAGAATTGATATGAGAGACTAGGGAACAACTCATGTAAACCCAAGTCACAAATTCATTCAACGCTAGAAACATACCGGTGATTGAGACGAATGTCAAGGCCTCTTACAAGAGCATTTAAAACAGGACGATATCCTCGGACCATGAGACCATGACCACCTGGAAGCAAAACCTCCTATGTCACAAAACACAAGGTTATTTGTGCAAAGAAAAAAAAAGGAACAAATAAACTCTAATCTTTTTATGTTTTTCATTTTGTGAGATGAGGAGTTAAGTGCTCAACAATTGAGAGTAAGAAGTCAGAAAGTTCTATGCATCAATCCCATTTAATAAATAATATAACAGTTTTGGTTTAATTATATTTTACATATATAATAACCATATATAATAACTCATTTATCATTTTTTACATATATATCTGAATGTTTACATAGAAGGCAGCAGAGCATAATGTACCAAATTGTAGTAGAACACTTGGACCTTAAGGTTTTAGTTACATCATTTTGTTATTGTGATTTGAGAGACAGAAAGAGAGAGAGAATATAAAGCAATCATTATTTTCTCATACACAAAATTCTCTTTTTGCTCAATTATTAAAATTCAGGTAACACTGGAATAATTAGTACTTGCCTGATCCCAACATTTCAATGAGATTGAATCGGCATCTGAAGCAAACCAACCTTCCATCCGGCACAAGTACCACTGCAATACCTTGTGAGCCAGGCCTTCTTGCCTACAAATAAGAGTATTCTAGGTAAAATCTCATAAAATAAACAATGTTGTATACAAAACAAAATAAAACAATACATCATATTGCAGGAAACACAAGAGTCGTAATTAGATACCTCAGATCTGGACATCGACTCAAAATGATTGTGATAGCCCGGGCAATGGACATGTCTTCCCTGAATTCCTGCCTTAAATTGTTTGCCTGTATGATATAACATATTTACAAACAGTGATAAAAATGTCAAACAAAAACAAAGCCACTGCCATAATGACACAAAAATAATTGATCCATAGACAGGACATAAAAGGCTTGCCTCTTCTAGTATAGTTTGGAACACCTGGCCAACTCTCTCAACCAGTTCTTGAGGGACTTGATGCCCATCTGTATCAAAGAGCGCATAGCTGCACATAAAATTAGATTTAAATGGTCAATCAGCAAAACCATTATAGATGTTTTCTAAATTTTTCTTCTAAACAGTGCCATATGCACTGTTACATATGACACATATGAAATGTCCTTCATGAGACATGTATATTCAAAAACAATGCTTAGCCAACGAGAACTTTTGAAAAGCCTTAAGTCACCTCTCCAAATCATGATCATACAACACGGAATCATCGCCACTGGTGCGGTAGAGCGGAAGCCCCAATCTTCCAATCAAAGGTGCCAATGGATTTTCTTTACAGACACCATGCAGCCTAAGGTATTGTAATCACCCAAGGTTGATTGATTCAGTAAAATCTAGTAGTTAGGAATCAAGAAGTGCAGATGAAATGGAAAAACAGTTAAAAACTAGGGGAAAGGCTTACCAAGATGCACCCATGTCAACTGGAAAACCAAATGAGTAGTCAGTGTAAACACGACCACCAATTCTATCGCGTGATTCCAATACAATAACCTAAAAATTGTATCCAAATAATCAAACAGAAAAAAGGTCCAGTTGGCATAAAAACAAAGAAACCAGTTCAGATAACAGTGTCCTACCAAAAACCTGAACATGTTTAGCAGCATATTACCTCAAATGATGCATTCTTCAATGCCCGAGCAGCTGCAAGGCCTGCAAAGCCACCGCCTACAACGATGACAGTTTGAGACAGAAGCTGCCTTTTCTCCACAAGGGAATAAGAAGCTGCCAGTCAAAAGAAAACCAAAAAAGGGTCAAAACTTTGGTTTTGCTCCATGAGCTTTGGCATGAGTGACAAAGCATAACATCATGATAAGGACTTAAATTGAATCGTTAAGCGCGCCCTAACATCTCTATCGTCATCATAATGAAAAAGGAAACATGCCGATAGAAAAGAAAACCAACAAAAACGATTAGACTAAAGATTCAAGACCCATCGTCATCAAGGCAATGTAATGCCAAAATCATCAAAACTCAACCCTAATCACACAGATCTTCGAAAAAGGAAGCACCTTTTATATCTCCAGCTTTATTGAAAAGCAATTTTTTTTTTTAATCTAAATCTCCAGATACATCAAAATCAACTCCAATCGACCAAACCCCATCAAGAACTATAATTTACAAGGAACGAAAGTAAGTAAACAAAAAAAATAATCCACAAAAAAAATGATCTCTACAAAAGAACTCATGATCCAATAAAAATCATACGACCCATGGAATTCCATTCATCAAAAATCCAATTTCGCGAACAATTAAAGATCAGATTTTGGATCCGAAACCAGAGACGATCGCAACGCATCCGAAACAACAATATTCCACAAATAATAGATCAAAAACAAATCTTTTCAGAAACAAAAAAAGGCTACCTTTCTTGAGGGAAATATTATTACGGCTCTCCATCCTGAAACCCGTGACGAAACCCGCTGCAGCGACTCCTTGAATTCAAGATAGAGGGGGGTAACTGGGGGGAGTAGTGGAGCACAAAGATCAAGAGGCAGGTGATGAAGTGGTTGGAATTTGAGTTCAACCCCAGATTGACGAACCAGCTCATGCGGAGAACTCCAAAGATCGCCTCGCGAATCGGAGAGAAACCTCACCGAAGAGTTTGGTCGCCGGAAATCGACTAGATTTCGATCAATCACCGGAATTCCATCAGGATTTGGGAACTTCGGGTGGCTTTGCGGGAGAAGACGAAGGGCGCAGATGGACAAAGCAAGCTGCTTTTTACCCTTCTTTCCTCTCTCTCTCTCTGCGATTTGCTTCGTCAATTTTTGCTTTGGAAGTTGGGCTTCTTTTATAGCTTTATTTTGGATGAGTACAACTACCCCCGGTCAGATTACCTCTTTTAGTATTTTTTTTCCACCAGATATTTAGGTTACTGTGGAACATTTGATTTGAAATAATTTAGGATAATTGATGGAAAAATACTTTTATATACTAAAATTTTTTATTAAAATTATTCTTATATTAATTTAATATTAATAAAATTAATTAATTTTAATAAAAAATTAATTTAATAATTATTATTAAATTTAATTTTTTAATTGGATCATCTCCTATCCTAATTTCAAATCAAATGAAAGTTAAGCAATAGCCGTCAATAACTAATTCGGAGTTTAGAGGTTTATGCGTGAGAAATAAATTAATTTGAGGGTCATTAAATCCCATGAAGATGTTGATATAATTGATGTTTGTAAGAGATGCGGCTTAGAATTGTCAAAATTTCATTTCACTAATATGTACTTGAATGTGACGCGATTTGATTTGATTTGAATTAAATATAATATAAATATAATGATACATTATAAAGTAACAAATATTAATACTGAGATAATAAATTCTTAAATTGTTTCTATCAAAGTCTGATAAATTAACCTGAAATTAAATTTAAAAGAAATACATATATAATTATATTTTAAAAAATAATCATTTCAAATCTCTTAAAAATCAGAAATTTTATTTTTATAATGTAGAGACTATTAAAGTAGGAAAAAAAAAGATATTTTTATCTTTTTTATATATGTATAAACTCTTACCTTTTAATTTTCATAATTTTTTTAAAATAATAATACTAACCGAAGATTTAGAAGGGGTGTTGCACTTCGATGGTCCTTCTTACGATATTTTTATCTTCGGGATGGTCCTTTTTAGGATATCTTCGTCTTCCTGATCACATGACGTAAACTGATCTAATAAATATAATTTTAAAAAAAAAATTTAATTTAAAATCGATAATAAATTTGACTCTACAAACAGTGATAAAAATCACTTCGCCGTTCCACCGACAATCTGAAGGATGAATAGGAGAAAAAGAAATTGGGACAAAAAAACGAGGATCCAGACAAGCTAAAACTTGAACACAAAGAGGCCCAACCCGTCAGCCGACCTTATCGGCACCTTGTCGAAACCTACCACCGGTTATCATCTCCCTCCACTTGGCCTTCTCTCTCGCAACTGGGTCCGAGCCCACCGCCCACTGGCCACTGCCTTCGCCGAACTTGCCTCGGGTCTCGCTCATGGGCTGCCCAGACTATGCATAGACTAGCCCCCTTCTCCTCTAGTTGTCTCCCATCGACCCTTACTGCTCCGGCTCTGTCTTTGTGGCGGTCAGCCCACACCTTGCCAGACCTCCATCGACCACATCCCACTAGCAGCGGCTCCCTCCATGACCTGTTCGTGCACGTCAGACAATCTATCGTTTCCAGGGTCCGTCGGACCCTTTCTCCGACTCTCAGACCTGTGTCACCGTCTGCAGGGCCTGTTGACCCATGTTCTTTGCCCTGCACCCATTGTCGAAGAAGACACTGGGTCGACCACGATCGAGCTCCATTGCACTAACACGTGCTCTGGCGAGCTCTGTCTTCCCATGAGCTCCGCTGGCCCGCCGGCTTCGCACTTACTCTTCAGTTCTCACCCCTGCCATCTGGCCTTCGCCTCTGCCCGTCAGCTTGTACACCACATCACCTCATGCCGCCATTGTCGCCTCCTTATTTGTTGGCCCAATCCGCCGACCTATGCCTCGCATAGCCGTATCTCCCCGCGCCAACCACCGCTCTGCCTACCAGCTCCATGCGCCTCTTCGTCGGGCTTCTCCCACATCCACCCAAAGCCAGTCCTGCCGTCGGGACTCCTCACACTGCCTCTGCCACCTCCCGCCACCGACCATGGCCAGATCAGACCAAAAAGAAGTACGGGGCACCATGACCTGATGAAGTGAAGAAGAAAGGCACAGGCATATAGGAGACGAGATAAGGAAAAAGTTTTTGCTGTTAAACTGTAAAATAAAAAAGTGGGGGCGATGCCAGCTATAAAGAAGAAGCGGCTCCGTCACACGTATCAAATAACTACAGTGACAGGCAACAAGCAAGGGAAGCGGATGGTTGCAAGCAAGGTTACCTCACAATAAGCTACAAAAAGCCATAAATTTGGATATATTCATTCTTCTTATATTTTTCATATCTCTTTAATTAGCTATATCATAACACTTTTTTTTTTTTCACCAATGGCAGGTGTGCTATTTTGAATGCTAGATGAAACAAGGATAGTCAACACCGGCCTCCTATAGTTCAACTTTTAAGGTAAACAATGCAATTCTAGACGCTGACCCTTTATAATTTGGTTTTCAAAATAAACAATATAATTTTGGCTACAGCCTCCTACGATTCAACTCAATCTTGAGCACCGTCTTGAAAATTAGCCTTCAAAATAAGTGATGCCTTTTCGACATGACCTCTTGCAATTTAGTCTCTAAGACTCCTTGGATCAACCTCATATATGTCACTATCATGCTACTCAAATTACTGCCTCTAATAACCCAATGCCTTCCGATTAAAAACTACATACCTAACTAAGGGTAAAAATAGTTTGATAACAAGCTATAAACTTGAACAAATATATTATTAACTTAAACTATCAACTTAACCAAAAACATAATTCAGAAAAAAAAAAAATGAAGTTAACTCCACTCACTGAGCCACGAGGACTCAATGCCTGGAATTGGAGGTCCTGATTATACAATGAATCATTGAACTGAATCAAGCAGAGTCCAATAAATTGGTTCGAAATCAAATTTAAAAGGAATCAATTATAAGAAGATAGCTATATTTCATGAGATACACATGCCAAATCTTCTAAAAATAAATATTCTATTTTTATAAAACGCAATCCATTAAAGTATAAGAAGACAAATATATCTATTTTTTTTACAAATACACAAACTCTCAGCTTCTAAAATTCATGATTTTTTTTTCTCTCAAAGAATAATACTGACTTAAACTTTGAAGGAGGCGTTGCACTTCGGAAATCTAATCTTGCAAGTTGCGCGGCGTGGACCAATCCAACGGATCTAATCTCAAGGAGTCTTCTAATTCAAAACCAATAACAAATTTGACTCCATCAACAAATACTATAATATTTGATCATTTTATGTGATTTTTTATAAATTTACTTTTTTATTTTTATAAAACTATTTTTGTGAAAAATTCTAAAATTTTAGGGAACATTCTCTAAATTCCTCACAATTTTTTATTCTTTTGAAAATTTTTTCTACTTTTTAAAAATTTCAATTAGGTAATGTTAGTAGATTTTAATCTATCACTATACGTTAAGCATGTATTATTATGTATGCAACAGTACGACAACAACTCTCTTTTATTTATACAATATATTTTTTAATATATAATCAAAATTAAAAATATATAACTAAAATTAAATAGTTATGATTAAAATTAAATAGATATGATTAGAACTAAATAGTTATAATAAAAAAAATTCTAACCATGACTTCTTAGTTCTGATCACAATCTATTTAAATAAAAAATTATATTGTTATATATATAAGAGTAAGTACAATAAGTATAGAAAAAGTGTAAAATACAAAACTCGTGTAATTAAAGTATAGTAATCATATGGCTACTTTAATTTTTTTTAGTAAATTAAATTTTTTAAAAAATATTAGGAAATTAAAAAAAATCAAAGGAGATTTTCAGAAAATTAGAAAATTATCAGGGTTTATAAACAATTTTTCCTAAATTTCAAATTATGTGGGAAAAATTATATATAACAATAAATAGAAAAATTGCCAAATGGGTTGATCTCGGTTTTTTCTCACCCCTGTTGCGTTGTAAGCTAATGGTCGCGGCAAACTAGCCATCCTTGACTGCAACAACAAAGGACTAACCAACTTTTATCAAACAGCAATCCAAACCGTCCAAAAAAATACACAGTGACTCGATCAACGGTGGACATAGGAATACCGTATGCGGATCTCGGAAACGCGTTGCGTGTCGCTTTCGTCAGGAAAGGGACACGAGGACACGAGGGGAAAACCAGAAAACCGACACGTCTCTTTTCGTTGGTGCGCTGGCAAATTGACATCCGTCAGATCGGATGTGATTTACTGATAGGAGACCAAACGGCCGTTGGATGTTACGGTCCTCACCGACCTCTTCCCATTTAGGTGGGCCCATCTGGTAATGTCAATTAATGCGGGGTTTAAATGCGAATTTCCACGCATGCTAATTTTCATGGAGCCCGGTGAGATGATCCGCTGGAATAATCTAGATAAGAATATTCCCCGAAAACACAAGTATAAACTTTCATGAAATTTAATGGATTTATTTGATAATTAATCTGTTCATATTCATCCATATTTGAATATTAACACTGACTACTTTTTTGTATATGTATTGTTTAACTTGGAAAAAATCTCAAATCATGAATCTGTCATGTTTATTTCAGAATTTTACCTACATTTTTTTCGAAATTTTCATGCGAAAGAAAAAGGAATATTTGTCGCAATTGTACCGAAAGCATCCGTGGTTTTCTCGAGTGAATTGGCAGCTGAATTATTATGGAAATAATTAAATGGAAATATTTCTGTTTGTGGGGTTTTAGAGGCCAATTTAGCATATCAAACCAAGTAATCGGCCACCGGAAACTTGCGGTTGTGCTGGCCTTGTATGCATTAATGAATCAATTTGCACAAATATTCAGGTGAGCGAAGTTTTATATGGATGATCTGAGATGTCCACGTAATAGAATCCCTTTCATAATCCACATTTGATCAATTGAACGATTCACAAGGCACAAGAGTGTCCTCTCGGTTCATCATCATATGAATAAGAAATTAGGTGACATCACTTTTTTGGAATTAGAGGGTGTATAGTTAGCTGCGGTACCTAATTGACTCAATTTTTTTAAAATATATTATATATGATATTTTGGTTAGATTCATAATATATTATCGGTTGATTTTACGGCACCATTAGCATCAAACTTCTGTTTAAGTTCAATTTTTTTTTTTTTGAAAAATCATTTGCAAACTAGACATTGATTAAAAAATAATTAGTCATTATAGGTTATGATCATAATGGTGGATGATAGGCAGCAAAGCCTGATAAGCGAACGACAATTTCAACACGTAAACAATAAAGACTTTCGTAAGAGATGAACATAGCTGACAAAATCATGGTCAAGAATTAAAGATATGTTTAACATAGAAAAGCTCAGGAAATTAAACAAAAGAATCATTGATTAAGTCTCAAAAAAGGATTAAACAAAAGTTAAAGTTGAGAATAAGGGCGGCCGCATTTTGTCTCTTGGTTTCTTGCTCCGAAAAAGTTGGCTGATTCACGCCTTTCTTTAATTTGATTCCCAAAATTATTTTTTCTATTTTTTCAAAAGCCAGTGGCAGGCAATCAAAATGTTACTGTCTGAGGAAACAATGTTAAAGCTTACGTTACAGGACAATGAATAGACACCGCAATAAAAGGACAGGCAAGAGATTTACCCAAATCATCGCATCACCGACAGTCAATTGCGTCACGTTGTTCAGAAAAATCAACCAGCTGGCTTTTTATGACTGGAAGCTTCTCAATAAAGCCCCAATTATATTTTCTACTACAAAATAAAGCCTCAATTATACATCACACCATGGATGAAAGCACCAAGCACATGCCCCGTTCTTATAATAAACACAATGAAGACACCGAACAGCAATTGCCACATGGGTTTCAAAAACTCAACTGTTGGTCAAATAGAATGCAAATAATATAGCCACAGATAACATCAAAGACTATTATATAATAGTTAAGATTTATTGTCAGTCGGTTCGCATGTTTCACAAGGAACACAATCCACCAAATGAAGACTACTGTGAATTGTTAGCCTAAGGTTGCAAGGGCATTGCATAGGATCAGGTTTAACATGATCCAAATCCAATCCACTTGAAAAGAATAACACTCTTTTGACTCTTGAGAAGTCCATTAAATGCAAGTGAGAAATCATCATAGCTTCTACTTTCAATCAGTTCTACAAAAAAGCAGCAGGCAAAGTGCCTATATTTCAATTGTCGCAACAGAACCTGCTATTATTTACCAAAATAATATCCACTTGCAAGTAAGGAAGAACACAAGTTTTGAGAGCAGGAGACACATACCTAAGCTATGTGCTCAGCCAGAGTTAGTATCTTCACATGCTTCTTCTTCCTGAGTTCATGGGGCACAGGCCCGAACACTCTTGTACCAATAGGCTCGCCCTGCTTGTTGACGAGGACAACGGCATTGTCATCGAACTTGATATCGCTGCCATCACAGCGTCCCCGCTGCATTGCTGCACGGACAACCACGCCATAGACAACCTCTCCTTTCTTTACTTTACCACGTGGTGCTGCCTCCTTGACAGAGGCAATTATTGTGTCACCCAGTCTCGCTCCTCTCTTCCCCTTCAGTGATTGGATGCACATGACTCGTTTTGCACCAGAGTTGTCCACGACTTTGAGATTCGTCCTCATCTGTATGAATGTTCTTTGTTGCTGCAGCCAGAATAATAGAGGATGATTAGATGAATAACCTAATAAAATGAAAACCATAAATCCTTGTCAAATGATCAAAAGATCGTTTAGGAAATCCCATCATCGGAGTTGCAAGTATCTTCTTAGGAGAAGAAACTACAGCAATTGCATTATTATAAAATTACTACAGATACACGTTTATAGAACAACTTTTGTATCAATTTTCTTTAGCAATACCTTTTGAACCACATGTCCACAGGTGAAAAACAGAAAAACTTAACTGAAGGGAATAACGAACCAAGACTCAGCACAGAAAGTAGTTTTGGTAAGATCAGTGAGTTTCATATTGTCAACTCCTGCATTAGCTGTGAATCTAACCTGGGCAATCATTCAGAGCTCAAAGCAACATTTTTTAATTCTACATGCAAAAAAAAGGGCAAAGCAAAAAAAAGCTTGAGAATATAATCAGAACAAAACAAGATCTATCGCATGAAATCCACGATAGTTGGCATAAAACTAACAAGCAAAAGATATAGTGCTCATGGCTGCCTGACGTGGAAAAAAATTTCCTCCAGAGACAAAACTATTGGACAAACAAACGAGCAGTATTTCCTAAAAGCAAGAAAATTGCAGCAACAGAAACCTGAGAAAAAATGTTGTCGCAGCTTGGCCTTGCTATAATCTCATGGGACTTGCCCAAAATCCCTGAGATATTGTTGCCAAAGTATCTCAACAAAGAACTGCCCACTATTCAAATGACAGAAATACAATCAGTTTCAATTGTTTAATCAGTTCAGTTCAACCAATAATCACAGCACAAATAACACCCATGATCAGTCTATCAGAAAAATATACCACGAATTACACAGGGAATCCAAAAACATTGGTTTCCAACATAGGGTGCAGAATGCATATAAAGAACTCTCGAGCGCTGCTTCTCCATAAATTTACTGCTTGTGAAGAAAATAAAACAGTTATATCATACAAGGTTTGTGATGACAAAACTATATTAGTAAAATAAGTTTCCAAAATTACTTCAAAGTTAAGTCCATGATGAATTAATTGTAGAATATAACCAATAACGGGATATCAAAATTTTTATGGGAATTGAGTTGGCTTTGTTCTAAGTAGGGGTTAACCTTTTAAGTGCGGGGCTACAGATATTCAACCCAAGGCAAGACAAGAATTCATCCAAATTCAAGGGTAATGAAGTATTGTCCAAGAATTAATAAGCCATCAAAAGGAAAAGAGATAAGGAGTAACAGGGAAGTTGAAAAGTTCAGAGAGCACAATTAAATATTAGAAATCTAGACACCTAAATTACAATTAAATACCTTTTAGCGGTTTCTCCATGTTAGCAATTCTAAGAAATATGGGATTCCCTTTCACTTTTTTCCACCAATTTTTCATAATGATCTCTCCTATCACTCTCACTGTCTCACACGCTCGCTTCATTAATTGTTCTTTCTGATCTCCATTCTTTCCTGAACAAGGATTGCGCCATCACTCTCACACGAGAGGTGTGCATTAGACAAAATTCAATGTTATGTTAGCCTTAGCGCAGGACACAAATCGATTCCATTAAAGATTTTGAATCTAATTATTTGTTAAATTGCACAACTAATCTACCTCACTGTTTAGAATCAGGGCCTCGCATTTATGCTTCCAATTGATACTTCTTATTTCCGATTCAGCCTGTGTCTCTCCAAGGATTAACACCCCAACAAACTTAAGCTCGTCAATCAATTTTTTTATTAAAAGCTTAACATACCAGCTATGATTCAAAATTCAAAAATGCAAGAATAAAAACTGAAAAAAGAAAACACAAAAAATCTTCGCAGCTACATTATTTCGAAATGAATTAAACATGCAAATAGCAAAACAAAAAACACAAAAAAATCAATCTAAAAACAAAGCAGCATACCTGTTGAATATTTCGAAGAGAAAGCTGCACTCATCTTGACTGGCAAAAAAGGAACCAAGCAAACAAAATCTATGCGCGCCTGTTCAAGAAACCACGAAGTAGCACGTTAGAAACTCGTGAAAGATGAAAAGAAGAAACGGTGAGGAAGGAGAGGAGAGTAGAGAGAGACCTTCGCAGAAGGTGGCCTTCGGCGTGGACGCGCGGCCAAACCCTAGGCTTCGGGCGGGGTGGCGGCGGGGGATGGGGCGAAAACGATGATGACAAGAGTACTGCGGATTTGGCAGGTGTATTTGGGTTTCTGTTTTGAAACCGGGGCCATTCGCTACAGTAGACAGCGCGAGCGGATCTGGGCCGTCGATGGCCTGGCTATGGTGATCCGGAACGTTGAACTCTACGAATCTGCACCGTTGGATTGTAAAAGCTGGATGATTAGTGGCTTAGGCTCTGGCTGCAATGGAGTTGGTTTGGTTGTTGGGCCGACCTGCTCCAAGGGCCTGTTTGGATTGTCATAATTTTAAAGTTTCAAAGAGATTATATAAACCCCGTATTAAATGAAAATAAAATATTCATAAAGATTAACTCAATCTTGATCTAATTGATTGATATTAATCTTAATCTTAAAATATTTTTTTAATTACCAAATAAAACCTAGTACATTAGAGACATTAACCAAATCAATTTTCACCTGTAGACCTTGAAATTGAATTATCAAAACAAATTAAATTATGATGAAGACAAGAAATATCAAACGGTTATCAAATAGCTATCTGAACCCATACATCCTCTTGACAACAATTTGTATGATGTTTCAAAATTTGATGACAAAAGCTATGATTTCACAAGGATATCTTCTGTGTTGTTAGCATAGCCACAGATCCACCATGACAACCAATTGTAAAGCTTCCCCCCTCAAAATGTGCACTCCGAGCAGGACGAGTATAAAAGGTCATCGTTGACAGCCATATGGAACAAAGCAAAAGGAAAGGATCATGGCAGCGAGATGCTTATCTGTGAAAGAAATAGTAGATGGAAAGGTTTAGAATATCGATTTGTAGTCTCGCCACTGAAATTATTAGGATCTGTCTGTGTCTTCCTTCGCTCCAATTGATATCAATTGAACTTCATCTTGATTCTCGGTTCTGGCACTTCCCTCTGAGCTGGTTTGGGATGCCTCGTTTCTCAGTTTGTTATTGTTATATGCCACCACACCTGCAATAGCTGGAGAACCAAAAATGTTTTAGATTAAATATAAAGTATAAAGCAAGGAGCACTAGTAATCAAGCAGTTCAGAGATATATCATTCTTATAAACTCTATTCAACTTACTAACCACTATGACATGTAGTGAAGATCGAAGGTTCATAGCAAGAAAATATGCTAAATTATTGAGACTTACCTATGCCATAACCAACAAAATTTATAGGTGTCAGCCTTGTATCAACAAAGAGTAAAGCAGACAGTAGAACTACCACCCAATCCCTCACAACTCCAGCAACTCGAATGGTCAGTGCACTTGTATGTTTGATCACAAGAAAGCTTGAAAGGTTGAGTAGAAAAGTGCAGAGGCAGTTGAGTGCTAGTAGGAGGGATGGGAAGTTCCATGTCCCAGCTGAATCCATTTTTGGTTTCTCCAAGAAGATCCAGGGAACGAAGAGGCACAGTGCACTGCAGCAAAGATTTAAAGAGCATTCAATACAAACATGGACGACGGGTGGATAATTACAATATGAATAAAAAGATGATAAAGCTTACCAAAATAATAACAAAGTCCTAGCATACCTGCATGGACTAACATAGTACATGACTGCCAATGAGTTCAGGCGAATACCCTTCTTTTTAACAAAAATTTCCATGAAGATGAGTCGTAGAGCTTCGCCAACAACACCACCCATCTGGTACACCACTCCGATCCAACTAATACTGATTTCTCCATAGGAAGCCACAATAACTCCAAAACTGACAACAAACATGATAAACAGCATTCTGCAACTCATCATTTCAAGGCCAACTACTGTTCCCAGAATAAAGACAGCTACTGGCACTGCATTCATCAATCAATTTTCATAAAGTATCCCCCAAACATAAGAAATATGAACAGAACTATATATCCAAATATTCACACAGAAGCGGTCAAGGAACTGAGAACTCACTAATAGCTTTCAGCATCTGAGCAAAAGCTACAGATATGTAGAGATATGCACTATTTCCCAACCAAAGTGTCATTGCAAACATTGCAGCTATTGGGATAACTGATGTGGCATATCTGAAGAGAAAAGAAAAGTTTAGATTTTTAAATAAGGTCCATAATGGTGTAATACACTGAATAAATGGAAACCACATATTTTATTTATTCATCTGGAGCTCAAATGACAGGAACAAAAGTAAGAAATAACAAGCTTTTAATCACGCTAGTTATCAATGATTGGGCACAAGAAATAGAATATGCTGCCATCTTACTGTCAACAAGTAAACAACACATTTAGATTGTAGTAAGATTCATTGTTTTCCAACTCAATGGACCAAAATCAGCACAATATGGTTAAAATATTTCTAGGTTATCTCATATTTAGCGCAATCCACACTGGGTGTTTTTTGTAATCCTTATCATCCAGGATCCAGATCTGACAAAAATTGAAGCACCATGACAAGTTAAAGAAGGCACCCCATAAACTTAAAAAGAACAACCACACGTCGATACATTGATGCCAGTGACCATGTCGATACACTGATGCCAGTGAGTATGTCAATACACTTATGATAAGACAAATATAGTAATAAGTTCAAATTTGTGCACATGAGCATATGTCACACCTTGTGATACCCACAAGTCCTTTTTTGAGAAATCTTAGGAATTTTTTTGTACAAAAATTTCCATTATTATGAAGGAAAAATATGTTCCCACTAAATGCTAGAAAACAACAAGAACGAGTGGTGCACACAGAGGTATTTGTCCTGTAGTTTGAGAATAACCAGACCGCAGAGTCAAATATTGTTGACGAATTACATACAATCTAACCTTCTGTTATTAAAAATTGAACCTTTTGCAAGTTTCAGAAACATGGTGAAACCAAGAAGAAACAAATGCCCTGAAGAAATTGCAGAGTATGTGATAATTGCAATCCAAATATTCCCTGAAGATGCAGTACAAAGATGATCAAGGGCATAAACCTATCCTCGTTTTAAAAATATAGGAAAAATGGAAAAAAAAAATGCAGTATATCCATTTGCAATTAATTCAAAACTTACATTTCTGCTGTCATTCCTTCTTCAACCTTAAAGATCTGGGAGAAAAACAAGATAATGAAATTAATAAACTAAATTAACACTGGAGAAAAAAAAATTCTTGAGAAGCTCCGACACCAGAAGAAAAAGCACCTTGAAGACTTTGGTGAGCAGAAAGCACAGCACAGACGAGAAAACCATGTGCAACATCGTCAAGCCAAGTGGATAAGGGAAGTTAATCTCTCTCGACGACAAAACCCACTGCGCAGCAAGACAAATAACTCTCTGAGATTGAATCTTTGATTCAAATAACAACAAAAAAACACAAATTCGCTTCGCATTGGACTAGGAAACAGCGAAATTTAGGGTTCTTTCATCGAACGGGGACCGGAGAGAAATGAACCTTGTTGAAGAAGATCTGAGAGCTGGAGATGGCGATGTAGATGAGGATGTAGATGTAGGTCAACAAGCCCTCCTTCATCCTCAACCTCGCGCTCGGATCGGCCATCGACGGGCCCCGGATCTCGATCGGAGAAGATGGAGTCCAAGAGAGGCTCGGCGGAGTCCCCCGCGCCAAGCTCCTTCCTCACTCTCGGACTTACGATTGGAGCCACGGCTCAAGAAAGTGGGTTCCAAGTGAGAGATGAAGTGAAGAAAGTGGAGTTACTTCCGCGATGTTTGCTTGTTGGAAGTCCACACTTCAATGAATTCTGATTTACCCATTTCCGGGCGTAGAATATTGTGCTCGCTTTTGCGTGATGGCTAATCAAGATAATTCTGTCTTGAAATTAGTTGCTGTTCTTTTTTTAATTTTTTTTTACGTCGTAAAATTAAACTTAATGACTTTATAATTTTTCGATGAACTTTGTTGGAAAATAATGAATACTTTTTATGAATTTTTATAGTGTGAATTTTTTACTATTATCGATCCACGTAAATATTCGTACATAGGTTATTCTTAAGATAATTATTCATGAGTTTATTTGTTTTGTAAAATTTTAAATTTTAAAAATATAAAATTCGGTATTTAGTATATGATTTTTAAAAATTTAAAATTTTAATAAATCTAAAATTTAGTGATTTTTAAAATTAGTTAGATTTCAAAGTTTTATATTTAGAATTTTATATGAGATCTCTCATGTTCAATTTTAATTAAATAAAATAAAAATTTTATGAGTCTAATAAGCAGGCGTAAATGTATTTTGTAGTTTGATTTTTTACCTAATATTATTTATATTTTACCAAACAAAAAAATGGGTTTTTTATGGATCAAAAGATAAGAAGCATGCAGGAAGTGCACTTGCATTTGCCTTGCCTAGCTAAACAAAAAAGAAGGATATTTACCTATAATACTCTGAAATTTATTTTATTTATCAAAAATTTTCCGAGATTTTAATAATTATTTACACTCCTTTATTTTTTTTATTTATTATCTACAACTCCTTATTGTTGTTTAATCAAAATTTTTCCTAAAAATTTTACTTTTACAAACAAAACTCCTAAAAATTCTAACTTCCCACCCTCCACTCTTTCTCCTAAATATTTATAAATAAACCATTTAAATATTTTGATTTATAAAAAAAATCTAAATGTTAAGATTTTTCAAAAAAAAATTTATAAAAACAATCTTAAATATTTTATAAATAAATCCTATAAAAGAAATTAAATTACAAATATAATATTTATATATTTATAAATAAGCCCCCTGAATATTGTTATTTATAAAAAGTCTCAATGTTAATATTTTTCAAATAAAAATATATAAAAAGGAACTTAAATATTTTATATATTTTACAAATAAACTCTATATAAGAAATTAAATTATATTTTTCAATATTTGTATTTATAAATAAGCGCAAATTTTATTATTTTTTTAATAAAATTTCATAATATTGAAGTTTTTAAAAAGTAAAATTTTAAATTACAAGTTTAATATTTATATATTTACAAATAGACCCCTCGAATATTCTTATTTACAAATAAGCACAAAATTTTATCATCTTTAAAATAAAATTGTACAAAAAAAAATGAAGGTTTTAAAACTTAAAATTTCAAATTATAAGTTCAATATTTACGCATTTACAAATAAACCCATTGAATATTTTTATTTATAAATAAGACCAAAATTTTTTATTTCTAAACTAAAATTTTACAATAAAGACATTGAATATTTTAAAACTTACAATTTCAAATTATAAATTTAATATTTATACATTTACAAATAGACGCCTTGAATTTATTTATACATAAGTCCAAAATTTATTATTTTTCAAATAAAATTTTACAAAAAAGACATTGAAGGTTTTTTAATTTAAAATTTGAACTTACAAGTTTCATAATTGTATATTTACAAATAGACCCCTTGAATATTTTTATTTGTAAATAAGTCCAAATTTTTATTATTGTTAAAATAAAATTTTACAAAAAAGACATTGAAGGTTTTAAAACTTAAAATTTTAAATTATAAGTTTAATATTTGTATATTTACAAATAGACATCCTGAATATTTTTTTATAAATAAATCCAAAATTATTATTTTTTATAAAAAAATTACAAAAACGACATTGAAGATTTTTTAACTTAAAATTTAAACTTACATGTTTAATATTTATACATTTACAAATAGATCACTTGAATATTTTTATTTATAAATAAGTCTAAATTTTTATCATTTTTAAAATAAAATTTTATAAAAAAATATTGAAGGTTTTAAAACTTAAAATTTCAAATTACAAGTTTTATATTTGTACATTTACAAGTAGACCCCTTGAATATTTTTATTTATAAATAAGTCTAAATTTCATCAATTTTAAAATAAGATTTTACAAAAAAGACATTGAAATTTTTTTAACCTGAAAATTTAAATTACAAGTTAATATTGTATATTATAAATAGACCCCTGAATATTTTTATTTATAAGTAACTTCAAACTTTATTTTTTTTAAAATAAAATTTTGTAAAAAGATATTGAAGGTTTTAAAACTTAGAATTTCAAATCACAAGTTTAATATTTATACATTTACAAATAGATCCCTTGAATATTTTTTATTTTTAAATAAGTCCAAATATATAAATAAATATATCCCTTGAAAAAATTTGGACTTATTTATAAATAAAAATATTCAAGGGGTCTATTGTAAATGTACAAATATTAACTTGTGATTTGAAATTCTAAGTTTTAAAACCTCAATATCTTTTTTATAAAATTTTTATTTTAAGAATGATAAATTTTAAACTTATTTATAAATAAAAATATTCAAGGATTTATTTGTAAATCTATAAATATTAAACTTGTAATTTCAAATTCAAAGTTTTAAACCTTCAATATATTTTTTATAAAATCTTATTTTAAAATAATATAGTTTAGATTTATTTATAAATAAAAATATTCAAGATGTCTATGTGTAAATGTACAAATATGAAACTTGTACTTTTAAATTTTAAATTAAAAACCCTTCAATGTCTTTTTTGTAAAATTTACTTTTAAAAATGATGAAATTTGGACTTATTTATGAATAAAAAAATTCAAGGGGATTATTTGTAAATGTACAAATATGAAACTTATAATTTGAAATTTTAAGTTTAAAAACCTTCAGTATCTTTTTTGTAAAAAATTATTTTAGAAATGATAAAATTTAGACTTATTTATAAATAAAAATATTAAAGGGGTCTATTTGTAAATATAAAAATATTAAACTTGTACTTTTAAATTTTAAGTTTAAAATCCTTCAATGTCTTTTTTGTAAAATTTAATTTTGAAAATGATGAAATTTGGACTTATTTATAAATAAAAAAATTCAAGGGGTCTATTTGTAAATGTACAAATATGAAACTTGTAATTAGAAATTTTAATTTTAAAATCTTCAATGTGTTTTTTGTAAACTTTTATTTTGAAAATAATAAAATTTGGACTTATTTATAAATAAGAATATTCAAGGGGTCTATTTGTAAATAGACAAATATTAAACTTATAAGTTTAAATTTTATGTTTAAAACCTTCAATGTCTTTTTTATAAAATTTATTTAAAAAATAATAAAATTTAGACTTATTTATAACTAAGAATATTCAAGGGGTCTAGTTGTAAATGTACAAATATAAAACTTAAAATTTAAATTTTAAGTTTTAAAACCTTCAATGTCTTTTTTTAAATAAATTTTTTTTAAAATTTTATTTAAAAAATAATTAATTTTAGACTTATGTATAAGTAAAAATATTGAAGGGGTTTATTTCTAAATGTACAAATATTAAACTTATAATTTGAAATTTTAAGTTTTAAAACCTTCAATGTCATTTTTGTAAAATTTTATTTTAAAAATGATAAAATTTTAGACTTATTTATAAATAAAAATATTCAAGTGATTTATGTATAAAAGTAAAAATATCAAACCTGTTATTTCTTAATTTTTATTTTTTAAAAACTTCAAAATTATGAAATTGTATTAAGAAATTGATAAAAATTAGATTATTTATAAATAAAAAATTATTTGAGGGGTTTATTTGTAAATATATAAATATTAAACTTGTATTTTAATATTTTAAGTTTTAATACATTCAACTATTTTTTTAAAATTTCATTTAAGAACTTATAAAGTTTAAACTTATTTATAATTAAAAATATTCAAGAGGTATATTTGTAAATATATAAATATTAAATTTGTAATTTAATTTCTTATATAGAATTTATTTGTAAAATATTTAAAATATTTTAAAAAGCTTTTTTATATATTATTTATTTAAAAAAATATTAAATTTTGAAATTTTTTTTTTATATAAGTAAAAATATTGAAAGAGTTTTATTTATAAATAATTTGAGGAGAAAGTGTGAGGGTGAAGCATAAAGTTAATTTTTTTAGAAATTTAGTTGTAAAATTACATAGGGTAAAAATAAAATTTCTGAAAAAATTTTAATTAAATAATAATAAAGAAATTATAAGTAATAAATTTGAAAGGAGAAAAGTGTAAGTAATTATTGAAATATCGAGAGATAAATAAAATAAATCTTACGTAAATATCCAAAAAAAAAAAAACTAAAAACTGGACTGGTTCAAGAAAAACGGGGAATCAAAATAAAGAAAGAACCCTAACTCATTAAAATTCTCATCCACGCTATGATTTGCTCCACGACTCGAGTAGTGAGCCCTAATCCTTCCCTTCCGCCTCTGAAGGAACAATTGCAGCGATCCCATCATGGAACCCGAACCGCTCGGCCCCGACGGCGTCGTAGTCGCCTGAGATTTCTTGTCATCCAGTCCGCCGTTTCGCGCCATTCTCTCGTCCATCTCTCGCTTCGCCATGCATATGATCGCCCTGGCCTGCATCCGGGCTAATCCGTAAAATACAGACATGCAAGGAAACACGAGAAACCGGAAGAGACAATGACAGACCTGGATCTCGGTGATGCCGCTGGTGATGCTTGCATTGGGAATTGCGGCTAGGTAGGAGTTCGAAGACGGCGAATGGTGCTGCGGTCGGCGGCCACAGGGGCTGAGGCGGAGTTCGGTGTCGCAATGGCGCTCGTCATTTTCCATCTTTCTTGCTTGTTCTTCTGTATAACTGTACATCAGGGGGTTAGGAAGGAGAAGAAGAGAGAGAGCTCTGGAATGGTGGGTGGTGAAATGGCGAAGTGAGGGTGAACAAAATTGGAGTAATATACAGAAATAGAGAGTGAAGAAGAAGAAGAAGATAAGAGAAAGAGCATGAGAAAAGTGTGTTGGATTGGGTTGAGTCAAGATCGAGTTCTTCTGTTCTTGATTTAATATCAAGCTATTTGCGTGATTTTCTTCTTATTTTGAGCTTCTTTTTTCTGCTAGTATGGAACTAAAACTACATGCGACAGCTGACATCTAGTACATGAAGTGCAGCGGCAAAAAGTACCGGAGATATTTTGCAGTCCAGCGATTCTAGGGATTGGATAGCCATTAATGGCCGAGCTTTGAGAGCTGGAGAAGATGAATAGGACGAAGCAAGCAAGCGGAGCGGAGAAGGCGGTTGGGGACTTGAGCGCTTTTTGCTGAAGCAACCGCGCCGATCGCGTTTCCTGGATTTGGGAAGGAAACCAAAATATCTCCGCAGCGCGCTTTTGTAGGTTGCTTGGATCCCGGGGCCCATGTTTCCCACGTTTTTTCCAGGCCTGTTCGGGGAGAAACACAGAACACCGAAGCAGATCAATTGGAAAAGGACATGTGGATAACTTAATTTTAACAAGATTGGGCCCGTTTGGTATTCGCTGGGCTTGACTTGGGTCAATCACAATGAGACTGCGACCCCAAATTACAATCGCACATGCAAACTTTCGATTTGGAATTGATTTTTTTCTGATAAAACAGGACAGAAATGGATGAAAGTAAATTCGCTTGATGGAGGTAAAGTGATTTTCACTGTTTCCACCGTTTCAGAATGTTTTCCTGAAAATAAGAGAAAGTGGATTTAAGTCATAATTCTCAGATAATATTACTTGCAATTTTATTGATTTATTGGAACAACACAGAAAAGAATATTTGATATGTCCAAGAATTAACTTGTTTTTGTACAAATATTTATTCCGCAGTTCATAGCCATCAACTCCAGCGCCGTCTCCACCAGAAAGCAAACCGTCACATTCTGCCTACTGAGTCCGACGCTCCCGGAGAATACATTGAAGCACTCCAGCTCCGACGTGGTCTCCGCCACACCCTCAAGCTCCCTCTCCATTCCACATTCCCTAAACATTTCAATGTATTTTCCGCTCGATTTCATCATCCAGGTCGCCAGCTCGATCACAAACCTTCTAATCCTCGGCACCTTTATCGATGGATAGTCGTATTTTCGAAGTATTTGCACCAGCCGCTCAACTAGCATCCTCCCTTCGATCCCAGCTCGTTCGAGTTCGTAGACATATTCTTCACGGCTAGCAAACCTTAAGACTTGTACGCCGAGCCCGATCGTCACTTCCAGCAGTTTCATCTCTTCAAACATGATCGCTTGGAGCACCTGCAGGACAAAATCATAACATAAAATCAGAAAATCGTTCGAAAAACATAATTTAATATGACAAACAGAATAACTCACATATGGAATGGAGGCGGCAATGCCATTCAGTGCGGAGAAGCATTCGTTTCCAGTATAAGCACAAATGTTTCGGAGAATCCGTGATGAGTTTATCTGGAGAACCGGGTTGTCCAGCGCCGCCACTAGCCGGCCAACAACGCCCGGCTCCTTCAGAATCCGGCTGCAGTTCCTTGTGTTCTCCAAAGCCAACATTGCCACCGCCTCGCCGGCTTCCATGCTAACCAACCTCTCCAAACCTCCGGCCATAGGCCGGAAGAACACCCGCAGCAGCTCCCGGATCATCCCGCCACTGCTGCCAATCCTCTCCCTCGCCTCCTCGTCCATGGCCATGCTAGTTAGTATCTCAATCCCCAGCTTCTGCAGCTCCAGATGCTTCTCTCCATATTGCAAGATTTCGCGTATGTTGCTCACAGTGAAGACTATCTCCGAAATCTCCTGCCGGAGTAGCTTGCCGGCGTGACCAGTCGTGCCGGCCAGCATCTTGATCACTTGCAACGAGAGCTTCACTGCTTTTATTTGAGTTTCCGGCACGCCTTCTCCGCGGAGGAGTCGTTCGCCTGCGCTGGTGAAGTCAATGATCTTTGCTAAGAGGCCTCTCGTGTTGCCGATCTTGCCGCAGTTGTCGTGGTCGCCGGCCAATTTCTTGAGGGTTAGTAGGCCATAGAGGTTGAAGACGGAGAACTCATAGTTCGTCCGGTCGGCAACGATGCACCGGTGGCATATCTCGTCAGGCTTTGGGTTCGCTCCCCGCCCGGAGTAGAGCAAGGACGAGATGGATTCCATTGCGCCTGGAATGCCGGCGACGCGGAGCGCGTTCTGCTTTTTGCCAGCGAGCTTGGAGACTATCTCCGCCGCGGACCGGCGGAGCTCCTCCTCCGCCGGGTTCTTCCAGTTCAGCATTTCTATTAGCCGCTCCATCGCCGCCGTGGAGGTGCCGATTTTGCGGAGAGTGTCGTCGGCGAAGCGGCGGCTGGTGGCGAACTTGAGGAGGATGCGGGCGCCGATGAGCTGCTCGTCGCGAGAGCTGGAAGCGAGGAGCTCCTCGCCGAAGGTGACGAGGTCCATCTTGAGCCCGTCGAAGATGCTGCCGTTGACGCAGCGCGAGTAGGCGTCATAGAAGAAGCGCTTGACGCAGACCTCGCCAGAGGGGCCGAGGTCGCAGTCTCTGTTCACCATCTCTAATAGGCGGCGGTGGCTCACCTTCCACTCCCAGTAGGATTTCTCAGTCAGGAACATAAGCGCCTCCGCGAGGGCGAGGCCGTAGAAGATGTTGAGCGCCGACTTCCGGTTCTGCTTGTCAGCGTCATCGCCGACGACCCCGTAGTCTTGCTGCACCAACCGCATCATCGCCAGAGAGACGCACGCAGAGGCGGAGAGGAGCTGGAGCCAGTATAGCAACTTGCTGATGTTTCTTGAGAGGAAGACCCAGCCGGCGAAGGGGAGCAAGGGGACGTCCGGCGAGCTCCAAGTCCGGGTTGTCTCCACCTTTTCTACGAAATGCGGGCTTCTCGTTTTGTCGATTATGTTGATGTCTTGAGCAATCCGATCTGATTGCAGCAGCGACAGCGGCCAGAAGTAGGCTTTGATTGCTTGGAAAACAGAATGGGAGCCGGAGCGGAGAGCGCGAAAGCTTGAGCGGCCGGCTTCCGCCACCGACCAGGTCGCCTGGTGCTGCCATTCGAGCTCGTGACTCCGGCTGAAGATCCTCGTTCCTTCGATGAGTAGAATGATTGTAATGAACCAAAAGTCCTTCTTCTCCAGTGTGATGGCGAAGCCGCCGAGTAGAACCACAGTGGCCCAGATGAAGCCTAGAGCGCCCAACCCGCTAGCCACCTTCTCTAGAATGGCGAGGCGGAGGGCGAAAAGCGTAAGCTTCTTCTCTGGCGCCGAGTCAGGGCATCGGTTGTTGCGATCGTTGTCATCATCGTGCTTGTGCTTGGTTTGTTCTCCGAGTTCGCGCTGCGGCTCGAAGAGTGTGGATCCCCAGTTGTCCGCAACGTCGCCGCCGGACACAGTAGGGTGTTCGACGATTTGCACGCTGATGCTCATTGCGAATCAAAGCTTGCGTTTGATGATTGGAAGAAATAGGCAGAGATTATAATACTACTTAAAAGGAGAGAGCGGCGGAGATTGCTTGGGAAGTGGCGGTTGTGGTGGTGATGATCAGAAAGAGTAGTTTGGAAGTATGAGTTCGCCGAGAAGCAAAGAGTGCAAGGAAGTGTTTGAGAAGGTGCTTGTGTGAAGGAAAATTCAAAGGAGACGACGAAAATGGAGGGAAAAAGGAGCTGGCTTTTTTGGTTTAGGGAGCACGCTTGTGGCGTGGCATGTCAAGCTGCAGATATGTCTCTCTTCCGGTTACTTCCGATCATCCGCCCATGAGAATAACGCGAACTCTCTTCCGGTATCCTATCATTCCAAGATAGTCTACATCTTGACAAGGACCGTTTCAAATTCTTTGATTTGGAAGGGTCAGGTGACTCAGATCGTACGGTCGGTGTTGCTTAATTGGAAGACTAGTGCTGTCTCGCTTCTACATGTGATCAAAGTGTCTTTTAAGGAATCATGCGGCAAATGTTGCCCTAATGCCCGGCTGGACCTCACGGGGCCTGTTTGTCATTGTATTGGCAAGTGTGCTATGGCAAAGTATGTCATTTTAACTTTTTCAAAATAAATATTCATCCCTGTTCATATTTTTCTTAATCCGTTTTACAACTAAATACTTATTAACTATTACAAATAGCTTTTAAGACTAACCGAAAAACTAATATTAATTGTATTTGATAATACACTTGGTTAATATCACTATCCAGAGATAAAATTAATAGAAGTCGAACTTGGGGTCGATTGAGGTTGAAGTGTAAATTAGGCGTCCGAAATATAAATTCTCATTTACGCTGGATGTGAGGAAGTGCCAACCTAGAAGTAAAAATAACTGGTGTGTTCGTTCGCCCAAGATTTAGGGGGTCGTTTGGAACCGGGTCAGAGTCAGGCTGATCCCGTCCTGACCAGATTATCTTCCAAACACCAAAAATTTGACCGTACTAATATTATTTAATTCATTTAAATTATAAATCGGATTTGACTAAAATGCCCTCGGTTCGTCTGAACCGTCGGATCTCGATCCAACGGCCACGAAACCCTAACTATATATTCTTTCCTCACCCCCCCTCCCCCCGACACCGACCGGCGAGCTCGCCTGGCGACGTCAGGGGCATCTCGCGAAGAAGATGAACAGTATTCACCAGAGGGCATTTTTGTTCATAAAAAATTTTAGCCATCTGCTAACTAGATCAGTAACCAAACGGGATTTACTTGACCGCATTAACGTTTTAAACTTTACCCCTTCTTTTAACCTTAACTTTGACCTTGACCTCGTTCCAAGCAGACCCCAAGATCTTTTTATGAAAACCACTCTGAGTCACTGAAATTGAAAAGCTTCGTAAGGTAGGTTTTGAGGCCATAAAACAAAAAGATTATATTCACCTCTATCTTCGGAAATAAATTTCATCGAATTTCGAATTGAAATCCTTATGTATTTATACATTATAAATAGAACAATATCCAAGGACGTAATGACTAATACCCAATTGATTCTTATGCTCTTATTATTGATATCTATTTTGATTTGAGCATTTGAGTGGTTATCGTTAAAGAGTTCTTAATAATTTTTTTCATGGTTCACTTTTATGCAAAGCAATGAGAAAGTATTTTAGCGAATTAAGTTTTCAATGAACTACGTGAATTAAAGTCGATCTCAAATTTGGACTTCGTCAACAATATTAATATCAAACGTCTACTAATTAATATAATTATTACCACTAATCATACTAAAACTTAGGTGTCATCTTATTTGGAATCTATCACGACTAACTAATACAATTTTAAATTAAGAAAATTTAAATATTATTATAAATTGTTATTATTATTTTTCTTTCGAACCGAATTTTGAAAGTGCTCTAATAATATTTTAAATTATAACAATATTAATAATATAATATATAATAATAATATGAAATTTTAGAGTTTATTTTAAAAAATTAATTAAAAAAATTTAAATTATTAATAATTATATTTTTTTAAATATATTTTTATGCAATCAAACAATAGAAAATAAATTACTTGTAATCACTTGTAAAAAATGATCGAAAGTAAAAAAATTAATTTCTCTATACTTTTGTTTGTCGAGAAGTGACTTATATCCATTTTCGACTAATTTTTAGAAGTGATTGGAAGTGATTTACTTTTACAATTAAACAAAAATATAATTATTAGTATATCAAATATTATTTGTTAAAATTTTTTCACAGATATTTTTTAAAAAAATTATATTATTATTATATAAAAAGTTTATTACGGTTATGATAATTTACAATATTATTATGTTTATTTTCAGAAATAAATTTAAATAAAAAAATACAAAAAAATTTATTTTATTTTTCACTTTTAATTCAAATGAAACAGTGTCCAAAGGCCCATTTAATTTGAAGTCATCTCAAACTAAACTGGCCTAATATCGCATGCGAATTCAAAAATCTATATGGATAAAATCCCCACCATGACTTATTAATAAACACTTTAATTAAAAATTAGGATCATCACAATCGTAACGATATGTTCGACCGTCTTTTGGAGTGAATGATGCTGTGAGTTAAATCCGAAGCAATTGACGAGGACCGTATGTGAACGCGGATTTTCATTCATAATTCTATTTGAACTTCTATTAAAATCTGTCATTACGCGTCAAGGGCCACAGAGAAAGAGTTGCGGACTGGTTGCAGACAACATGTTTGGTCAACTGCTTTTGAATCCGAATAATACGTTGACTCTTTCGTATTATTTCGGTCAGACAGACCGAAACACATCATCTACGCGGCTGGCGCCCCATGCTACGCAGTTTTGACCAGTACCTTGAATATTATGTTCAAGCCCAATACTATTGGCCCGCAGAGTCCTTCGGGCCAGCCCATTTTTAAACGTTGGGGTTGTCCGGTCCGGTCCTGTCCGGTCAACGAACAAACCGACCTAGTGGGGGTGCCCTCTGTGTCTCTGTGTCTCTGTTTTTGTACTCGAGTGAGACGATTTGATAGATCCGAACCCGATTCATGCCCAGTACACTTTCATTGCGTCCATCAAGGCAACATCCTTTTATGTACTATACGTAGTTTTTGTGAAATATTTTTTACATTTTCCTCTGAAATATATCCTATTTATCTCATAAAATTTCTAAAATTAAATATAATTATTTTTTCACTTTTATCGATCGAGGGCCGTAACCGGTTTTGGTAAGATTTTAAATTTTGATTTTGAAATCAATTTTTACTCTTAGATGTTTTGATTTAAGAAAATTACCTACAACTCCTATAATTAGTCCTAATTACCTATAATTCTTTGTAATTTTCGGAATTACCCACACCCCCATCTTTTTCAAAATTTTTACTTACCCCATGATTGTTATTTAATTAAAATTTTTTCAAAAATTTTTGATTTTACCCTTGGTTATTTTTACAATTAAACCTCTAAAAATTTATTTTTTTTAACACTCCGAAATTCGAATTTTTGCAAATAATATCTTGAAATTATTTCGATTTACAGAAAAGTCCCCGAAATTCAGATTTTTGTAAGTAACACCCCAAAATTATTTTAATTTACAGAAAAGTTTCCGAAAATATTGCGACGGGTGGTAGCGCGGGGGCGGCGATGCCGGAGGCCGGCGGTGGGAGAGGAGGCTCGAGGAAGGTGCACGGGAGCGGATGGTTGAGGCCGACAAGCGGGTGCGGAAGCCAGAGGTTGAGGGTGGCGCACCGGCATGCGGGCGCTGACGGCCTCGGCCTCGGCACATGGGATGGAGGCCGAGGTCGGCGCGTCGGCACGCCGTCCGCACCAGCGTGCCAAGGCCAAGGCCGTCCGCTCTCGCTACTGGCGGCCGACCTCGGCTTGCGGGCGCGGACGACCTCGGACTCGACCATCGCGCCTGCGTACCGGCACACTCGCTTGCCGCCCTGCGCCGTCCGTTCCCGCGTGTCGACCTCGGGCCTTCGCTCCTGCCGCCGGCCTCCGACGTCGCTGTCCGCGCGCCGCCACCCTCGCAGCTATCGCAATAATTTTGGGGACTTTTCCGTAAATTAAAATATTTTCGGGGTGTTATTTGCAAAAATCCGAATTTCGGGATGTTAAATAATAAAAAGAAGTTAGGGGTTTACTTGTAAAAATAACCGAGGGTAAAATCGAAATTTTTTAAATTTTTTTTTTAAATAATAATTAGATATGTAGGTAAATATTTTGAAAAGGAGAAGCGTAGGTAATTCTAAAAATTACGGGAGATTGAAGATAATTAGAGCTAATAACAAAGAATTGGAAGTAATTTTTCCTTTTAATTTTTGGTCTATGAAAAATGTTGTGAATAATTTTTAAAATATCAAAGATCAACATGTAAATATATCATATTCTCGGGGAGGATTTCATTTTACATATTTTTCTGAGAGAATTAAATAGGCCGCGTGATGAGACAGGCCGCCAGGCAGCCGAAGAAGCACTACATCATAGATTCATAGTACCACTTAATCGATTATTTTTTCCGCTTTAATGATCTTCTATAATATCATCATGACCACTAAAGTGGACCCCACGTGAGATTCCTCGCTTAATTTACAAATATGCCCTTCTCAGCTGAACATTTACTATTTTTTATTCTTTTTTGCTGGATTTTCCGATAAAAATGGATCTACGAAGAAGCAGCAGCAGCTAAGATAGGCCAAAAAAATTGCACTACAATTATGTGAAAATATCCGTAAAATTAGAACAAAAATCACATATGTCCTTGAATTTTTTTGTAATTGTATCTATGTTACCAAAAAAACTTGGAAATTTGCCATTGTGTCTCTGTTAATTTACGCGAAATTTGGGGACATGCAAATAAATTTTGCATAAAATCATGAGCTCCCCACCGACACATGTGTATGGGCAACGCGCGGTGGAGGCCATGCAACACGGGAGCCATTGACGTCTCTCTCAACAAACTTCATGTTTGCTGGTTTTTTTATTCTTTTTTTTATTCCATAAAAATAAAATGCCTATTTTATTTGCATAGCTGGAGTTATTTGTAATTTCTGTATTTCAGGGAACTTGTACGATAAAAAAATATAAATTTTTTTCACCATTTTTTAAATTTGTTTTGTTTTTTATTTTTAAAATCAACCTTTTCCTTGTCACCACAGACTTCTAATGCCTTCTTTTTCTTTAGTTTAAAGCACACATTAGTGCACATCCACTGATAGAAAAAAGTATTTTTTATATTTATATTATTCAATTTGATCAAATCAAAATATAGATTTTAATCTAATAAATAACTCCCTCTTTTTTAAAATATTCACGCATGGAACGACTCCATTTGGTTCGCTATGCAATTTACCAATTACAAAAATGCACGTGATTAATATGCAATTCCCACGGTAGTAATTCGGGGAGGAACATGCAAAATACCCGTATGTTACAGAGGTCTAATTACGAAATTGCCCTTCCTTCCAACATATTAATACGTATTTATCCTGTAATTATATGTTATTACAATATTTTTTCCTAGCAGCATATATTCCCCTTCTGGGCTCTTTTTTGTCCCGTATTCATTCCATCAGCGTTGGCAGATTTTTCCCACTCGATCCCTTCCTCCCTTCCATCTGTCTTCTTCCTCGCTGCTCCCTTTCAGCCTTCAAGCCCACAAATTGCTCTCTTTTTTATCCCCACTCCCTCTTTTTCTCCACCACATTCTGTGTATTTCTATCTATTTTTCTCGATCTTTTTTGGATTGGGTCGAGAGGAGCAGAGGAGTCGATGGGCATTTCCGCGCTGCTTCCATGTGCTACCTTTTGTTTTATTTAATACGCTTTTGGTCGGGAGCACCATAAAATCGGACAAGGAGCACAGTTGGGTTCTTGCTGGATCTTCTTTTGCCTTGGAGATCGACGTTTCCAGCTGCCGTCCGTATTCTTCCAGTTCGCCATTGTGGAATCTGGATTCGGGGGCTTTTGAGTGTTTTGGGCTGAAAAATAAGTGACCCTGGGAGGGTTTTTGGTGATTTTGTTTAGGGTTTGGGAAGTTGGTTTGTTGTGGATCAAGATTTGATCTTGGAGTTTCTTTTCCGTCTGGGCTAGAGCGAGTCGGATGGGTATTGGTTGGTTCTGAGGAGGATCTGTGACAATATGCAGGGGGATCAGCGAAGAAAGGTGAGATTTTTGTTTGTTTGTTTTTTTTTCCCGTTTCCAGCTTGGGTCTCTGCTTTCCTTTTGTTGGTTGTTAGTTGCTCGTTATGATGGAAATTTTTAGCGCGGGTTTGAATTCTTGGTATTGTCTGATATGCGCTATTTTGTCAATCTCTCATTATTGTCAATTGCGGCTGTGCAAATTGTCGTTGTACGAAATTTTGGCGATTTAAGTTGGATCTGATCTTTCTTGAATGGATAGAGTAGGTAATAGTTTGAGATTGGCCTTGGACACCGTTTACATACATTTGGAAAGATTATGACCATAGTTGGTGAATATGTTGCAGTGTAGCATTTTGGCACCTGTAACAGAATCCGCTTTGGGTCAGAGTTCTTGGCGAACAGACCGTGAATGTTAGCAATTTCATCTTTAGTCAAGGATCAATGGTGAAATGATGTGTCACTTGTTCAAATTTAATACTTTGGTTGATGGAATTTATGGAGCAGGATTAATTCGGGAGACTATTTGTGATTGAATATGTTGTTCTTGGTCAGTTGTTGGCTATGAACCATGCCCAGTAGCATAGGTCTCCAATGTCCCTTCAAGTACTGTGAAAAACCCTGATTGTCCATAGTTCCTTCTACCAGGATTTTGCCACTGAGTTCTCAAGGCAAGCCACTGAGATTTGCACATCGTTCGATCATCCTTGGAACCCTATTAACTGGAGAAGATGCTAGTGGCTGATCCAATTTAGGTTGGAAAAGGCATGACAATGAAATTTATTGGTATGTTCAAGTAAGATTGGAGTTTATATTTGAGCGTGCCACTTGTTGTTATGGTGATTTAGATGGCGATGAATTTTACAGCTGGGTTAATAGAAAAATTTGACATCTGTCAGCTAGATCAAGACTTGACATCTTTAATTCTGCACATAAATAAACGTGAAAATATCTGATCCATTGATATATTTTCTGGATTTATGATGCAGGCATCAGCAGAAATTGATTTCTTCACTGAATATGGTGAGAGTAGCAGGTATAAAATAGAAGAGGTGATTGGCAAAGGGAGTTATGGCGTTGTTTGCTCTGCTCTTGATACACAAACTAGTGAAAAAGTTGCAATTAAGAAGATCAATGATATTTTTGAACATGTTTCTGATGCGACACGGATACTTCGAGAAATTAAGCTTCTCAGACTCTTGCGACATCCTGATATTGTGGAAATCAAACACATATTACTGCCTCCATCCAGGAGGGAATTCAAAGACATCTATGTCGTTTTTGAACTCATGGAATCTGATTTACACCAGGTTATCAAGGCTAACGACGACTTAACTCGTGAACACTATCAATTTTTTCTTTATCAGCTGCTCCGTGGCTTGAAGTACATACATACAGGTGATTTAGAAGTCTTTACACTAGTGCTCCATTGTTTTTTACTTCACACTTAGATCATGTACGTATTTGTGCATGGCAATGCATTTATTTGTACTTTCTTCTTTTAACATGCTCTTCCATGTATATGTTATTGTTAGCCTCACAACTTCTGTTTCCTTGCTATATCTTTGAAGTACTACCTATTGCTATATCTTTTGTGTTAGAATGTACTTGAGCATAATGAGATTACTCTATGCATGTGCCTTATGAGTTCTGGCTATGAAAATCATAGCAACTTGGTTTGGGAGAAATTTGGATCATACTCCACAAAAAAAAAATATGGTTGCTGCAAAAATGAAATGGTTATTAATGCATATTATGCATTGTGAATGTATAAATCCTTTATTCAGTGTATGTTCTTCAGTCTGTTTTTTTTACCACTTTAAAGTCCTTTTTTTTTTCGACTCTTAAAGGTTTTTTTGTAGGATTCAACTGGTACATAAGCTTTTAGAGGTCTTGTTTATATATACCGAATATTAAAATTTTTTACTGCATATGCAGATGCTGCTAAAATTGTCTTTTCTTATACTTCCCATTTTGTGTTCTTTCTTGTCTGGTAACTTGGTCTGGAGTGGTTGGTGCAATACTTAACTTACAAGCTAAGTCATTATGGAGTGACATAGTTTTCAATTATTGACTGCAGAAGTTGAGATGAACTTTCAGCATCAAGACAAAGGTTCAAAGATATTAGTCAATGAGTCATTCATCATGATTTTTATCCTTTGCCACCTGCTAATTCTGTTTGGATTGCTTTGCATTCTCTATATTAGTCACTGGAGTTGATTCACTTCCCTTTCCGCTGATTCTTCTATTGGTTTTTTCTATCCCTTGAAAGTGCAGCAAATGTTTTTCATAGAGATCTAAAACCCAAAAACATTTTGGCAAATGCTGACTGCAAGCTCAAGATATGTGACTTTGGCCTTGCTAGGGTGGCCTTCAACGATACTCCAACTGCCATATTTTGGACAGTACGTACCAAATCAGTCCAATAGTTCAAGTAATCTGAAAGTGCATTTGGTAGCATAATAATTTGTTGCACTACTTTGCAGGACTATGTGGCGACGAGGTGGTATAGGGCACCTGAATTATGTGGATCCTTCTTCTCAAAGGTTGGTTACCTTGTATGGCCTTCATTGAAATAGAAAAACTTTCAACACTTTTCTTTTTTTTAGTTTTTTTTATATTTGAGAAGCTATTCTACATTTCAGAATGTTTGCTGCACTTACAACTAGTTTTGATTTTCATCACTTTCATTTAATGGTTTTGTGCTAAATCTATCATTCTCCTTGAAAGTTATTATGTGTCTTAAGTATACTAGTACCAATAGTTTACAATCAAACCAACATGTTAAAAATCTGTTGGCATAATTGTTCCTGGTAAAAAGAAATCGCTATGGAATTTTGAAATTCAGTTGATTGAAGGTCCAAAATCCACATAATAATTTCTCAATATCTTGTTTAATGCAGTATACTCCAGCAATAGACATATGGAGCATTGGTTGTATCTTTGCTGAATTGCTAACTGGGAAGCCTCTGTTTCCTGGGAAGAACGTTGTCCATCAGTTGGATCTCATCACAGATTTGTTGGGAACTCCTTCTGCAGATACTATTGCCAGGGTATGTCCCTTTGAAAATTTTCAATCATATTGAAGGTTTACTTGCAGTATATTACAATTCCCATCATAAGCCCCTGAATTCGTTTTTTGACAGGTTCGGAATGAGAAGGCAAGACGATATTTGAGCAGCATGAGAAGGAAAAAGCCTATACCTTTCTCTCAGAAGTTCCCAAATGCAGATCCACTTGCTCTTCGCTTATTAGAGAGAATGCTAGCCTTTGAACCTAAGGATCGTCCTTCTGCTGAAGAGGTACAATCAGCATAGTTCATTATTATCAGACACATTAGCAGTCAGGATCTAAAGCAGCTCATTTTTGGTGCAATGTTACAGGCTTTGGCTGATCCCTATTTCAAGGGCTTAGCAAAGGTTGAGAGAGAACCTTCTGCTCAGCCAGTGACAAAGATGGAATTTGAATTTGAGAGGCGGAGGATAACAAAGGAAGATGTAAGAGAACTCATTTACAGAGAGATACTTGAGTACCATCCAAAGCTGTTAAAAGAATTCTTGGAAGGTTCCGAGTCTACTGGTTTCATGTATCCAAGGTACTGCTATTTGTTAACCAAGGATAAGCATTTCAAGTTAAACATTTGGCATGCTACTTATAAAGGTGGCTCGAATAAATTGCAATCACTTAAAATCTCTGAATGCTTGTTGAATTCAAATTCAAGGGATATTCTCTGATTACTTGTTGAGTTCAAATTCAAGGGATACTGAATTTGCCTGTTTAATGTGCATTTATGAGGACGCTTTAATTCAAATATTAGGAGACGCAAATCTTGAGTCCTCAAGTCTCTAGTCATTTAAGGGCTAGTTGCTTCTAGTGTGTTCTGTGGTCTATATAGTCTATATAATTTTCTGCTGCACTCAATTATTTCTCATCTATAGTGTTAGCATCTGCAAATTAGAGTTTGTGTTGCTCCTTGAAATCTTTAGTCCTACTTGTTCTGGTCAAGTGGCTCTATGGGTATGATCCTTGTTAGGGATTGCGGCAGCTGAAAACAAAAACTGATGAGTGAGAGGTAAAACATGAGGAAATGGTTGTTTCAACTTTCATGTTTGTTTAATCTATGGAAGAACAGAACTGGAGTAATTGAAGAATATGATAGTCTGTTTTACCAGCTTGCCCCAGTTTGTACTTGATATGTCGCACGAGAAAGAAATAGTGTTAATGTTCCTGTGGTATTTCTCTTCTTTAATTGAATTACTTCATTTTGGGAAAACCAACCAACAGAAATAATAGGATGCATAGTACATTTTACAGTTGTCACTAGGATTCTGAGAGGCCTAGAATGCCTTGTTTGATGCAGGCTGTATCACCATGCCTCTTGGAGCCACTTTGATCAGGATGGAGATTTTAGTTATGTGTAGGTGATTGCAGTATCTAATGATTGAACTGTGCATAATCAATGGTTTCTTTGCTTGCAGTGCTGTCGATCACTTTAAGAAGCAGTTTGCTTACCTTGAAGAACACTATAAAAATGGCTCAACTGCTGCTCCACCTGAGAGGCAACATGCATCACTGCCAAGGTAGTTTGATCATATGATTGTAAAACACCGCAATATTTTTCAGTTTTATAGCTCACTCTGTTGACATTGTAGAAGCTAACTTGAAGTCTTCACTGTGGAGACCCTGTGTCTTTTATCCAGATAATAGAATACAAAATTCTGCAGATATTGTAGAGGGCTTAGCTAAGTGTTCCATTAAGGAAACTGAGAGGCCCCAGCTAGACAAAAATTGTGCTGTCTCTGTGACAAGGGCTCCAATTCAGGTTCCTCAGAGGGCCCAAGGTAAATGAGTACCTCACACCTTTTCTTTGCTCTTAATTTCACAAATCCTTTCTGTCAGGTATGCCTAGTCACTTCAACTCAATAAAATTTTGTGCATTTCTAATTTTCAATCATTGTGTCACAGGTGCTGCTGCAAGGCCTGGCAAAGTCATTGGCTCTGTTCTGCGGTACAACAATTTCCTGCCTACAGCTGGTGAAATGTACAACCAGCAAAGAATTATCAGGAACCCAACAGTTCCTTTGCAGTATGCAGCTTCTGGTTCATATCCAAGAAGAAACCCAAGCTGCAAGAGTGAGAGAGGAGATGAGGAGTGCATTGAAGGGCCCTCGGTGGTTCAACCGAAACCCTATGCCGCGAGGAAAGTAGCAGCAGCAGCTAATGGCGGGCCCGGTGGCAATTGGTAACCAAACACTGAGGCTTCAGTTTTGCAACAGACTGAGTTTTTCACCACTTGGTTCTGCCTTATCTCTACAGGTCTGTTGTAATACATTGCACTGGAAAATCTATGAAGATTGGTTACTTTCACGTTGGTGCTCACAGAACTATATCTGCATTTTGGTTGTAAATTCCTGGGATATATAATGTAGCACGCTGACCTTGTCATTCTTGTCACTTTTTAGATGGCAATAAGGGAACTTTGAGGTAGATGGAAAGGGCCTAAAGCAAGTATTTACTCATTGCTAGACAGAAATATGTACTATGTATTGCTGTTGGATTCTCTGCTGCTGTTTTATGCTTGACAAAGTGCTGTACTTGTTCTTCCTTTTCCATCATAAAGCTGTTTCGTTTTTTTGTTGTTCAGAAAATGGTTCTAGTCTGCCTTTGAAGGAGCTGAAAGGGTTATTTGCACAAGATTTATCAAGATTTTCTCTTTTTCTAAAAGATCTAATTCTTTGAATAGGAAGACAATGGTTGAAAAAATAAATTAATAAATATATATTTTTAGAAAATCTTCTTGCTGAGTATAGAAGGAAATGAAAAATGACAAGGGCAATTTCTGAAAAAGATTAAAACCATGGTCTTTGTGTAAACCATTTAACTATTTATAGAATTTTTAGCAATGAAAATTTTGTGTTATTGTGAATTTATGAAAAATTACTTATTTTGTCATTATTAGTAAAAAAATTACTTGCCTTATATTATCAATTTACAAAAAAATTATTTTAATTAAAATATTTAAAATATTTTATTTTAACTTAATTTTATCAAATGAATTAATATAAAAGATTAAAATTTTTTATTTAATTTTATTTTGGACAATTGGTTTGATAAAACTTGATTTTAATTTTTTATTTTTATAAAATCCAACAACCAATTTTTTTAAAAATTGAAATGATATAAGTTATTTTTTATACTAATTTGATAGTTGTTTTAACTAAAAATAAATAAAAATAATTTAATTTTTGATATTAATATGAATTGATAAAATCGAATTAAAATATAATAATTTTTGAATATTTTAATTGAGATAGTATTTTGTAAATATAAATTATAAGGTGTGCGTTTTTTTACTAATAACGATAAAACAAGTGATTTTTATAAATTCTCAATAAAATAGGTGACTATTTGTTAAAAATTTTTATTTATAATTCAGGAGGTTAACTAGATTTAAGTATATACTTGGTCTAGAGAGTTAATTGTAAGAAAGCCCAAAACGGGTCGGGTCAAGGGTAGGCGGATCGGGTTCAAAACCGGCTACCTTATAATAGAATCACAGTACTTCTAATCATTGGCGGATCGGAGATCGGTTTCGGGTTTCAATTGCGCCAGCCTACCTGGCTCGAGCGTACACATCGAGTGATCGAGGGTTAGCGTCGTGTTGTCGGGGATTGGTGGCCGCCATGGATCGGAGCCTCATGCATCTGAAGTCGGCGCTTCTTGCGATGGAGCCGGCGAGCTCCATTCTCTATTTGGCGAGGTTGGTTTTCTTGTTTTCAATCTTCGCTGCATAGTTTTCCTGCAATCTTGCAAGAATCAAGATACTGATTTGTGATCAGTTTCTTGCCTATCATCTGTTCGATCAAATGCTGCAACATTTTTTGCGTCAAGAAATCACTATTCTCGAATTTATCGATACCAACGATCCAGTCTTTTTGTTGACTATCTGATATCTTGCTCTTTCAGTTTGCAATAGTGTGTTGCAGCATGTGTTCTTCGTTTTTTGTTTTTTGTTTTTTGTTTTTTGGAGGGAATGTAAACCCCGGTAAACCCTAGTTCTTGGCTAAGATAGGTCTTTATAAACCCTGGTTCTTCGCATTGGACTTGAGCATTTCCAACTTCTTTTTTTGTTTTTAAGTGCAATAACGATGCGTAAACCCTACACCCTAATATGCTGAATTTTTTATTATCTTTTTTGGCATCCTCTTAGCCAATTTTGGCAGTGTTCCATTGAGTGCTTAGTTCTCTTTGCAGCTGTGATCCTTTGTTTAGTATAAATCCTTAAATTTTTTAGGTAACTTGTTCGAGCATATTTTGTTGTCACTTTTTGTACACTTCGGTTAAGTTGTATTTCGGCAATTTTTCTTTGCTAGACAATTTGGTCGGGGTTCTATTACAACTGAGCTGCAGACTTTCATTTTGGAGCATTGTCTTAACCATGATGTAAGTATTATTCTGGCCCTTTATTTTTTTCTCATCTCCTGTTGGATGACTTGTGGTGACATTGCATGACATCTGGACTCGTAATTGTTGTTAGAATTTGCCTTCGTTACAATGCATATAGGATGTCAGAATGTATCTAGAAATCATCATAGAATGCATATATTACGTTACTAAATGAACATTGATTTGCTTGGCTTTCTTGACCCAAATATCAAGGTGTTCTCATTTTAAGTTCTGTTATTGCTAATATATGGACATCTCGCATGCAGGTGGATGGACACAATGCTCGATGTGACATGTATATGAAAAATATCCTTAAAAGCATCATCCTTGCTGCTGAGTCAAGCAATGATGATGTGCTTGAAGGACTGTATGAGCAATTTGTTTCTTATATGAGTCTGAATCTGGTAAGCAGCATGAAAATTAAGTTTTATGCTTGTCTTTTGATGAATGTATTTTTTCTTGTTGCCACTATTGTAACTAGTATATTTGTTATACTATTCATCAACCGTAAAAATTCTAATGTTAAAAGATCCAATTTACAACACCTTCTCCAATTAAATATCTTGCTGTTGCCAACGTTATTTAAGCCTTTATTGTTACAAAATATTTCAGCTAGGAATCAAATTTGAAATATCACTTGAGTACTTCATATAATGTCCTATCTATAATGCAGATTGTATTTTACCACTTTGGTTGTATTTTCATGTGAAACCTTAGCAATTGGTTATTTTCATCAGCATCACAAGTGCCTATTTAGGGAATTTGGTTTCTTTTGATTTTTCTTTTTAATGGCAAAATCTTTCTATTGGCATCTACAAGTCATGATTGGATGGCTTCAACAAGAATTTTGAAGTTCACTTCTACGAAATTTTTATTTTAATTGATGTATAGAGTGGGCTGCTAGACACATTAAATGTACTTTGCGTGGGAATTGAGTTAATGTTGGCAGAACCTCTTATCACTTTCTATTTCCTTGTTTCCCTCTGCTAGGCAAATTGTGATAGTGAAGATCACGTGATTAATGTTCATGACATGGTTTTCTCAATCTCATGTTGTCCTATGATGCGCCCCTCTTCCCATTTATATCAAATCTCATAATTCTATACTTGAATCACTTATCCAAGGAAAGCTCATGCACAAGTTAAAATGTCCAAACAATAATCACCATGATTATTGTTTGGACATTTTAGATTAGATTTATGTATATTTTATTTATTCCAAGGTTGTGAGTTTCGGTTTCGACACCCAGAGAAATCGATATGTTTTGGTTCGGTTGCAACTATTCTCGTTTCGGCCGAAACCATTCTTGCTTTGGTTTCGGCCAAAATATTTTTTTTTATTTATTAATTATGTGTTGACCAGAGTTTGACTATATTTTGACTGTATTTTGACTTCAAATTAAAAATACAATAAAATTTTTTAAAAAATGTAAAAAGTATAAAAAAATTATAACTAATTTAACAATAATATTAAATATTATTTTAATTAATTTAAATTAATTTTGATAGTTAATCACTTGTGTAGTCTATTTTTTATAATTACTATATAAAAAATAGAAAATATACAAAAAATGATATAAATATGATTAAAAATTAAAAAATAATATAAGAAAATTTAATTTATCATTAAATGTACTTGACACATACATAATTTATTAATTATAACGTAATACAATTAATCATCATTATTCTTATCATCATTATCATAATCATTATCAGTTGAGTTTAAAACATTTGGGTGTAGAATTATAAATTCAATATCCGAACAATTAGGCCGAGCATTTGTAGGCATACGAGTAAAAACAATTAGTTTTGTGTGATCTTGTGGTAGCGGTTTTGAAGTATAATATATATCAAATGTTCAAAATAAAAATGATAACCATGTTTATTGATAACACATAATAAAAGTAGTCTAATAACTCATGAGAAGTAAATATCACACTGTGTGAAATATTCAGGGGTAATTACGGTAAGACGCTAATTGATAGCGTTAAGTGAATCTTATTGAAAAATCTGATAAATGTAATTATTTACTTTTCCACGTTGTTTTAATGTTTGCTCAATTAAATCTTATCATAAGCCGAATGTGGAATCATTTTACGACAAAATATAAGTTTTTGGCGAAAAATGGATATAATTATTCTTTCTATTTTAAGTATAACTTATTCTAAAACTGTAATATAATCATCAGGATTTGCCATTATTTGTTTTTTAAAAAAAATTATATAATCGTCAGGATTCATGAATATAAAGTAAATAATAGAAAATATTGAAAAAAAATTACAACAAAATGTGATAATGAAGTAAATAAATTATTGTAGTACAAAATAAATCATAAAGATATTAAATTTGAATATTATAAATTACAATAATATTATATGCACACTGATCACATGCTATTTCGAGGTAGATTTTAAACATATTGGTATTTGTCATCACTATTCTCATCAGCACGATAGAGTTGTGATCGATAGTATTATTCAACATACAGATGGTATGAAGTCATATAGCCTTGTATTGATTGATGATATTCTTGATTGAAAAAACATCCCGTTATAATATTTGTCATTGTAGTTAAAGCTCGTACTATTTGTTGGAATTTGATTGTCATCTTGTCCATTATGTGAAGCATATTGATATTGTGATATATAACCATTATATAAATTAGAGTCGAAATACTCAATTCCTTCATGTTTTGGAAAAAATAAAGACGAGTTCTCATATTGTGATTGTTGGAAATTTGCTTCACCAGTTGTACCACTATTGTTGTTATCACTGATATTAACAATATTCTCTATTCTATTAGTTTACTCTTTCAATTCTTCGTCTAAAAGATGGTGATTAGTTTCTATTTGAGGATGATTTAAGAAAAGTTTTTTCTTTTTTGAATCCATTTTATTAAAGGATTATCATTTTCGAATATGACGGATAAGTTGATTACTTTATCCTCTGTGATGTAATCCTTTATAAGTTTCGGTTTCTTAAATGCATATTATAATGAAAGAAGATAAATTTCTCCAATTTTTTTATTTTAAGTTTGTTTTTCGTTTTTGTATGAATAATACAAAATTTGTCCAATTCCTCTCCTATTGTGAAGTTAAAACAGTTTGACTTAAAATTCTAATTGTTATTTTTCAAGATTAGGTGTTGCATGTCGGTCATAAATATTCTACCATTTAACTATAATTTATCAAAAAAATTTATTAAAAAGTTGATATAATTTAAATTAATAAATATGTATTATTATTGAACATTAACTATATTAACAGTATCACCCCTAATAGTTACAATTACTTGTTATGTGGCGAAATTCTTGATTTTATTTTTGAAGTCGTCTACTTATTTAAAACATGTACTCAATATAAAAGTTTTCTTAATTATGTAAAAAAAATAAATTAATGATTTAAAATGTATCTCGTGCAATGCTAATATTTTTGTTTTCATATCTGGCTCCATTTTCTTGATTATTTTACGTAACGTTTCGAAAATTGTATGATTGTAATTTTACTCGTTTTATTATTTCATATAAGAACTCCATTTACGAATGATTATCTGAGTCAACAATTTGCAACACCTTAACTAATGGATTAAAGATTCCGATTATATTCTCAACTGATTCGCAAAATTGTTTGTTTAAGACTTAATTGTAAAATTGTTTAGAAATTTTTTTTTTGACCATTTCAATTTTAAATAATGTGTCATATTTTTCATTGATAAATAATCTCTTCAGTGTCTGTCGATGGGTATACAGGAAATACAATAAGAAAAATTGTGTGGCAAATTGAGTAATACCTCTCGGTCTCATGTTTTCTTTCTCATCAGTTTTAGACACCAAGTATGATAATAAAAGAATGATATCAATTTTTGATCTTTCTCAATCATTTTTTTAATGTCAGGATCCTTATTTATATCTTTCAATATTAAGTTAATAGTGTGCTATACAATATGTGTAGAAAAGATATTTTTCATTAAGTTCTTCTCAGTGTATACTAACAGAGTTGCATTAATTTAAATATTCTCAATTTACAAAATTACAACCCTTATATATTACGCAATTGTAATTCTATATATGATACGTATAATAATTTAGAATTTAAAAGAATTTTTTATCTCTTTTATGAAAATGATTGTAGCGTAAAGTAGAAAGAAAATAATAGATTCGCAAATCTTTGCAAATGAAACACTAGTAATAGTACGTCGAAGAAAAAAGTCTAAGCACATTATTTGCAGAATGCTTACGCTTACTTTATATAATGAATATTAATATCTTTTATAATCACTTCAGTGTTGGAAAAAGAGATAACAGACACATGTGAGTGTAACATTATCCCTAGCCTATAACAAATAAAATACACCATGTAGTTGCTAATCTTAAATATTAAAAGCAAACAAATAAGTCACAACGTGCATCCACTTGTATCCAATGAATTTCACAGTCTACGTATCATGAACAGAACCATCAACTTGCATCCAATGAATTTCACAACTTGCGCATCATGAACAGAATCATATACAGCATGAATAGAACCATGAACAACTATGAACAGCACCATAAACAGGGGCATCTGCAGTTCTGTCTGCATTGGAGGAGTATGGAATCCATCCGGCTACTAGAGAAGCGAGTTGTCTCGTCGGCAAGGAGGTGGTCGTCGACTTAGGTTGGCTCTCATCGATGACGAGTGCATCAATGGAGCTGCTAGATCCCGTCGCTGGACTAGATCCCGTTGTTGCTAGATCTCCTCCATGCTCGAGACGACGAGCACGTCAATGAAGGGGTCCTAAGAGCTCTCTATGGCCAAGAGTGTCACTGCTTACGCCGACTTTGGGTGGATGTGCTCACTTTGCCTCCTGGAGGATGTATTTGCTTCATCGCTGCTCACTACTCCGCCGCTGTTCATTGTTTTTGTTCCATCGTTGCTCGCCGTTTCGCTGTTGCTCAAAAACAAAGGAGTAGTGAAATTCTTCGTACTTGTAATGAAGGTAAAAAAAAGGATTACAGTATCTTACTGGAATAAATGCTCGCTGCTCATTGCTCGTTGTTTCTACTCCGCTGCTGCTCACTGCTTTTGCTCTGTCGCTGTTTGCTGTTCTGCCGCCACTCGCTATTCGTTCACTTTTGCTCCGCCGTTGCTCATTGCTCTGTCGTTACTCGCTGTTCGTTGCTTCTCCTCCGCTACTATTTCGTTGCTTTGTGCACTGCTTGCTGTTCTGCCACTTTTGTTCCACGCGTTGTTCATTGCTCCGCTGTTTCTGCTCGGTGCATTGCTCGCTATTTCGCCGCTTCTATTCCGCGTGCTGCTCGCTACTCCGCCGTTTCTACTCCGCCGCTGCTCTGCTACTATTGTTCCGCGCGCTGTTTGTTGTTCCGCATACTGCTCGCTGCTCCACGACTTCTGCTTTGTGTGATCTCGCTGTGCTCGACGCCGCTGATCGCTGCAAAACCCTAACCCTAGAACCAAAACGTATTTAGGCGAAATAGTTCAGCCCAGGCCGAAGCCGAAACGTTTTGGTTTCGGCCAAAATTTTAAACCCTAGTTTATCCCATTTTATCAAGTCTCATAATTTTGTACATGTTTCATGAGACTGCTAATCGTTGTGCTTCTGTACTTCTTACTGTAATGTTGCAGTGAATTATATGAGTTATTTACATTTGATAATGGTTATTTTTGTGTTCTGCATCTGTTCCTTTAACCTTGTACACTTAGGCAGGTCAATCTAGGTTTGGCTAAATCTCCATTTGAAGATAGTTCTCTGCTGATACTTATTGGAAACTTCTTCACGGTAGATTAAAAATTGAGTGAATAATGCTGTACTGCCTTTTATATACACTAAAGTTGGCTGTTGTTTATTTCATGGATAGGAAGATGACTCGCCAAAAGAGAACAATAAAATCTACAAGCATATTTCATTTTATAATTCAGATGGTATGATGTGGTTTTACGTTTTTCGTTGCTTCAATTATGATGATTCTTGTTTCAATAACTTGGCAATTTGCAATTTTACAGGCCATGATGAAATCATTGATTCTGTGAACTTGGTTGTTACACTGCAGTGCTCACTCAACATGCTTGAAGGAGACACTGGGTATGTAATTGCCTACTTGTCTTAGTGCACTTATTGCAATTGATGACTCTCTTGTCAGTAAAATTTTTATTTGTTTTCATGGAGATCATTGTACATCTAGTATTTAGCGGATACAAGACATCTGCTCCAAAAATAAATGACCAATATTATTACATAGTAATTTTTGAAGTGAGCATATTACTCATTCAATGCTTAATGATTTATTTGACTGCATTATTTTGTGTGTTGATTAGAGGCATAATTTGAGTGTCTGGATTTTGGTGTATAATGAATTCACTTGTGTGTGTAGAAATGCTGTTTTCTTTTCAGTAGGATTCACAAATGGATCCAACTGGATCTTTTCTTAAATGAACAAAACCAACATATGGTTTAAGATGTGTAGATTAGATCACTTGTTTTATCTTTTTTTTTTTTTTTTTGAATTCATAGATTTTGGGTTATTTTATGATACATGATTATGTGAATTATGTTTGTTGAAAATTCAGATGCTTTAGATTAGCATGAATAGCAGATAGTCATTTGGAATTTCTACCATTAAAATTGAGCTCATAGTTTTCATGTTTAAATTTAGTAGCTTAGTTTCACTCTTTTAGATTTTAGTATGAATCTATTAGGCCATTTTTCATAATAACAAATTAACAAATTTAGATTGAAAATTTTCGACTACTGGTTGAATATTTAAGGTGTTATAAAGAATCATTTCGTTGATGTCCTACCAAAAATTATGTAGTAGGCCGCCAAAATTGAGAAGTAACACTTAGCATTGGGGTTTGCACATGCTAGAAAATATATATTTTGAATTTCACTTCATGTTGACACTTTTGTATTGTTGTTTGATATTATTTCACAATATATGGAGGGATGTGGACTTTTCTATGCAAGTCCAATTGTGAAGGAAGAGTCAATTCTGCATTGTCTGTGTGCTCTATCAATGACTTTTCGTGATCTTGCTTTCTAATAAAATCAATTCTTATTAAGAAAATTTTTTTGGGATGATGTTGGTTCAAAGGAAGGAAAGCTTAATGTAGCTCACTTAGAGCACTTTTAAAGGTCAATGTGGTATGATTATAACAAATAAGACCTTTTGGAATAAATGTTCAGCTCTGTAAACCCTCAGCTTTTGTATTCTTTTAAGATTTGTCCAATTACTTTTTTTTACCACAAATGCAATCTAGGTATTACTTTAGCCATAGTGACATCTCTCAACACATCAAATCATAATTGCTATGTGTGAATATATTTGTTTGATATAATAAATTACTCATTCAGTGAGAATTCTCAATCTTATGCCTTGACGAAGATTCAAACCTCCATGCTCCGTTCTGTTTGGTTTTTCTTTTACATTGACTGATCAATGTACAATGAGCTCTTCTTGATCATTTGTGCATTTTTATATGATTCTGTATGTCTACCACTTAGTCGTTTCTCTGCTTCCCACATCCTGATGTATTAATGGTTTATAGTTCATAATTTAGGTGCACTCTTTGGCCCTCAAGTCTTCTCTTATCTGAGTTCATACTTTCTCACCCTGGGATTTTCACAAACACATCCTGCCTTGAGGTAAATCAGTTTGTCCTGTGTATGTAAAGTTTGCAATTTTACTCTTCAGATTGAGATACAGTGCTACTTTTAATTTCCTAGTGACACTCCTGAATCCCTCCTTTGGGATGAGTGTAAGAAGAACCTTGCAGATAAGGGATCATTAGAAAAAGTTGAAACACAGGAGAGGGGATGAAAGCATGAGACGTAGAGCAGATGTGAGGGAGCGGGAGTTCACAAAAATGCTTCATGTTCATTTCACTAAGATATTAAAAACCTTATTTGGCTGCTTACTAATTTTTTTATGTATTGTAGTTACTACTTTTAATGCGACTAATTTATATACACTGTTTATTACTTTGAATTCAACTTATTGACATTCCATACATACACAGGTTGGTTCTGGTGTTGGTCTAGTTGGTATTTGCCTTGCCTATGTTGGAACCTCTAAGGTATGGTAGTTCCATGTGTTGATCTACAATCTAGTTCAGTCATCTCCTGTTTATAAAGTTTGGTGATACGCAACTTAAAAGATGTGTGACCATAAATGTCCCAAGGTTTGAAATGTCTTCCGAGAACCAGCACAGGTTCCCTGCACTTATAATCATCAAGTTTACAGTAAGGTGCTTCTGGAAAAAATTGAAATCTATCAAGCTAATGAAAATAGCCCTAGATCTTTTGCCAGCTAATGCATTCAAATTGTTAATACTTCAGTTTTTCCTTTTTTGTGGCATAGATACTTAAAAATAGTGCTCCATAGATGGACCTGAGAAATGTTAGGTAAAACCAAAAAGCTTGGTTAACTCACTGTTGCTTGGAGCTTGTTGTTCATATTTTTGTATCAAAGAGATGGCTTGTTATGGTCAATGAATTGGCTTACTATGCTTCAAAAAGATTGAACAAAACTGATTAACAAGGATGTCATTAGGTGGATCTTTATTGGGTAGGTTTTTATTTGTGCTTCAGAAGTTCATATGGGTGGGTTTTAATATGTGCCTCAGAAGTTCGTACATACTGTTTGGCTCTAAAATGGTTTTAATTTCTTGCTTCAATTTATTCCCCAGTTACTTAGCTAAAGAAGGTTGCTTTGAGAAAGAATTGTTACAAGAAGTGGCTAATGTGTATTAAATATATTTGGTGAGCTTGCTGCAGTCTTAGATCAATAATGAGCTTTGGGAGCAAAAGTTTTATTGTCAACTTGTGTAAAAGCATTTCTTAGACTAGATTCAATTTGTGCTACATTTCATGGTATATATATTCTAAAATGAAGATCTATTACTTGTGCCAGATAATTTATATGATTGGTCAGATGTGAAATGGCTAATGCATATTATTTGGATTGTCTAATCAAAAGCTTAAACATAGTCTTGCTCCTAAAGGACAAGATTAAATGTTTTAGTATAGTTATCTGCATCGAATGACAATCATTCTTATATCAAATGTATTTTTGCTCTAAATTGAACTAATAAACTGAGTGTCAACTTAGTCTCCACTCTGTAGCTCCACCTGCCCTCCCCTGCTACTTTTCTTCCCTCATGGCTCTAAGTAAGAGAGGTCCCACCTGCTAGCAAGCACACCTGGTCTTCTTGATCTGGTGTTGGAAGTCTTTGGTTTATTTCATTTCTTTGTTGTGAATTGGGTTGTTGGATGTTGGATTGCACAGATCATTCTCTATCATTTGTATTTTGTGGCAGGTTATACTTACTGATGGTGATGTATCAACTTTGGCAAACATGGAGCAAAATTTAAAATTAAACCAGTTAACTACAAAAAATAAGGTATTGGAGGGAATCGTAACACTAGAAGTCTCTCTGGTTGGTAGAATGTTGTCTCTTCAAAAGTGACAGATGTTGCTTATCACCTTGAAATTCTGGTGGTGAATAGTGCAGATCATGCTCTACTTGTCATTATTTAACTGGGAAATATAGCATCTAAACTTTCTTCTGTCATTTTTTCTGAGTTTCACATGAGATCTAGTTCGCAAAAGTAACCACTCTGCAAGGAACTACTTAACCCTTATTTTTGTGGTGAAGGCTGATCACTAACAAAATTTTTTTCACATAGAAAGTGATGCAGCAAACATCAACTGTCATATTTCTTGCTTGAGGAATGAATAAATTCTTTTTTATGGATGTCTTTTCAATTTGATATTCTCCCTATAGCTTGTGGAACCTGCAAATATGGTCAATTTTGACTGTTTTTTCTCCAAGTATGCATGATTTTCGGAATATTGGACTTTTTCCTCTAATGTATTGTTTAGTTTAAGTTAGTTTTTCTGGTTCACAGAACGAAACCAGCAAATGCAGAATTGGATTTTTCTGTTTCGTTGGGATGGACAACCTTTGAATAATGTTTTATTAGTGAAGAATTATTCTTTTTTCTCCAAATATGTTTGTACAGATAGAGGAATCTGTGACTGGAATTGGGAGCTGCCCATTCCTGCATGGCCTAATCAGAATCCTAATGCTTGTGATTTTCAGATAGAGTGCAAACATTTACCATGGGAAACAGCATCTGAAACCGAGCTCCAAAGCTACCAGGCTAATATATTGTAAGTATATCATCAATTGTGGAACTTATATTTCAAATGCTGGTTGACCCCTTTTTTTTGAGAAGTTTTCCTTGTGCATACTTGTTTATGTACTGGAGCTTGCTTTTATGTAAAATATTGTGGAGAATCTGTATTGGAACAGTATATTGACCACTTTAGGTTGATTGTTGATTGTTCTTTTTTGATGTAAGATGTTTATTTGCATGATAGATAAACAAAGAAATAACCAATTATCCATTTTTGACACTCTTTTTACATTTCTTTTTGCAGATTAGGGGCTGATATAGTATATGATCCATGCTCTGTGCCACATCTTATTCGAGTTCTCTCTGTCCTTCTGAATAGCAGTAAACCTAACTTGCCCAAGGAGAAAATGTGTAGGCATCAGAACAGTGGCAATCATCGAAAAGAGGGGAGAGATGATGACATGTTGAACTATGAGGCCAAAGAAGCGCCAGTTGCTTATATAGCTACTGTTATTCGAAATTCTGAGACATTGAATTATTTTCTCAGACTTGCAAGTGAAGCCAATATCTCCGTTGAAGACATTACCGACGTGAACAAATCTTTGAATTTGCTCCCTTATATGCTTTCTTATGATCGTGCAAGCGTACATTTGTATAAATTATCATCTGTATGTAACTGAATTGAAATTTTGAGGGAAAAAGAATTATCCAGTTTGTCAGTTATACATCATTCTATCAATGTCTTGCGTCTAAAACATAAAGAGGGAAAATAACTTTATGCAAAAATGTTCATTTTAAGCATTAAAATTCAAATAAAGCCTCCAGGTTTTGATGAAGTGAAGAATTTATCCAGGGAATTTTTGAGTTGTTCAGCAGGACAGAGCCTATCCGACTCAGTTCACAGATATGGATTGATGTTTGTCATATTCTTTTTTATTTCCAGTTTATCCCTTGGAAATATGCCTAATTGCAAGCTGAACCCTGTAAAGTTCTAATTGTTCATGTACCCTCGAGGGCCGCTGTGTTATTATTATTTTTATTCTTAAATTCGTAATTCAAAAATATGTCCAAATTATTTCTGTTTATCATAATAATCTGTGAGGTTTATTTTTGGTAAAAGAAACTCTAATGTTGTTTTTCCTCCTACGTCTGTCAACCGTCGTTTCCTGTCTTCTCTATTTCTCAAGCGCCGATCTCCATCGAATCCCAAGCTCCTTGCGTCAATTCGGACGCCGATGAGGTCGCCGGCGATGAAGGGCCGGGATCTCATCAACGCCCTGCTGCCGGATGAGCTGATCGCCGAGTTGTTCCGCCGGCTTGGCGGGTCCAAGGCGACCTGCGACGCCTGCGCGCTCGTGTGCCGGCGTTGGCTCGAGATCGAGCGCGTCTGCCGCCGCCACCTGCGGATCGGAGCAAATGGGGACGCCGACCGGCTCATGACGGCAGTCGTCCGGCGTTTCATTGGTTTACAGAGCGTATGCATCGATGAGCGCCTCCCCATCTCCTGTCCTCCCTCTCCACAGTTCAGAACCCCCTACGTAATTTCTCCGTTTGCATCTATTGCTCCGTTCAATTTTGAACCGTTAGACTGTAAATCGGATTGGATTTAGAATTCTACGGTATAGGAAAGGAATTTAGTAAAAAAATTGGGAAACAGAAAGTTGTTTTTCCTTTCAATGTATAAAATTTGTTAAATTGCATGGAATTGATGAACCTAATGAAGCAGGAGAAAATGCCGTCGAATTAGAAAAGCTCTAATTCTCTCTAGCTCTTTTCGAAATGCCTTGGTAAGACATGGGTCCCATAGGTGTCTCGGCAGAACATCAATATGGATAATTGGTTTCTTGAAGCCTACTTTTTCTATAGTTAATGGAAATCTTGTTGCCAGAGATAGTAAAAGTTGGATGTAAAATGGTTGGTGATATATTGATTCCATTAGTGAATACAGTGTTGCACGTTTGTGATGCAGAAAAAGAGAGGTGCAGGCCGACCTGCAGAGTTAAGAGCTAGCATCGCCATTGAAGACGATGAAGTTGGTTTAGACGAATTAGCACATAGTGTTTCAGATGCTGGACTGGCTGCTCTTGCAGATGGGTGTCGAGGGCTTGAAAAGTTAAGCTTAATCTGGTGTTCGAACATAACATCGACGGGATTGTGTTCCATTGCTGCAAGTTGCGAGAATTTGAAATCCTTGGATTTGCAGGTGCCTTTTCTTCTCTGATCTGAAATAACTATCTATAATTTTATTGTTCATTTAGAAATATTGGCTACTGCTACACATTGGCCTCTTTGAGAGAAGGAAACTAGTAAAAGACAAATTAATTTGTATATGAAAATGGTTGCGAGGGACTTTGTGAATTGAGCACTAGTGTAGGAGGAAGAGAGGTTTAAGGTCAAACATTGTTTGCAATGGGGATCACGACTTCTCAAGTTTAACAAAATTACATACTTTTTGCCATGGTTGCTGTTTCCATTTGGTGGCTTCTCGTGTGGAAGATGTGTAATTTTCTTGATGTCTAAGAGTGCTAAAATGATAGTCATATCCAAACTTTCTGTTCAGGGTTGCTATGTCGGTGATCAAGGCCTTATTGCAATAGGAGAGTCTTGTAAACAACTTGAAGATTTAAATTTACGATTCTGTGAGGGGCTGACTGACAAGGGTTTGGTTGGAATAGCAGAAGGTTGTGCAAAGTCATTAAAAGTTCTTGGTATAGCAGCTTGTGCTTGGATTACTGATATATCTTTGAAAGCTGTGGCATCTCATTGCACACATCTAGAAAGCTTGTCACTAGACTCCGAATTCATCAAGAATGAAGGTGTAATTGCAATTGCTGAAGGTTGCAGATCATTGAAGGCATTGAAGCTACTGTGCAGAAATGTTACTGATGAAGGTCTACAGGCTATGGGTTCGTTATGTACTTCACTGGAACTGCTTGCTTTATACAGTTTCCAGAGATTTACTGACAGGTGGTAAACATGCTTTTTTGTTGCTATTATTCTGCTCAGATTGATATGAACAACATTTAGCAGTTGAATTGTTTATTTCTCATGTTTACTGGTAGGCTACAAACACTTGAAATGATTTATTGCCTCATCTATTGCTTAAGAGATTGTTTACTGAATGTATTTTTATGATTTCCACAAGTGGCTTTATAATTTTGACCATGTGCAATCTAATGCTGACCTCTGCATGTTTATGTTCTTTGCATTGAATGTTGAAGAATCTGATGCTACTTAATCTTGTGCTTGTTGGAACATGTTATAAAATGTCTATGATGCTTCTGGTTGTTGCAATCCTGCTTATAAATTGTTTGTCTGATAATGTTTGATTAGTCCCTTTTCTACTATAAATTTAATCTGCTTTAATTTTTATATTTTTCGTGTATTCTTTAGAAGCCTTTCCGCAATTGGAAAAGGGTGCAAGAAGCTTAAGAGTCTTACGCTGAGTGACTGCTATTTCTTGAGTGATAAGGGTCTTGAAACTGTTGCTGCTGGCTGCACTGGATTAACATATTTGGAGATCAATGGCTGCCACAATATAGGAACATCCGGACTGGAGTCTATTGGGCGATCATGCCCGTGTGATATCTTTCCTTGGTTTTTCTTTAGCGTATTAACTAGATTGCTGATATTCCTATATCATGTTTCTCTATGTTAGCTGTAAATATAGGTATATGATTATTGCTAATTATTGTTTTTGTGAGATAAGTCTTCTTGGAGTTGAAATATATATTACGTGGGCCAAATAATCATGGCATAAATTTACATAAAAGATTTAAGTCTTTTTCACAAATGCCTTCAATTTTTTAAAGTCATATTTATTATCTAGTGAAGAAAATGGATAGTGAATCAGTGATAAATTAGGTGCTGTTTTATGCACTCAGGGGAATCTGCTCTTTGGCTTTTTATATTTCATTCTAGTCTTTGTATTATCCCCGTTCCTGTCATAATAGGTAACTATAACTTTGCTGAGTGTCTGAAGGCGCTATAATGCATCCACAGTGACCATGACCACATGCTTCTTTGATTGTTGGTAGTCTGATGCAAACATTAAGCGTAGCCATCTTTTTCTGTATCACCTCTTTAAGTGAGTTCTTTGCACAGAAATGAAAGTTGTTTAGACTGGTTTCTTCCTTACTTGGCTAAACATGATTTCATATACCTTTTTAAATATTAGTTACATAATCACTTTAATCAACTTTCTTTTGTACCACAGAAGACTCTCGGAGCTAGCTTTGCTTTACTGCCAAACAATCAGAAATAGTGCTCTTCTTGAAATTGGCAGAGGCTGCACACTCCTTCAAGCCCTCCATTTAGTAGACTGCTTGAGTATAGATGATGATGCATTATGCAGTATAGCTGTAGGTTGCACCAACTTGAAGAAACTCCATGTTCGTCGGTGTTATGAGGTATTTTTTGTTTGAGCTATATTAAAATGCTTCTTATGGCGCTAAATTTTATCTGTTATGTTTGCAGACTTTCAATACATCTGTTTATAATTTATGGCTCTAGTGATTTATGGTCTGAGGTTCCTAATCCAGCATAAACTTAATTGTTTAGGAGAGTAATGGTTATGGGGATTCTAATGTTGCTTTAAGATTTAAAGGTGCAATTTTTAGGTAATCCTTTAGTATGACTTTGTTATGAACACTATAGGGAGACCAGATGTAACATATTCTGATTCGTAACCAGACAAAAAGAAAGGAGAAGTGCCTGATGGCTGTGTTCATCCGGAAGGAGTTTCAATGGGGAAGTGGGGAGGAAGTGCTATTATAATATCCTTCCACATCCTCCCACTTCACAACAATTTTGTTCCAAGTCGGTATAGTTTAAAAACTAGTTCTTAGGAAATGATGGAGAGTGGGAGACTCCACTTTCCCAGGTCACTTCCCAAACATCCAAAGTAGGGGAAGTGGAATCACTTCCCCAATTTTTCGTTCCATTTCACTCTAACCAAACACCTCCTAGCATATCAAAAAGGTAATTATGTCTTGTGACCTGCAATGACCATTGCCACACTCACCTGCAGTGAAAACTATTTGGAGATGATTTTACCATGGTAAGGTAATTCTAGGACAGGAAGAGCCTAGAACTGTTATACTTTCACATAAAATGAATTCATGTATGCACACAATGTCATGAGAAAATTATCTTGTAGGTTGGACTATTGTCATGCATACTAAAGCCCTTTCATGTTTCCTTGGCTTTGGTTTGCTGGTGATTGGTCTGATCTATCAGCTTGCTTTAGGTTATGATATACCAGAATGAAGCTGAACTAATTAACAAAAAGAAGAAGCAGAAGAAGAAGCTCAATTAAAATATCAAATTAAAACCAATAGATTTTCTTGGCATTATTTTGCTATTGAATTGTGCTAGGATCTAGATACATTGCCTTTAATCTTTGTATGGCGAGACTTATTAGTTTACTTTTTGGACAAGATGTTAGTTTATATACTGTTTCTAGTACCTATTCTCAAATTCAGATATTCTTGTGAACACGTAATATTCGCTAATCAACTTCTGGCATTTATTCTATGTGTTGGCAGATTGGGGACAAGGGTGTAAGTGCTGTGGGCCAGAATTGCAAGTTTCTCAATGACTTGAGTCTTCAATTTTGTGATAGGTGAGTAGCCCAATCATACCCTATCCTTTTTCACAGAATAAGGAATTCGTGCTATTTCTTGTTTTATTTCTTTCACTCTTTCCAGAAACTTGATCAGTGATTAACTTATTGATTACTGCTTTAGATGGCTTAACTGGTTATAATTCTGAGCAGAAATTGTGAAAAATAAAACTTCAGAAGTTATTTCTAGACTTGATTGATTAATTCATCTAATGTTGTAGTGAGGCATAGACATGATTTGGATATCAATGCTTGAACAGATAAACATAATTCTTTACCACATCATATAAATGTATGTGCATATAAGCAGATGTTTTTACACACTTCTACAAAAGTACATCCATTGATCTTCTTCTCTTTATGGTACTTCTCATCCTTGTCCCAACAAGAATGGCTAATTTAGCTATTGTACTGAGAAATGAGTCTTCTTAATCCTTACACTTAAAAGTTTGATGCTTTGCCTTCTCAATTAATTTTTTGTTTTCATCTGATTTTATGATTGCTTTGCTTTCTTTTTCATTGTGGTGCAGTTCCTGATTCTTGAATGCTTATTATTTCATTGAAACGCATTATTTATTTCTCGTAATTAATTAATTGTTGCTTGCTTCTTTTGGTCTAGAGTTGGTGATGAGGCACTTATTGCTATTGGTCAAGGTTGTTCCCTTCAACATCTGAATGTAAGCGGGTGCCATCAAATAAGTGATGTTGGTACCACAGCCATTGCAAGAGGTTGCCCTGAGCTCATGTATTTGGATATCAGTATTCTTGAGGTCCATCCTTTTTCCCTTCCTCCCTCCCTCCCTCTCTTTTATGCATACCGGCCCAAGAAAGTTGAAACAATGACTATAACAAGGTTCCACAGAGAGAAGAGTATTCATCATCATAGTAGGGCCCCTGTAACAAGGTCTGAAAAAAAGGATATCTTAAAGCTGTTATGAATGAACTTAATTATTGCCATTTAGAGGGAGCTGTATACAATTTGCAAACAATGTGAAACGAAGTCAGGGCCTATTCAAGTATGTTAAACTGAAGAAATCTAAAACCTAGGATAACTAAATGATTGTGTTGAACTTCAGCTTTCTGTTGAAAAAAAAATTGGTGTAAATTTGTAAACTTAGCCACAAGTTATTGTGAAATATTTTATGGATTTGGAATTATATTTGGGTACTAGCTTTCTTTTTTGCTTGGCTTTAGTCTGTTTGTTTGTCTATTTGGTCTTACTGTAGAAGTTTGTAAACAATCACGGCCTGTTTGGATTCTTTAGAAAAACAGTTCATTAGAATTTTTACCCCATAGATTTTGAGTTTGAAAGCAGCTCAATTCCTATGAGAACTTCATGCTTGGCTAGACTCAAGCTATATCTACACAGATCCTAGTAATATTCATCTTGTCTCATCATGCCCTTCCCTGTGAGTCTGTGATAGCACTAGATCCAACAAAGGCAGCACATTAATGATTACCATTCAGAGAATTTGCTTAACCTGTTTTGTTTTCTTGTAAAACAATTTGAGTCATTTGTTAATATCTATGAGCATGAAAGGGCAAGGATTTTCTTTATCCATTCAATATCTAATTCCCAATTGTTTGTGTCTCTGTTTGATGAGTTCCTTCTTTTACCTTCTAATTTTTCCTTGCAGAATATAGGTGATATAACACTGGCTGAATTAGGGCAAGGTTGCCTTCTTCTGAAGGACATAGTGCTGTCCCACTGTAGGCGAATAACTGATGCAGGGTTGGCTCACCTTGTGAAGGGATGTACTCAGCTCGAAACCTGCCAAATGGTTTATTGCCCATTAGTTACATCTGCTGGAGTAGCCACAGTAGTCTCAAGCTGTGCCCATATGAAGAAGGTCCAGATTGAGAAGTGGAAGGTCAGTGAGAGAACTATTCGAAGATCCGCTTCAGTTCTTTCATTCCTTTGTGTAGAGCTCTAACAAATTCTCATGGTCTCATTTCCATCCAAATTTAGGTTAGGTCACACTATCTTACCTTTATATATATATATATATATATATATATATCTTCTTTTTTTCTTTCAATCCCTTGTTAATTAATGCATGCAATTATCTTTCACTGCAGCAAACAGGAACATCTTTGTTGACAGTGAATTCAGTTATAGAACTTGGCACAGATTGGTTGTCAAATTGTGGTTCCAACTTGCGGATTTGCTTTCTGTTACTGCTTTCTTCTGTTTTGGAGGCATGGAAGCCTCAGCTAAGCAAGCAAAATGCCAGTGTGCAGTTTCTGGCATAAAATTATTTTAGGTTACAAATACTTAAAAGAAAACAGTATATCTGTTGGCTAACATCATGCCATTCTGCTTTTCGTTTGATATTCTAGTGCTTTGATTTTTTATGATGTTGATTTGTTTTATATGCCAAATGAGTGGGAGTATTGATTTTTTGAGAGTTTTTGGTGCATGATCTTGTTTAATGGATGTGAAAGGTAATATCGTTATTTATGTTCTTGATATCAAAATGGAGTTATTTTGTTTTGAGAAAATAAAATGGATTGGAGTTGAGCATGCCTTTTTTTGTTTCTAGTTCGTACCTTCGCGTTATTGTGGCTTGCAAAATGTGCAAAATTTCGTCATTAAAAAAGGAAAATTATAGCCTAAACACAATTAAAATAGATGGAACAATCAATTAAAATAATTTTAGACTCGTTTGCCTATGTACCCTGGCAAGGTGGGGCTAATTCTACTAACCAGGGGGGATTTTGCAATTTACACCCCCTAAATTAATTAATTTGTAAATATGAGTTTTGGTCCTTGTGAATATACGTGAATTCTTCTACTCACATGTAATTAGCTCCGTCCGTGGGGCCTATTCACAAATACCCCAATTCATTACCGTATACCCCTCACGCCGGGGAAAGAAGCGGCAGCAAGGGAACAATGTCGGGGTGCAGCATCAGGGCGCTTTGGATCCTCAGCCCCCAAGACACCGTCGTCTTCTCACGCAGATTCCCCGTTGTCGAGAAGCGCTGGCGCACCGCCTGTGCCAGCGATGCCGCTGCCGCCGTCGACTCCAAGCCCCCCGCCCGCCCCTTCCTCCCCTCCGATCCCGATGTCGCCGCCGCATTCGCCGATCGGAAGAGAAGGGAGGGATCTCCTCGCGGATTCGGCATCCGCGTCGGCGCGTCGATCCGGGGTTCGGATTCTTGGGTGGACGATCCGATCACTCGGCATGTGATTACTCTTCGTGTGACGAGGGAGGAGGGAGAGGGAGATGAGGTTCTCCTGTGGCCGCTTGTGTTGCATATGAAGGCGAATTATTGCATTCTTGTGCTGCCTTTGGTTGAGCCTCGGCAGCTCAGGGAGTATCAGAAGAAGTGTTGGCGACCGGATTGTGGTGATTCGGTGGGGGAGAGAGACAGATTATCTTCTCTTTTGCTTGGGCTTCCATGTATCACAGGGTATGGTAAGTTTTTTATTATTTGATTTTTTATTGAATTTTTTAAATTCAGCTTACTGAAGAATTAAAATGTTTGGACAAGATCTATCAGTTATTTAGTCCTCATGCATTTTTATGGTTTTGTTGGTCAATTTATGCTCCTCGAAAATTCTCTCTGTTTATCTCTTCTTTCTTTTTTTCGGTTTGGTGTTGATGATCGCTATAGTTTCATCCCACTGATGAAGTTTAAAGTTTGTTGTGAGGGTTTGCACTTTTGGGGTATTTGTTGAACGTGTTTATGTGCTGATTGGGAATCATATTTTACAGGGCATTTATGGTGGCTCACACTGTTGGGGACATAATCGCTGGTGATTTGGTAGAGCCTGAGGTGGTTGTGGGTTCAACTCCTTTGGTGGGTGGGTTGTTGGATTCACTGACTGGTAGCATAGGCATATCAGGCATTTCTGCAAGGGCAAAACCTGTTGCAGCACCAGTTGCTGCTTCAACTGCTGCGGGTGCTTCTGCCACTGGCAGTGCTATATCAGACACTCCCAAAAGCGCTGCCAGGCCAATCGATAAAGATGCACTGCGGACGTTTATTAATAGCGCAATGCCCTTTGGTTGGTAGTTCTCTGTTGTAGTATTTTTCATTGCACATTTCCCTTTACCTTGAGTTTCCTGCTAGACTGTGCTAAATTGTAAATTTCTTTACAGGGACTCCCCTAGACCTCAACTTTTCCAATATTTCAGCTATAAAGGCCACTGGATTTTCTTCTTCTGACCTGCCACCTGCTGACATAAAACAGCCTGCCTGGAAACCGTATTTGTATAAAGGCAAACAGAGAGTATTGTTTACAGTTCAAGAGTCAATATATGCAGCCTTGTATGATAGAGAAGAAATTCCAGATGTAGTATCGATTTCAGGTCAACTGAACTGCAGAGCAGAGTTAGAAGGGTTGCCTGACGTATCCCTGCCTTTAACTGGACTAAATGCTGCCCATATTGAAGTTTTATCATTCCATCCTTGTGTCCAAGTATCAGAACATGGTATAGATAAACATGCTATGATGTTTTCTCCTCCACTAGGAAATTTTACTTTGATGCGTTATCAGGCCTTTTCAGGCCTTGGTCCTCCAGTGAAAGGTTTCTATCAGTTATCAATGGTCTCAGAAGATGAAGGGGCATTTCTATTTAAGTTACGGTTGATGGAAGGTTATAAGGCTCCATTATCTATGGAATTCTGTACAGTAACTATGCCTTTTCCTTGGAGGAGAGTTGCATCCTTTGATGGAAATCCTTCCACAGGAACAGTCTCAATGACAGACCATTTTGTTGAATGGAAACTAATCACAGCCGGACGAGGTATAAGCGGGAAGAGTGTTGAGGCCACCTTTTCAGGAACGGTCAGATTTTTGCCACGAACAAGTCAGAGAGTGCTTTCCATTTCTAGGTCAGTTGTGGGAAGTATAGTTGAAGAAGATAGTGATATAGAACATGAAAGTTCAAGCAATAATGTTAGCGTTGAGGATTACCTGATGGGAAAAATGAACAAAGACTTGCAACCAGTTGATTTGGAAGAGCCATTTTGTTGGCAAGCATATAACTATGCAAAAGTATGTTTCCATGTCATAGCCATTCTTTGGGCCTACTTGCTTAATTCTTTCACTATTGTTAGCAGTTTTCTTTAGGATGAATTGCATGTTCTTGGCCATCATATTCAGATCTGTGATTGATAGGTTTGGAATCCGCTGAGGGTCTATTTTTGCATAGATATTGATCTTGCACATGCTTTTTGCAGGTTTCATTTAAGATTGTTGGAGGAACATTATCAGGAATGTCAATTGATCCAAAATCCGTAAGTAGATTGTTGATAAGTTCAAATCTGGATGAAGTGTATTTTAATGTTGGTCAGTAATATGGTATGATTAGTTTAATTTGATATGTCGAATTATTGAAATTTTCCTTGAGTAGTTGTGGATTCAACCTCAATTAAGTTCCTCAGCTAATCACATAGTTATGATTTAGAACTCAAAGAGAATTTTTAACAGCATCACAATCAAATTTGCGTGATCCAATGCACAGAGCTGGACTCATAGTTCTGTGGTTCTGAGACCAACCACTGAAGCTTTTTGAATTCCTGAACTATTGCCACACTCAGAAAGGCTTAAGTAGTCTTGCTAGTTGTATTGGGTACCAATTCTTTCCTTGTACTTGGTGATTTACATCAGCTCAGGGTCGATAAACTGGACTTGGGTATGGTGACATATTGCCTGTCTCATTTGCTAGTTTCTGACTATGCAGGTGAGCATTTACCCAGCTGTTAAAGCTCCAGTTGAGTTTTCTATGCAGGTAGCTCTATCATAGATGCATTCGTTTCTTACTTTCAAGTAGATATTTGTTTTTCTGTGCTCTATGATAAGCTACTGTTCACTAGTCTCTGCACACAGATAAGATCAATCATGGCCTCATAGTTGGAGTTTGAGGCTCTGATGACTTATTTTCCTAAACACGAGAACAGGGACAACAGAATTATTGAGCAAAATTACATATTGATCTTTGGCGAAGTGGCATCTGACTTTTTAATCCCTGTAATTTATCAATTTCCTTCCAAGTGAAATTGCCTCTTCATACGCATGATTTATTCGTTTGGTGAAACTCATACCCAACATTTAGGAAACAGTTCTCATTTATTTGTTTATTTTTAAAATTTCGAACTTATTATTATTTGTTTCTCTTCAAATTGTTTGGACCTCCTCTGTTTTTGTATGTTTCTCTTTATGCTTTCATTGTTTATCCTCACCTTATTTGTTTCTATCAATTCTAGAGTCCCAAATAGCAAGTGAAAGTTGATTGCTCCTTTTAGGTTTTCTCTTTGGATCTTTGGACTTAGTAACCCTGCAGAAGCACTTATCATTTGCTTTTTTAAAAATTACTCTTCTATGCTTTTCTGAGTTATAATGCACATCTGTTGTCTTAAAACAGGCTTCATCTGGGGATTATATACTCTGGAACACTTTGGGGAAATGCCCTTATGCTGCATCACCAGAGGTTAAACAGTGATTTGGACACATTCTTCTCTAAGGCAAGAACAAATGCTCTTCCACTATCATTCAAATAAAGAAAAGGATTCTAACCTTGTTAAAGCTTCATTGCCATACTTGAGCTGCCTTCAAATGGTAGCTTACAGTTGGGAGATTTGGCATAGTGGAGAGTCAGTTATATCTGTGGAAAATATTAGCTACCTTTTTGCCCCTTGCGTGTAGTATATTCATTTGTTTTCTGTGTGCTATAACAAGCTATCAAGCATAAGTTATGTACTTAATGCATGCAACTTGATTGGTTATACTATATCTTGCTTTTTTTAGGTTATGTAACATCACTGAGTTCACGACAGTTCCCAAACAACTGGTGTGAAGTACTTTGTAATAAAGGTTTAAAATCTGGGTTTCAGTTTTTGCTTGGGAGGGGGCTAGATGAAGCCGAATCTGCCTAGTTTTGGTTTGGTGGCATTTGGCTGGTGTTTTTTCATCGGTGTGGTCGCTTGTGCGACCTTCAGGAGATGGAGAGCGTCCCACTTTCACAGCAGGGATCAAAACCTGGCCTGTCTTTGTTTGTTTAATAGCTGTCGTCTGTATTTATTCCAGAGTTACTTCCATATTTTCTTTTCTATCTCTTGTAAGCCGGTACTGAATTGAATGGTGCTTCTCTTAAATAAATCAAATTACATCCGTTTGTGATCTGAAAGCGCAGATACACAACTACATCGTCTACATGAAGAATGCCGAGAGGAATCTCTTGGCCTCAACCTAATTCACTCCTCCAGAAGCCAGAGCAGCAATCTCAATTTGTGGTTGGCTTTTAATATACCCGAAGTAACGCAGTGTATGATGAACCTGTGCGACGATTTCAGTCACCGACTAAGATGCACGTCATGTAATTTGTCGGCCATGTATGCCTGCAAGCTTGCTACAAAAACCTGCCAAATCATCAATCTCATGACATGCGATCCTATTAGTAGTGCCTAGGCAAATGTTGACAGTGTGAGCTCAAGACGACCAGAATTGTACTTAGCTGATACTTTTTTGCATGAAATGATAAAACGATATCATAATTAGAATTATACCAGGAAAATATATAAAGCATACCAAATTACCAATGGGATGAACGACAAAGATCTCTAGGGTTTTGCAAGTCTACTAAAATCTAAAAGGGTGCGTTGGGTGACATCCAGAGTTCCCCCAAACACTTCACCGTGAGTTGGCTCACTAGTTCTCCCAACCCAACTGAAGTGCTTGAAGGGAACTCAAGAGGGCAACCAACTTTGGCCAAGTCCATGAAAGTAAGTCAATGCGAACTTCATCATCAAACATTTGGCTGAATGACATCCAGAGTTCCCCCAAACACTTCAGTTCAGTCATTGCAATGATCTCATCTGAAGTAGTTTGAGGGAACTCCAGGGGACATCCAGCTTGCCCTTGAGGGCACTTCCTGAGCTCCTTCCTATATATAGTAACTGAAGATATCGGTAAAATCCACACATACAATGAATGTAGCCGCATTCTGAGCTCAAGTGGAAGAGGAGGAATCAGCCCTTCCCTTTAGTCACTGTTCCTTATCAGCAAGTGCCCTTAGGTTTCTCATGAAACTGGAGTCATGATTATTCCTTTCGACCGGAGGAAAAATCAACCACCGCGACAAACTTCTTACGTGGCGTTTACTCACAAGACGACATCCTCAATCCTTCACAGATATCCAGGATGAAAGATCCATGTTGATGAAGCATGATCACTTGTTGAAGAGTTTTGCTTGATCAAGATAAGGTAACAAAGCTTGTTCTTCTAGCTAGCAATAGCATCTCGGGGATGTTGTGGTACAAAGGAGAAAGGGACTGAGGCAAAGCACTTGCCACACATGCATATCTGAGAAAGGAGAGAGGCAAAGGTGGCTGTGACCACTGAATATAAAGACAGGAAGCTGGCCAGGTTCAATGAATCGGGAATGCGCCCTCTGATATGTTGTAAACATAACGAGATAGCAGAATGAACTGAGTTAACTCACTATAAATAGCTACGAGGTTTAGTGGCATTTCGCAGAGCAGGAAGCAATTACATGAGTTGAGTGTCCCCTAGGGTTCCCTCCAAACACTTCAGAAGGGATTTCAGAATGGGGGACCTGCCCTTACTGAAGTGTTTGGGGGAACTCTGGGAGGCATCCAACAGCAAATAGAAGAGCCATTTCAAGACATATTTTCTTTTGTGTTTTTTCTTAACTTTGTCATGAATGAGTCTTGACTCTTGCAATGTCAATAGGGAATTGTTATTCTTAAGTTGCAACTTTCATTAATGTGTTGAAAAGTTTAAACAGTACTGTCTCTAACCCTAGTCTCTATGACTGTAAACAGTAATTCTAACCCTTCAATTCATCGGTGAACGGCTTTTCTCTTTGTTGCGTAGGGTTCTCCTCCCGGAAGAGTTTTCATTCAAGACGCCTACTGAAGCCATCGGATCATCCATAAGTTATGCTGCTTTCCATTTTGTGTTCTTCTTTTGTTGGGTAGACATTGAAGATGTGTCTTCTTCTTCTTCTTCTTCTTCTTCTTGAATCTTGTGTTCCTCTTCTATGTCATATGAACTGTGTCAGAATCTTGATTTTCAATATGCAATATGTTACTTTTATGCATGCACCCCATACTTCATAACTTCTTATTGCTAGTCACTCCTCATTTTGTTATTATTGTGAAGGATGATCACAAATGGACCAAAAATTGATCCGGAAAAGCACTATCTGAAATGACCAAGAACAAGGAGAATGTTGAGTTGTGGACAGCATTCACATCAGAAATTTCCACTTTTATTCTATGCTATCACACATTTACAGGACAAAGATCATACTACGACTACCTCTACTTATTAAAAGAAAGTAGTGCATTGAGATTCTGCTCTCTTTTGATTTCAAAAGATTTGGAAGCCTGCAATATGAAGAGCAGCATCTCAAAAAATAAAAAGAACACAAAACAAAGAACCGACTTCAGTTTGCGCCACCAAAATGAACCGTTAAATTGTCTCAAGAATCATTGGCTCAGGATGGAGCTTTTGTTTTCTTGCAAACATATAATATTAACCAGCAAAATCGTTCCTTAACTCCATGTTCTTTTTTATCTTCATCTATGTTATATATATATAATATCATGATTTTTTGTTTCTGATGTACAGTTTGCTTGTATTTGATAAAACCTGCAATTTCCAGTTCGATTATACTGGAGTTCAAATTACATTCTTCTTGTGTTTGAATCAAGAACCTTATCTCAATCCAAGGCTTAAAAATGCAAAAGTGATACATGTTCTTCTGTGGCGAAGGCAATGGCCATGTCATGGTTCAGACCTTTTACAAAGCTTAAAAAAAAAAAAGAAAAAGGAAAGAAAAAAATGCCTCCTGGATGTCTGATGAGTTCCTTGAAAGCTGAGACCACCCATGTGCGATTCTCTTGCTGCCAAATGCACTCCAGGTGCACTGTACCTGTGCTGCTGCTATGGACTTGCACTAGTAATGCTAGTATTCCCTGTCTGCTGTAGTATATAAATAGAGATCATGTGCAGTGTTTGTTCAATGCAAGTTAAAGAGGTTGGGTCTCGTCCTCAGTTCCCTCAAACTATTCCTGTGGTCACCAGGCACTCTTTGGACGAACCCTGGGTGCCACTCAACCATGCATTCGTCCTACTTAGTTTCCATTGCTCGTCTAGCCACTCTTAGATTTGAGTGTGTGTAAAATGCTTGGAATTTCAGTCTTCAAAGAGAGATTTGGAATTTGAGCCATCGTGCTGAAGAGATGAAAAAGTACAAGTTTTTAATTGGGTTCATATCTAACCTTCTAAAAGAACTTAGTTTCTATTTCTTTAGTTTCGTAAGAATGACACAGCTTTCTCTTTCGAAGGGATATTTTATGTTTTAGCGCAAGTTTTCAACTTTCTTTCATCAAATCTTTTCAATAACATTAGCATCTGAATTGAAGATCGAGATTAGCATCGACTTTAAGTTTGAATTTCAAAATCGATTTTGAGACCTAAGAGATTAATATATTCCATTCGTTTCAATTAAAACCATTTTTTTTTTGTTTCAATCAAATTATTTTTTATTTTTTATTTTAATTTTAGATATAAAAATATTTTAAAAATTTAAATAATGTAAAAAATAATTTATGTACATATATTTTTAAACATTTATTAAATAAAAAATTTTTTAGACTAGACGTTGAATCTGAATCATAATGACCAAAATAAAATCTTAACCATCTAAACTAAAAAAAATTATAATATAAATATACTATATAAAATTAAATAATATATGTTTAACCTTCAATCGATTTTCTAGTAGAGCAAGGTCTTCTACAGATTGGCCTCCACGATAATCGATACCTCTTTAGCATGACCTCCTATAGTACGCTTTTCAAGATAAGCGATGATACCCTTTATTTGGTCTCCTATATGCCACTATTCTATAACTCATACTGTCACAACTTGATGTTCCACTAAATGCTCGATTGAAAGTTATAGACTTGATTGAAGGTAAAAACAGCTTGGTGACAAGCTTTAGACTTAACTAAACAGAATGCTAACTTAAGACGTATTCCAAGAAGAATATGAAATTATGCTCCACTCACCAAGTCATAAGGACTCGAAGTTTAGAGTTAGGGGACTTGATGATATAATGAATTCTCAAATCGATTTAATAACTCTACTTCTAAGAAAGCAACTATATTTCAAGAAATAATCATGCCAAATCTCATAAAAATCAAGGATTATATTCTTATAAAGTAGAGTCCATAAAGATATAAAAAAATATCTTTATCTCTTATTCATACATATAGAATAACCTCTTAAGTTCTGAATTCTATGATGATTTTTTTCTTTTGAAGTTTATTATTATTTTGCTTGATTTAACTGCCAGAGGGATTGCTGAATTCCAACGATCTCTTTCACAATGTCTCTATCTTATAGGTTGTGCAATATGAATCGACCCAACAAATCTAATCTCAAGAAATCTTTTGATTCGAAAGTAATAACGAGTTTAACTCCATCAATAAAATATTTGAATCAAAACTTAAAATCTTGAGTAACATAGATAAATTTGGTCAAAGGAAAATATGAAAAATGACGTATCTATCTGCCTTTCAACACAAGAAAAAGAGTACAATTACGTGACATGTTTTTTTCTTGATTTTTTTGGCTCTTTTTCAGTGGTATAAAAGAACATTTTAGCATTGGGTTTTACTGAAAAGCTATTGAGACTTTTATATAGTTAGCTCAATGTTAAGGGGTCGAATGTAAAACATCCAAACGAGAATTACTGAATTAGTTTGGGGTGCCCTCCCAATGCGCGAATGCCCCGCGATGGGTCGTCAACGCCGCCAATAAAGAGCCAAAGGAAGCAGTCAGACGACGACGGCAAATGGGATTTGCCAGCTGCTGCTCATCGTCATCACCCACAAATCCTACTTCCATCGCAATCCGGTCCCAATCCACTCCCGATCCAAACCCTTCCCCATCTCCCTCCCGCTCCGCCCCCAATCGGGCGCCAAATCCATGGAAATCTCGTCACCTCCGCCCCTCCGATGCCTCAATTCCGTCGACTCCGACGACACCCACAGAGGATGCAGCGGCCTTCAACCGGATTCCGTCGATGATCTCGTCTACGAGGCGTTGGTCTGGAGCTCCCTGCGCGGGATCGTCGTCGGCGATAGGAGCGTCCCAGTATCGTCCCCGCCCTAAAGCCTTTTAATTTTGATATTTTGTGCTGCTAGAGTCTGATTTTTTTTCTTTTGTTGAGTGAGTTGTGGCAGAGATCGGGGAAAGTTCCTGGTGTTGGTCTCGTCCATGCTCCGTTTGCGTTGTTGCCTAAGGATTTTTCGACGGAACTATGGATGCAGGCGTGCGAGTTGGCTCCAATCTTCAATGAGGTCGTTGATCGTGTCAGCTTGGACGGCAAGTTCTTGCAGGATTCTCTGTCCAGGTTTTGCCCTGCATTTCTTTTTTTTTTCCTTAGAAAGAAAGTTCACATTTTTTTTTCTAATTGTTTTCTTTCAAAGTGTTGCAGAACAAAGAAAGTTGATGCCTTCACTGGGAGATTATTGGATATTCATTCCGAGATGCTTGAAATGAATAGGACGGAGGGGATTTGGCCTGTTTGTTTCTTTTCTTGCTAAAATGAAGTTATTTTGTGTTTATATGTAGTCGTTTAGTGTATGTTCGCATTAACTTTGTATCCATAATTGCATTGGGATATCCGATTGGGTTTGCATTGATCTGATTACATGCTGGATGATGGAATCAACCAGCTTTACCAAATAGAGCTCAACACAATTTCATCTTCTTTTCCTGGTCTTAGTTGTCTTGTGACCAATCTTCATAGGTAGCTGTATCAACTGTTAAACAGTTCTTAGTATGCGCTAGTTTTGCTTCTTCTGTAATAATGAACTAGTAATTCCCTCTAGAATGCTTTGCATTGATTTTTCAAGAGAAAGAGCATTGTTTTAATCAAGCTTTTGGTTGGTGCAGGAACCTACTTAACCATCACAAAAAGCATCTAGGGTTGGATTCAAGGCAAGTTCCTGGTAACACAGCTGTCAGTCGATTTGCGGAGGCACTATCTAAAGCCTGGAAGGAGTTCAATAACCCCAGGTTGGAACATCATGTGTTTGGATAATGGGATCTTACCTAGACATTAATGTGCCTCAATAATTTGTTTTTCTCTTGTTTTTCACAGTGCTGTAATTTTGGTTGTCATTCAAACAGAAGAGCGTAATATGTACAATCAACATTGGCTTTGTGCTGTCCTAAAGGAGATATATCCCCATTTTAGAATAAATTTCTTTTATGTGCTCATTGAAATTTTCAGAGAGAAATGATGCCAATTTTACAACTAATGGGCCCTTAAGTATTCTGCATGTTCATCCTAGAGGATGTAGACCATGACTGCAAAACTATAACTTTCACTCTGTGCGATTGCCTCAAGACTCTCATCTTTCACTCGAACTTTCACTTGGCTTGTTCACATTTGTGGCATTACAAGACAAGCTATGTACATGATACATTGGCATATAGGGATTATGTGAAAAAGATTCTTTTTTTTTTCTCTCTCCACAATATGAACATTGTCCATTTCAACTGCTGATGCAGGAGGAGATCATACTTTTCATCTCCTGATATATATTTTCCATCTTTTCCATCCACGTAAAACATTGAAAATTTTCCTAGCGGGTAATTCCTTGTTGTTCCAGTCATCATCATTCTGATCTTACATGTGTTTTCAATGTAAATTTCTTAACTACCTAGCACACATAACATAACAACTATTCGCGAAACCTTGTCAAATATTGATGCAGAAGACCAAGTTCTTCCTGTTGGATTACTCATCTTGTATGGAGCTTTCTTCTTAGTCTCTTCATGATCATACTCTGGCAATTGAAGTGACTTTTTAGTGGCTTTTTTTTTTGTGCATTAACTCTTATCTTTTCCAAATTTCTGGGTAATGATATTTCACTGCTAACAATTACTTTTTAGAGGCTACTACATGCAGAGGTGGTCAAACAGGTGCAGTTGTCTATTTCAGAGCTGGATATTCACCAAATGATTACCCTTCTGAGTCAGTAAGAAACCATGATCTTCCCTTGTTAATAGCTATTAAATTTCTTGGTCAAACCTTGCAAGCAAGAAGGCTGCTTTTTCATTGCAATGATGTATATTTGTTTGAATGTTTATCATAACATTTACTTGGTTCTTTTTTTAGCTGTGCTGTATCTCACTTCTGATAATTTTTTATTGGAAGAACATCTGATTTGCACAGTTTGATGTATATTATAACAGCCTTAAACTGGGATCTTTAGAATATGGCTGACATTTGATTCATCAAATTTCTACTTAGTTCCATTTACTTTTTCCAATATTCTATCCTCTCATCTGGTTGGTTATCATGCCTTATTGAGGCTTCATCTCCTCAATTTTCTTCTAATGGGATTTCATATCTTTCTCTTAGGTGGTTTCTTGTTTTACTGGGCATTTTGTGTTCATATTTAACTAGGAGTGGAGGGTAAGACTTCTGATGGAACAATCTGCTGCTATCAAGTGCCCGTCAATATCCTATCACTGAGTGGGTACAAAGATGATCCAGCAAGAGTTGGCAAAACTTGATGTCCTTGAAAAGTAAAAATTATGCCATTTCTGATTTTTTTTCAAAAGTTCCTCTCTCCACTTCAATTGATAATGTAAAAAGATTCTGTTTGCCTTTCAGGTTCCTTGAAAGTAAGGATGATATTGCAAAACTAAGGAAATGCTTTGCGGGTTTGTGGAGTTTGAACAACTCAGATATTGTGAAAAGTGCCATGGAAAGGGCCAAGTAATTTGTCCTTAAACCGCAACGAGAAGGAGGAGGTTGTATTCTGTTTGATCTCTTATTTCTACTCTTATGCTATTATCTTGTTCAATATTGTGCTTCTACCTTCAGGAAACAACATTTATGGTGCTGATGCGAGGGAAACCCTAATTAAACTTCAGAAGGAAGGGAGTGACGAACTTGCTGCATACATTCTGATGCAACGGATTTTTCCAACAGCTTCTCTCTCTTTTCTAGTTCGGGAAGGTATCTGCATTTAAATGTGATCAAGTTTGGATTATCAAAATGATGTTGCTAATCCTTCAGAAAGACAATAATTTTCATGCAATTTATTTTGTGAAAGTTACGAAATTGTACATTAAGATCATGTCATTCTTCTGCTGGTGGCAACATTTCGACAGGTCAAAAAAATACCAACTATAGCAAACAAGAATATCACCACAAAAAACAATTGAAGAACTCATTTAACTGTCAATGGTTATTCACGTAGTATATATATTTTTTCTTATTTTCCTTTGTTTTTTTGTTGGTCCTCCTTCCTATGTTTAGACCCCCATCCCTACAAGTGAGAGAACCCTATAATCATCTGCCACAGCAATCAGCAAATGCCTCGGGGAGGAAATCTTCCTCGAGATCGACCGTCCCAAACGCTTGCCACCTCCTCATTCTTCCGGTGCTACGGAAGAAGAACTGTAGAGGTCGTAGGGAGCCCACAAGTGGTCAACTGGGCACGGCCTCCTGGAGTCCAGCCTCAACCAGGGCTTCCCCTTCCCGCTCCAATGGAGCAGGCTTAGGGGACCTGGGTGAAGGCTCCTGCACCTCCCCTCCAAGTTGTCCCCTCCGAGCCCGTGCTGGTTCCACCTGTGGTCCACTGCTTTTATGTTTCCTGCCATCACCAGCAGAAATGGCGGCAGCGATCCCAAATGGTAGATCCTCTTCTGCTTCTGCACCGCCATCGACTCCTCCATCCTCTTCGTGTTCCGCCATTTCTCCACGTCCATCATCATCACCTCGGTGTTGAAGTAGCACGGCCGCCTCCTCCCGTGGAATGTCCTTGCTGGGGTGGGGTCTGACCAGAACGCATTGGTGAAGTAGCTGGTGAAGTTTGCATGGCAATACTCTGGCGCGGCGATGGACTTGTCTTCGAGGTCCACTTCCCAGAGCCGGCGTACGTCGTCGACCATAATAACATCAGAGTCAAGGTAAATGACTCGGCGTACGTCGACAGGGAGTATCTCAGCTAGGTACATACGTGCATAGTTCAGCGGCTGGTTCAATGCCTGGCGAACAGAGCGGGAGATTTTACCGCGGACACGCCGGGGCTCAAAGTGGTAGACCCGAAAGTTAAGGTAGGGAAAGGTGGAGCGAATGCTAGTCAGTATATCAGGCTCCGAGCGAACAGCAAGAAAGCGGAAGGCGACATTCTGGGGTCATGAGGCATGTTGTAGCATGGAAAACACAGCGGCCATGGTGCCTCGGAGGTAGTTGGTGTCAAGAGTCATAACAATGTCCACACGAGCACCACCCAGAGGGCAATCGTTGCCATTTCGGAAGGCGACCATTGGGGTGGGGTACTTGCGAATGGCATCAATGCGGATGCCGGCGACGAAGGGGACATCAAGGAGGAGGGGGAGGAGGGGGAGCCAAAGAATAAGGCGGAGGCCAAAAAGAGAGGAGGGGGAGGAGACCATGATGGAATGGATTAGAGGAGCAGTAGGAGGGGGTGGTTGGGGAGAAGAAGAAGGGGAAGAAGGAGGAGGAGGGATGCCGGTTGGGAGAAGCTTTAGTGGGGGATGTTTTAGAATAGGATATTCCCATTTTGAGAGGATTGGCATGTTTTGAGATGGGAGGGAATGAAACCCGGAGGAAATCAAAGAAAGAAAGAAAGGGGCTCTTCTCCTGTTGGATTGTTTGCTTTCTTTGGTTGGTGCAGGGGCAAATCTTTGGAATTGGATTTTGCCGTGGCTTGCGTTGACTTCAGAGAAAGTCAAGAGCGACCAAAATTTTGAGTGTTAGTTTTGATAATCTCTTTTTTTATAGTGCAATTTGAGATAGAAAAGCATTCTCAATTTCAAAAATAGCTAATTAGAATGCAGCAATTAGGAAGTCGAACTGAAGCTTGCGCCTTCTAAGTTTGATCTCGTGAACAATAAACCTCAAAATTTTATTTTTAGAAGGTTTTAATTAATTTATTTATTTTGGTATCCCGGCGGACATGATTTAAGAAACAAAATGAATCGACGTAGCTCAGCAGCTATGCTTGTACCCAAATCGGGCTAGTATGCAATCGAACTGAAAATGAGATGATATCAATCTAAACCAGGCTTCTTCTCTCCTGATAGCGCATGGCTCCATCACTCCATCCCAACAGTGCAAAGTGAACCATGGCATGCCAAGGCGGCATGACCACTTTAAACTCTTAGCATCGTTTCCCCACCATCCCTTCTTTTTCTGTCCAAACTATTTTTTAGTATCTTTCGTCTCATATCTCCCCCACACCACCAAATCCAAATCAAAAAAGGTGGCAAACATGAAAAAGGCTACCACCACCATCAAAACTCTAGCAGAGAAAAAGCTACAACAGAGAAAGAAACAAAACCCTAGCAGAGAAAAAGCTACACCGAAACAAACCAAAACTATCCAGTAAACGCAAAAAGGTCCACTTGGATCCTTTTTTTCCCTTTAGAAACAACAAAAACATATATAAGGAAAAAAAAAAAAAGAGAAAGAAGCGACTCAATCTTCCTCCCACTACTCTCCTCCCATGCTAAGTATCCATCCATTCAGGCGTGACACTCCAAAGTGGGGATCTTTATCATGGCGCTTCCACCACCATCATCGTCTTCATCATTATCATCAACATCACCATTTCTGTTCGTTGTACGGCTAGCAACCAATGCTCTAGTATTGGCCCACGGCGGCCGGCGCTACTTCCGGCGTGCGGCGGTGAAAGCTTGGAAAGTCACCGACCCCGACCCCGGGAACTCCTCCGCGGTCCCGCTCCGGCAGTTGAGTCCAACTGACTTCAGCGTTTCTGTAGCTGCCGACCATGCATTGCCGTCGTCGATCTCGTCCGACGTGCAAATGGACACTGACATAGCGCCGGGACGGAAAACCCGCGCTGCCTTCCTTAACACTGTGGCGATTTCGATGGCGGAGCTAGCGACACACTCGAAGCTCGCGTAGCTGAACCCGTCCTCCGGCGTGACGTGGATTGTCGAGTACCGGTCGCGGTCGAGGCCGTTCATTGAATAGCCGCACGGCTCGAAGGCGAAGTCGCAGATGAGCGCTCGCCGATTTATGGCCGCAATCCCTGACGACGCCGTCATCTTCTTGGCTACTTCGTGGCCGGTGGCGCCACAGTCCTCCTTTTGCCGATAAAACCGCTGCGCCAGAATGCGATCGAGCTCGGTCATACACACTTCAACAGTGAGGGCGCCGCCAACCGCCGGCAACGACACTAGAGAATCACTGGCAGTATAAACGTGCCAAGAGTGCGAAGTCTTGGAAGGGAAGACACGAGCCTTCCGATAGCAGAGACCGCCAGGCAAGCTCTCCTCCAAGAAGAGGACCTCTTCGGCAAAGTTGGTGTGCGGGAAAGGCTGCGCCTTTGGGAAGATGAAGCAACCGCGAGTGTAGCGGCAACGGTGGAGGCGGAGGCCAATGTAGCTAGCATGGCCTAGAAGGTGCGGGATGGACTTCAAGAGCTGCGTGGTGCCGCAAGTCTTGATGATAATCTTGTACGGATAAACGAAGAGGCTGGATTCGGAGAGGACGTAGGCGTCGAAGTGAGGGTTGGCGACAGCGGAGACGATGCTGCACTGGACGGCGCGGAGGACTTGCTCCAGCGCATTGATGTCAAGGCTACGGAGGCCGAGCGGATCGTCGCCGGAGAAATGGAGCTCCAGGCGCTTCTCAAAGCCCTCAAAGCCCGACATAGCCGTGTTGAAGAAGAGGACACTGAAAAGTAGGAGGAGGAGGAGGAGGAGAAAGAAGAAGAGAAGGGAAAGGGTGGGATGGAGAAGGGATGTGAGGGGAATTTATAGGAGGAGGAGAGGGATGTGGCATGCGGGTTAGGCAACCAAGGACAATGATTGTAGGCAAAATGGGGAGGAAGGAGAGGAAGATAATTTAATGGGAGAGGAGAGACAAGAGAGGAGAGAAGAAGGGGATGAAGATGTTGGTGATCGGTGAGGGGACAGCAATACAAGCGGGAACACAGCCCACGCGCGCAGTGTTGGTTGTGGTGGAGGTGGAGGTGGAGGGGTGAGAAAGTGGAACAGCGAAAAGGCAGAGAGACGTGATAGGATAGAAAAGTGAAATGGGAATTAGAATCTGGGAAGGGAGTTGTTTGATATAATGTTAATTGCTTGTTTCCGGTTAGTTTTTGGGCGTCCAGGCTGGACACACACTACACATAGTGTGTTCGCGTCGTGTCAATCTAAGTGGATGGATGCTTTTTTATCGAGTCGCGAGGAGCAAATTCAACTCTTCGTGCAAAGCAAAGCTACTTCTCAAGTGGTCTTCGTGAGTTCGGCTTCTAACGTGTCTACTGGAAGTCAAGTCAAACACTCAAAGAATGAAAATGAAGATGCTAAGAAACACATTCCGCCCTATGATAAAATATACCACGCGTAACGGATTAATCTCGTATTATATAATTGAAAAAAAAAAAAAGATATAATACAAATGGCGAATATATTTATATTTCATCTATTTAAATTTTTAAGATAATTCAATATGTTTGAATATGACTTATTTGAAAAGGTTGGATGCGCCGAATACTTTCTTTTTGCTCCTAATTACTAAGTTCAAATTGTGTGAATGACAGGGGATTAGGAGAAGATTTCCCATCATTATTCCACAGTCCGCGTACTAATTGGCCCCTATTCTTTTGATGCTTGCTATCCCCTCAAAATATGTGAAAATGATCATCCGGGCGCTGCCATGTATCTCCCACGTGTCACCAAATCGCTGGCCTGTGCTGCACAATACACATCAGGATTTCGTAGGTTTTTTAAAAATTTATAGAAAATGAGTATTTAGTTCGTCGTCGTTAAAAATGATTTTACCCGCATTAACAGATGAATTAAATGTGTACCTGAGAGCGAGAGACATCAGTTGACGACGTGGCAAATGCAGCAGCTTTTGATTCGAGCAGGCTTTCATCTGATAGCCAATCAAGCGAAGCCAGAAAGATTGATGCCCAGCCTTTTTACAGCTGTCGGATTATCATGGGCGATGATCCGATGGACCACGTTAGCGCACACCTGCCTGCACGCGTACCAAGAAGACACCCACATCACGTACTCAATACTTACTAGTTAATCGCTATTTTAAGCATATATGTCTGGTCTTTAAGCCGAATCATTAACCCGGACCAAATCTGAATCAAAAGCCTCAATACATCAATCGGATCAATCTCTAATCATCTCCCCCAACTCGCCGGCTTCTTTGACCGGCCGATCCGGTCCAAGCATCACTCGATCGCATCAACCTCGCGCATCGCAATAAAAATGGTTTCTCGTATGATTCGTAATTGAATACCGGTGGTTACGAGGCATGATTGGGCACCGCTCGAGGACAAAAACATAAAAACACATTTCAGGCCGTCTACGATTCAGGCTAAGAATGCTAAATTCGGATTCAGCGTCAGCATAATATATGATCAGATTAGACCATTTTAAGTTAACTCTTAACGGATTGTGTAATCATCACCAAGAGGGGTCCACCGCGAGGGTTCGGACCCGACAAGGTGAGCCACCACTCATTCGGGTGCCGGATCATAGACAAGCGGGTCCCATCCAAGCTCCCACTCGAAAAAGAATCCAATCCGAAATCCAAAAATGGGGGAGGATTGAGCCGCCATACAACGGAGGTTGTTGGGACTCGGGAGCATGCGCGCACTGAGCAGAAACGAGCTGGAGCACCCAGCACTCTTAGCGCGCACTGAGCGGCAGCTGCTCGCTGTGCTGCTGCAGCTGCTGCTGCTGCTGCTGCTGCTGCTGCGCGGGTGAGCGGGAGCACGCAAACACGCGTTGCCGCGCGGAGGGCCCCGAGCGGTGGTGTACGAGCATGTACATGGACTGACTGGCTGCGATGTACTTTTTGGGCACGGGCCCGCGTGCAGGCGTGCGATTTTGGGTGCGTTTTTGGTGCGCCAACTTCTCCGGCTGCTGTTGGTTCTTACAGCTCGGAAAGTGGGGAGGTGAAAAAGTGTGTTTCTTCATCATCATATAATCCCTGTAAAAAAATAAACCAAACAAATTTCAGAACAAAAAAGTACACTCGAACTCCCGCTCGTGTCTTCGGTCTTCCGATAAAAACACCCAAGACAAGATGTTTCCTTGGATTTTTTGTTCCAACCCGCCATCAGTCCATGACAATAATATAAACTTGTTTTCTTCTCAGCAAAATATTATTTGTTTATTGCGAAAAATTTACTCTTTTTTATATTAGAAATTTATATATAAAAAAAAAAAATTATCGCAATTAAAATATTTAAAATTATCTTATTTTAATTCACAATTTTTTATTTAATTAATAAAAATTATATTTTTTATTTTTTATTTTTGTTCGAATAATAATTAAATTAATTAAAAAATTATTCGCCTTATATCAATTTTTATAAAAAAATTCGATTATATATAAAATTAAAAGTTTAATTTTTAATTTTTTAAAAAAAATTAATTGTTCAATAATTGTGAACGGTTGTTTAAATCAAAATCGAAATCAAATAATTTAATTTTTTATATTAACTTAATCGATATATTTAAATTAAATTTAAACATTTTTTTTAAAAATATTTTAATTATATAAAATGAGTATTTTTTTTTTCGAATAATAATAAGTTAGATGAATTTTTTATAACTTGTTATAAAATATATAATTTTTTTGTTAAAAAGAAAAAACACAAGGAATAAAAAAGATGCGATGATTGATGATTGCTGTTTGGTGGTCCGGCAGAGGAGTGGAGGGTGTTGTGGGTTTTGGGTTGGGTCTGATTTTGGAGCGGGGTGGTGCGAATCATCCCGTGGGAGGGTGCACACCAGCATGATGACTCGTGCGGACCATATCCCTCTCGATGCCCACGCGCCCGAGCACATCATTCCACGTGCGCATCATTCCTCGCGCGTGTCCATTCCATTCCATCCATGATCCATCCTCTCGAGATCGATACTCGATGCTTGATCATCATCGTCGTCCTCATGCATTGCACACACAAACCAATTCCCAATCGTGGTTCCGCCACGAACTAGAAATCCGATTGGGTCGCACCCGGATCCCACCTCCACTCCAACGCCTTCACTGCTCGACACCTAGCGCCCAATCCCAACTCTGCTTAGTTTGCCTTGATTGGCCGTAAACCTCACTCATTTCCTCTTGCTAATGCGCTTTCTTGTTCCCTTTCGGCAAGGCAAGGCGACAAGCTTCATGGATGGAACATTTGCATATTCACCCACACAAGTATGTAAATTGTATTCTACACCTTCGATAATACAGAGATTAATGGTGATAAACAAAGCAAATAAGTAGTAGAAGTTATTTACATCATCTTATCATGTGCATTACATCATCCAAACGAGGACCCAGATTTTATTGAACAGTAATGAGTTAGTCCAGCAAGCAAACGCTCTCCTTCTGATTTTAAAATATTGAATGGGCACCGTGGTATCACAGTCAGTATCACCTCCTGCATGCATATTGCTAATGATCACTAATAACTAGGAATACATGTGAGTGATGGGTCCATGCACAAGAGACACCTGCTTCCTTCCGACTTCAAACGAGCAGATTGTCCTCTCTCTCTCTCTCTCTCTCATGCGGAGTGCTGGCTGGCTGCTGTTCTGTTCCAGGCGTGGATTTGCAAGCATGAAGGCCATGATGCGTCCTTCGCTCCAGGCTTCATTGTTATGCAGTGAGCCCCCACATCGCTTCCAATATCTCTTTCTCTTTTGCCGGATCTAGGGAAAGGCCTCTGCGTCGGGTTTGTCTAAGATAGAGCAAGACACAAGGCATCACTGCTGCTATGCCTACCATCATTTGGTTCCCTAAAGGTACTCATCAATCTACGCTTACTTCTTTTTTCCTTTGCCACAGCCATCTAGGGTTTCTTTTCCTTCTCTTTAAAGTGGACATTTATCTAATTGTAAGAGACAATAACTACAGTGAACTTGTCGAACCATTATTTGGACATTACTCTTCACACGAGAGCTTTAAACTTTGAGCACCCGTTTGATTTCAGATTAAAAAAATGATCAGCACAAATTTATCTCTATTTTCCAACTAAATTTTTATTAGTTAAGATGACTAACATTAAAAATAATACTAATATGTATAACACCTACTAGCTACTATAATTAAAGTCACTAATCATACTAAATTTAATTATTTCAAATCAAATGCTCCTCCAATCTTTTACAATGGTGGGTTCGAAAAATATTGAGTTTATAGTCGAATTCCCAGTTTGCAAAAAGACATGCGTGATTAAAAGACTTATAAGGAGCATTTTCTAGATATATGAACTTGTAGGGGGGCATAGGTAATTTTGCCAGACAATACCGTGCAGCAGGAGTGAGACAAATCTTTTTGCAACAGTGATTGGCCGTCGGTAAATACAAAAAATGGCAGGAGGTTTACCGAAAATCTTAAACCTCTTTTTGACACTGGCCCGCATCAGCCGGCCTAAGGCCCACAAGGCTGACGGCCCAATTAAACAAGACACTACCACATGGACAGAAATCCCACATTATCAGAAAAGCTACGGTGTCTTTTTATTTTATGGGATTTTAAAATTTTAAAATTTTTAACTTTTGAGAACTATAAAATTTAGTATTTATTATATAAAATTTTATAAAACTTTTAAATTTTAGTAACGGTAGAATTTTAGTGATTCTTTATATATTTATTTTATAAGACATATAAATTTAAAATTCTAAAGTTTTTATTTATTTTGTTGGACTTGTAAATTTCAAAATGATAAGCTTCATGTTTTGTTTAACTATAAAGTTCAGTATATGATCTCAAAGTCCAAGATTTTGAAGTTTAAATAATTTTAATGTATGTTTATTTTGTGAAATTTCAAAGTTTTTAAACTTTCAAATTCTGAAAACTTTAAAATTTAGTATTTGTTCTATAGAATTTTGAAATCCTAAAATTTTCAAATTTCAATAATTGTAAAATTTACTGATTTTTTATTGGATTTCAAAATCCTAAATTTTAAAATTCAAAATCCTAAGTTTTAAAATTCAATATATGAGATTAGCAATGAATTTTTTTTATAGTCAAATAAAATATAAAATTTATCATTTTATAATTGATTTTATATTTTATAATTTATAAATTCAATAAAAGAAACATAAAATTTTAAAAATTCTAATTTTATATATTTTACAAAATAAATATATTAACAAAAATTTCAAATTCAAAATATTAACATTTTAAAATTTTAAATTTGCGAAACATACATATCCTAAATGTCACAATTTCATAAACTTATGACATTTCGAGATAAAGACTAGTGAACTATTTTTTAAATTAATATCTTTTTATTAAAATTAACGCTTCAATAATTTAATTTTTAAAAAATTATTTATTTATTAAATAATTTAATTTAATAATAATTTAAAATAAAAAATATTAAATTTATAAAAAAAATAATTTTGAAAAAAAAATCACCCTGATCGCGATTAGGAACCAAACGGGCCATAGGGTCTTGTACGAATACATAGAATTCCCGACCTCCTGGAGGGAGGAGCGAGGGCCTTTTGTTCCTCATCCTCCAGCCGAATGTCTTCTTCATCCTTTACAAAATGCAAATTTTGATCTCGCCGACCACCTGCAACCCCGCCATTTCTAGAGTTCCTGTGATCCTCCCGTCATCCAAAGCCGCCCTACTCAGCTCCGGCGTCTGGCGGCGGAAAAGGACAAGGGCGGAGGCGAGCCCCGATGGTGTCGACGCCCCCACAATCCGAGAAACCGGAGAAGAAGAACGGAACGATTTCGGCGCGCAAGTTGGCGCCAAGCCTTCTCCTCCTTCCGCCGGCGCTTCCGCCATAGACAAGGACATCAAGAAGGTAGGTCATTCCACCATTGCCAGACTTTTGGGGCTTCTATATATCAAGTCGCCTTTTTCCTACTAGTCGTTGCAAAATTTGTGTGTGAATTGTGAGGGTTTTGATTGGAGACGTAGAAATACAATTTAGTGGAAAACAGGAAGTCCTCTATTTTCGATTTTCTTGTATGTATCTTGTTTAACATATCTTCAATTTTTTTATTTTTTTTTTATCATGGAAGTAGTAGAGGACACCACTTCACTGAATCCTTAGCATTTTTCTGCAATAGGTTTTCCAGAAAACTGCTGCAACATTTGCACCGCGGGCTTCAACCGCCACCAAGAACCCTGCTGTGCCCGGCACTGCTCTGTACACTCTTTTTGAAGTTCAGGGTTATGCATCAATGCTATTCGGGGGAGCTCTTTCTTTTAATCTGATATTCCCATCAAATGAACCGGACATATGGAGACTGATGGGAATGTGGTCTATTTGGATGTTCAGTAAGTTACTTCTTACTCTGAAAAGCCAAGCTTTCCTCTTATAGCCCATTAAACTTGCATCAGAGGCAATGTATAATGTTCGGCGACCTTTGAGAGCTTATGTGGTTTTTTTCACTTCATGCTTGAAGTATGATTTTTGAATGGAAGCATGCTTGTAGCCTATCTAAAGCTCATGAATGTGGTTGATATATTCAGCTAGGTTTTTTCTTCCAAGAGTTAAATTTCACTTGGGTAGTATGGACTTCAGGAATGGTGAGTGTTGGATTCTATCTACTACATTTAGTTGATTCTTGGAAGAGTACTTAGCAATATCCCAGGAGAGTTCTTATGCCATTGTTTTCTACATCAATGATGTTATGGCACTATAACCAGAATTACTTCCACTTGAATGTTAAATAGCTAAAATGGACACATGTCAATTTTATTTCTAAGCTAGCAGAAGTGCATACCAGGAAAGCGTGAGAGCTATATGTTGCACACATCTTAGGTGTAACAGATGTAAATTACTGATTAAAAAACTCAAAGCTTACCAAAATATTGTTCGCACTTCACATCTCAATGATGTAGAATTCGAGCTAGTGGTATTTCTTGACATATTGGTAAGACATATTATTTATGCTTTGTGGTGAAGTTATTATAGTTTTCTAGATTCTCATCCCTCAAAATTTCATCCTCCTTTTGTAGCAATACCTTCACTCAGAGCACGCGACTGCTCAAAGAATGAGAAGGAAGCTCTCAATTATCTGTTTCTCCTCATCCCTTTGATCAACATTTTGATTCCTTTCTTCTGGAAGTCATTCGCAGTCGTGTGGTCTGCTGACACTGTTGTCTTCATTATGATGTACGCATGGAAGGTAATTAGCTTACCTTTCTGCATAACAACTCGTTTTAATTAATCAATTAATTGCTCTGCTTTCCATTTGAACAATTAATTGATTGGATTTGGCTGCAGATGGGGTGGCCTCAGACTTCAGAGGACAGAGTAGACAGCTGATCTAAGAACTTGTCCAAGCCTGTTCTACAGGGTTTTCCTTAATTTAATGTTGGTAAAGTTCCATGTTAGGTTTTTTTTTTTCCTTCTTTTATGTAACAAAGTGTTAGTAATTTGAAGTCTATAATCACATGAAACAAGAAGATTACAAATTCACTCTGTGTATGGTTTGCGAATTTCTGACGTGGGTCTTTGTCGTCCACATGATGGTGAATTTGCTGAAGATGTGGAATATGTTGAGTTCTGAGTTGGATCATAATGCGGGGCTAGACATGTATAAATATTTCCGTCATATTTTGAAAGCATTTCAATGTTGGCGACATGCCACGTGATGCGTGCATTGTGCAATATGATTTTTCTAAAGAACGACGCCAAGTTAGGGGGAGGCCCATGTCGTCAACGCGTTGGTAGATTTCTTTGGTAATTTTACATATAAGGCCCTACAATTCCAATTTTTCTAATTTACTTCACAATCTTCCGCGCATGCATACAACAAAAATTCTTTTGGTTCGTCCAAAGAATTCCATGATTCAAATTACTTTTTTTTTACTTCCTATTTATGAATGTATTTATTATATATATATATATATATATATATATAAATCATTTGTTCTAAATTATACGTTCAATTTTTAATATAAGTGAATTAAATTTCCGTTGAGTTTTCTCTTTTATTATAAAGAAAGAGGGTTGAATTGACAATTATGGAAGTGCCTTATGGCTTTATTATCTTTCTTAGAAAAATTACATTTCCTTTCCACGAAAGATGTAGATTGCGCTATATGTAATTATTCAAAGTGAGAGGGTATATGCAGAAAATCCAAAGTCATTATTGAAATGGAAAGGATGTATTCGTAATTTTGCTCTCTTTCTCCGTAGCTTCCCCCAGATTTTTTTTTAAAAAAAAGAAGTAAACACTACCAAATCCGGAACCGCGCCCGTGTTTTTGAATTCGGCTTCCTTCTTCTGCTTCTTCTTCTTCCTCTCCTCATCTTATTTCTTCCGAGCAAAGTCTATCCAGAAGCGCCGAAAAGTAATCTAGAAGGGTTGAATTCGATAACCCAAGGTGGTGGCCACCGCTCGCCACCAAGTTGCTCCCTTTCAACCGCGTTGAGTACTCTCCGTGATTTAAGCAAACCCCAAAGCTCAAATTTTTGCAATCAATGGCGATGAATCCAAGCAGGTCTCCGGCAGAAACGGCAAGCCAGAGGCCGCTCCCGAAGCGGATCATCCTGGTCCGGCACGGCGAGAGCCTCGGCAACATCGATATGTCCGCCTACACCACCACCCCCGACTATCGCATCCCACTCACCCCTCTCGGTCTCGAGCAGAGCCGCGCCATCGGCCGCCGCATCCGTTGCGTCGTCTCCGACGAGGGCCGCGCTATCGACTGGAAGGCCTACTTCTACGTCTCCCCCTATGAGCGCACCCGCTCCACGCTCAGGGAGCTAGGTCGCGCCTTCTCCAAGCGGCGCATCCTCGGCGTCCGAGAGGAGTGCCGCGTCCGCGAGCAGGATTTCGGCAACTTCCAGATCGAGGACCGCATGCGCGTCATCAAGGAGACCCGCCAGCGCTTCGGGCGCTTCTTCTTCCGCTTCCCGGACGGCGAGTCCGCCGCTGACGTCTTCGACCGCGTCGCCAGTAAGATCCACGCTCCCTCATAAACCCGGCACCCCTCGGCCAAAATAAAATGCCCTAAGTTTGGGATTCCACAGGTTTCATGGAATCGATGTGGAGGGACATCGACATGAGGAGGCTGGAGCAGGACGAGAGGAGCGAGGTCAACCTGGTTATCGTGTCGCACGGGGTGACGATCAGGACTTTCCTGATGAAGTGGTTCAAGTGGACGGTGGAGGAGTTCGAGAGGCTGAACAATCCGGGGAACTGCGAGTTCCGGGTGATGCAGCAGGGGCCGAGCGGGGACTACAGCCTGGCGATACATCACACCGTGGAGGAGCTCGTTGGGTGGGGGTTCTCGCCGGAGATGATCGCCGACCAGCAGTGGCGCGCCACCGCGCGGCGGGGGAGCTGGATCGAGGACTGCGCTTGCTGCATCACTGGCTTCTTCGACGGCCTCAAGGACTCCTCTTCCGACGAGGAAGACGACAACTTGGAGAACGGAAGTATGGATGCTTGAATTGCAAGAACTGTATACAATGGTTAATTTGTGACATTGTAGCTGACATTTGAAGGCATTTGAAGTAAAAATTGTTTTTTCTCGAATAATGTTAGAACTCCTGTATTTTCATCAGAAGCATTTTGTTCAACTATCTTGCCACTGATTTGTCAAACTCATAGGATAATTCAATTTATGGCATCCATCTGTTTCAAGCTATGAAAAAAAATTATTTTATCTTGGGACAGCAACGAGACAAGCTGGAGTTTCTTCATATTTCTTTAGGATATCATGACACAAGTCTTTGAAATCCAAGAAATCTTACACGTAAGGCTTATAATCTGAATAGGATGCACAGAAATTTATAGCCAAAATTGAAAACCAAGCACTTTGACAATCTCTTTGTCCTACCGCCAATGGGAACACTTCGACCACGTACGCATAATTTGGCAGAAGACTAATACCTTAACAATGTGGTTTGGTTAATCCTACAATGCAACCAACCTCTTGTGAGAAGACACACTGTGCAGACAGTGCAAAGTCACATTTGAACACTGCTGTAGTCATAGATATTCATCGTCATCATCGCGGTCCTCTTCATCATCCATTTCATCTGCATAATCTGAATCATCTTCCTCCCTTTGTTCTAACAATGTCTTCATATGGAATGATGATTCTTCCTCCATTTTCTCAATCCCAATGGATTCATAGCTCATGCGCTCTTGAAACTTGGCATCGGTACAATTAAGCATCCATCTCACAGAGCACTCAGGCACCGTTGACTCAAGATTATGATCAGAATAAACTATTTTATAAATTAATATTTTTTTATTAAAAATAACGTTTTAATAATTTAAAATTCAAAAAATTATTTAATTTTTAATAATAATTTAATATAATAATAATGTAAAATAAGTAATATTAATTTTATAAAAAAAATAATTTTGAAATAAATTAATTCTGATCCTAATTTTAAATCAAATGAAATTTTAAGCCTCTTCTTCGCTATCATCTGATGTCTGGGCCTAAATACAAGGCCATAAGTAAAGAACGTCGGGAATGCAACTAGATCCTCCAAATCGCTCTCCATCTCTGTCTGTAAGTACACAAAGTTCATCGTCATGATGTCCAAATTCAACACAAGCAACTGCAGGCAACGGACCACCATGCTGCTCACCTGTGTCAACAAGAATCGACGGCCCCTGAGGAATTTGTCACACACGTTGTGAGTGGTAGATGTCACTATAACGAGATCATATAACGGACCTCATGATCTCGAAGACAATAGAGTGCCTCCAACGTATGTGTAGACGGGCAGCACACATATGAGGATATAATCAACTGTGGTGGTCGGTGTCACTACGAGGAGGATCATGCAAGGGAGGGCATGATCGTGCGAGACGACGGACTGCCTCCAACGTATGTGTGCGCGGACAGCACACATACACAACCAACTGTGGTAGTCGGTGACACTACGAGGAGGATCATGCGAGGGAGTGCGTGATCATGCGAGGTGACGGACTGCCTCCAACGTATGTGTGCACGGGCACCATACATACGAGCAAACAACCTGCTGTGGTGATTGGTGCCGCATGATCATGCGAGGCGACGAACTGCCTCCAACATATGTGTGCACGGACACCACACATAGCAGCAAGTAACAAAGTTACAATATGTTCGGATGGAGATCCGAACAGCCCAAACAATCCTGCAGAACGAGCAGCGGGACAGATTGGCTAAAGTGAGCTGCAGAAGCATGTGAACAGTTTGAACACTTGGCGTCGCAGGCTGAAGACACGTGGCTGTAGGCTGGAGAACCAGAGCTGCAACTGTCAAGGGACACGTGGCCAGCAAAGAGGCAATTGAGGGCTCGTGGGACAGGTGACAACAGCTCAGAGAGTCAACTAACTGCCAGGAGAAGAACATTGTGGAGCATGTTCTCTATGGCCTCCAGCGGTTGAACTGCAGGGAGAACATTGTGGAACATATTCTCCATGATCTCTGGCAATTACTCACAGCCAAATATGTGTACTATAAATAAATTAGGAGGTCTATTGAATTGGGGACACACACAGGTAGAGAAACTTGTAGTGTCACTCCGCATTAAGAGTTGTATTTTCTTTTATGCGGGCAATAAAAAGTTGACAAGGTTGTTGTACTTCTCTTCTCCTCTATACTCTTATGGGCTTGTGCGAGTTTGACAGATTGAGGTGGGCGAACCTTGACGTCATCACGGGTGAAATTTCAGAGTAGAAGTTTGACCAGTGTGACAGAAATCAACATGCTTCAGTACAGCCGCGCGACCAAGGCTAACAACTTGGGGCATCTTCTCTCTGACCCTAGGAAATTCCTCGCGACCGACAAGAACACTGCTTTCGAACAAGCTCCGCTGCAAAGGGGAGCTTCTCCTGCAACTCCAGCCCCAGAATGTCCGGATACTGAGCCACCACCGAAGGCAGCGCCTCCTGCCGCACTCCAATCTCGAGAAGAGCTTCAACACTAGGCTTCACTTGGGTCTCCAATGCGAATCCGAGGATGTGAGGCCTTCTTTCGATCAATCTCGCCACTGCAAGCCTTGGCAACTCAATACTCTCAAGATGCTCGACGAAAGGTTTGATCGCTCTGCCCACGTGCATCCAAAGTAGCTCCGGGTACCGCGTGAGCATCCCGCCAACTTCTCTCCTCCCAACGCCAATAGCCACCAGATACGCCACTGACGTGCTCACATTGCCCTCCAACTTGAACCCGAGCAGTTCCGGGTGACCTCTCCACTACCAGAGGAACGTCGTGGGGTTTGATATCCATGCCCTGCAGGTACTTGACGACCGCAGCGAGATCCACGACAACGCTGGCGTGCAGCACCTTCGGGTAGCGGCGGAGGAACTGGGTGAAGGTGGACTTGCGGACACCAAACTTGCCGAGGTAGTCGAGGACGGGGATCATGTTCTTCTTGACGCTGCAGCCGAGGACGAGCTGGTAGTTGTTGATGTCCTCGACGGTGAGGCCTAGCTAGTGGAGGAAGTCGACGCGCTCGCGCATGACGTCGACGGTGACGGGGAGCTCCAGGCCATCGAGCTCGTCGGGGACGACGCCGATACCCCGGAAGAAGCCGTAGACGAGGGCGCGATTGGAGGCGCGCTCCTCCTTCATATTCTGGAGGCTGGAGCGCGCGTAGAGGTGGGATAGGGAGGGGACCAGCGGGCGGTTGGTTCGCCGAGAGGCGGAGTAGTGCTTGGCAGCTGCATCCGGGGGGAGAAGACGGAAGGGTGGTTCTTGAAATGGCAGGGGTCGAGGAAGCTGAGCTTGGCGATGCCGATGTGCGCCATGGATTTCATGGTGGAGTTGCCGGTCAAGTGATCGATGTTTTGTCTGAGTGGGAGGGCGAAGGTGGAGGACAAGACGAGCGCCGGGAGTAGCCGAGTCGCCCAAGAGAATGGAGGGGGAGATTTGTCAGATTTTTTATTGGGAATTTGTAGAAACCCCCTGTGTTTCCGGATAATGTGTGGGTAGTGTCTGGTTTTTGATGGGCAACGGCGTTGTACCGAGCCTATGGCGGCCTGCGATGGAGTTATACAGAGAATTTTAGAGCCCATTTGATTTGATAATCATCGCGGTTTTAATGATGACTAATTAATTAAAATTTTAAATTAAAATAAATTAGATGATATCTTTATTAGTTGAGAATCAAACATATTATTAAATAGTTAATGAGTTCGGTGAAATTAATCGTCAAAGAAAACTCATGACTTTAATATGAAATCATTAATTAATATTGATAATATATTAAGTTAGAATATGACAAGTCATCGGTAAAAATTGAAACTTGGACCGAGCCGTAAGCCGAAGCATTCGAGGTAAAAATATGTCCTTACATCGAGTCATGAGAAACTCCCAAATCCCGACTTCAAGTTTCCATTGACAATAAACTCTTTCGTAATTTGTCAAGATTATAAAGAGGTTACATTGAAATTCTACTAGACTCGAATAATCTCTGTACTTCTATGGTGAGGATCGGATAATTATATATTTAATCCTCATATCCATAATTAGAAACAAAACCTGAAGAATTTGGGATTTAGGGCTATCTGTTGTAAGAAATCTGAAGAAATCATGACATCAAAAATCATGAGATTTTGATACAATTAATGCTTTGTAAATAGCATGGTCTGCAAAAAGGTGAGGATTAATGCCCAGTTGTTTACTCTACTCTCATTATCGAATACTGGTTTGACTTGAGTGTTGGAGCCCCATCATCGGAGAGTTTCTAGAGGTATTTTTTACGGCTATTTTCTATGTAGATTGAAGAAAGGGCGATCTAGCGGATCAAGTTTTTAAGGAGACTCTCGAATCAAAGTCGATGGTAAATCGAGTTTCATCAATAATGATACTTTCATTAAGAGTATCCTCCTCCAGTAATACATTTGAAGGTTTTTTGGCCATGTCTCCAATGACGATGGCATCGACATCCAAATACTTGCTTGGAAACAAATCAGTCCCATGCCGTCAAAATCGCATAACTCCTCTAGTAGATCAAGTGAACTAACTCACTGAGTTAACTCGACCATTCTGCCACCCTTACAATTAGAGCCTCGGAGCGATCCTTTGCAAAATGTCTCCAAGGTATTGGTAGCTCCCTTTAACTCATTGAGTCGGTAAGAGTTTCAAATACTAACTACTGCAGTTCGGCAAATGATGCAGAATCTACAAACCCAACAATTATAAAACCAAACCCATATAATGCAAAATATCCAAACTCACTACACCCAACATCAACCGTAATTTTCAATTCAAGCTGAGCCTTCGAACTAACATAACGAGTCACACTCACATATCATGAGTCAGTTGTATCCAAGCAGGCATCATCATTCAGGTTATCAGGACCCTTCAGCTGGAGCCTTACTTAGATACCAAGCTTTGAGGAGTTATGAAGGATATGACTCTACGATGACCTAGCTGACGAGGCTATGTATTATACTCCTATAAGCCGAGCCTTGGATAGAGTCATTCAAGACACCCAAGGGGAGGATGCCTCACACAACTTGGGGAATGTCTTGAGCACTAATTCATCCCAATTAGACGAAGTATAATATGCCTCTCATTCTAGAGATTGCTTACTCTTAGGTACAATTGAAGTTCTACCCAATGCCATATGAGGTATATGATAGCTTAAAGGATCCTGTCGATCATGTAAAATGTCATGATCCTTTAAGGTGCATGAAACTCTACCATGTATAAGGTGTTTCCAATAATACTATAAGACCTAGCTCGGGCTTAATATATTGGGCTCCCGAGATATTATATTACTTGCTTTGATGACCTAGTTGACAGGTTCATTGAGCAATTTATTTCACTAGTATGTCGATACAAAGACTCTTCTACGCTCCTAATTTTGAAGTAAAAAAAAATGTAAAATCTTAATGGAGTATTTGACTCAATTTAATAAGGCTTGATTGGAGGTTTTAGAGCTACATAGCTCCATTATTCTTACTACAATAATTAATGGAATGAGGCAATCTCGAATAACCTATAAGATGGCCGATAAACCTTCAAAGATCTTGGCAGAATTCATCCAGTTGACTCGAGAACACATTTACATCGAAAAAATAATATCAGTAAGAAGGAGTTTGAGGGTAGCAGTAAGTTGAGGAATGAGACTCAGGAAACCAAGTAACCTAAGTCAAAGAAACAAAGGACCAAGCGACAAGAGTGTCAACGAGAGTTTCGAGCTTATACCCCCCTAAATAATTTGATATTGGAGATATTAGCTCAAATCAAGTATTGAGATTTCTTGAGAAAACTTCCACCCATTAGTATAAACAGGTGACATTTGGCTAAGTCAAGGTATTGTCACTTCTACAAGACTATGGTCATAATAGAGATGAATACATGTACCTCAAGGATGAGATTAAGAGACTTATTAAGGAAAGACACCTCAGACACTTTGTATGTTGAGATGTAAGGGCTGATGAGGTCCCGACTTGGGAAGCTTATCTATAAGGCCCTTCTTAGAGGAATATAACCCCAGAATTGCAAAACCCACAAATTAAATATCACCTAAATATGATCTTAGAGAATCCATCTACTCAAAGTGAAGCCTCAATGCCAATTGGTAAATGTTGAGCCAATACTAGGAGGTAAGAGAAGGAAACAAAAGATAGCATCATACGCCTAAATATGGAGATTTAATCTTTTCAACAAAAGACTTGCGAGAAATTTTAACACTTCACAATAACTCTCCAGTAATCTCTGCAACTTAGGATACTTACTCTACATAGTGTATTATGATAGATACAGAAAGCTCGGCTAATATCATATTTACTCAAGCCTATAATCAAATGAAGACTCAATAAAAATCGGAATCCTATGTAGGGATATTGACTGAATTTACAAGAGATTCGGTCACCCCACTCGATATAATTGATTTACTTTTGACAATTGGGAAAACCCAAAGAATACCACGATAAAATTAAAGTTTATGGTAGTTCGAACTCCTTTAACCTACAACGTCATACTAAGGTGTCCAACATTAAACCAATTCTAGACAGTAATCTCAATTTTTTATTTGGTTATAAGATTTTCTACTAAACATAATATAGGTAAAGTTTGGAAAGATCAAAACCTTAGAAAAAAGTGAGGGGCAGCTTATTAATGGAATAACTTCGGTCAAAAAGGAAAGAGCTCAATTACAAAAATCAAGGAGTCTACCATCAATCCAACAAAGGTGTACACCAAATCTATGGAGCAGCTTACCAACTTAGTTATCGAGAAGAGTTTAGAGAGAACTCTAAAGCTTGGAGCCAACCTCTTAGAGTCCCTCTGCATCGAACTAGGAGAGCTCTTGCAGAGAATTCATGACATTTTTGCATGGTCTCCGAAAGACTTACCTAGTATAGACCCGTAATTGCACAACATCAACTAGAGGTCGTGGAGAACCATAAGCCAATTAAACAGAAGAATAGGCATTTCTCCACCAAGCACCAAAAATTTATTTCTTAAGAGGTGGACTTTACCAACTTAAATAAACCTTATCCGAAAGATAGCTATCCTCCACCGAAATAAACTAGCTTGTTGATTCTATCTCGGAACATCAATTTCTGAGCTTCCTAGATACATTCTTATGCTATCATCAAATCTGAATGTGCCTTAAAGATGAAGAAAAGACAACTTTTATCATGGACTAAGAGACCTTTTGTAATATAGTAATACTTTTTGGATTGAAAAATGTCGGGGCAATATATCAAAAGATGGTGAATAAGTTCTTTGAGTATCAACTCGACAAAAATGTAGAGGCATATGTTGACGATATGCTTGTGAAGAGCCTTTATGCTAGAGAATACTTGAAAGATCTTGAAGAAACCTTTGACATACTTTGGTAGTTCAACATTGGGTTGTACTCAGAAAAATATACCTTTGACATAGCTTTGAAAAAATATCTCGGGAACCTCATTTTAGAATGAGGAATAGAAACAAACCCTAAGAAAATCAAAACTGTTTTAGAGATAAAGCCACTCAATTCTACTAAAGAGGTGCAAAGACTTATAGATCAATTGACAGTACTCAACCACTTCTTATCTAGGTTAGGTGCAAAGTGTTCAACTTTTTTCAAAGCACTAAAATAAAACTTTGGATTTGAGTGGACCGAAGAGTGCAACTAAGCTTTTGAAGACTTGAAGAGGTACCTAGCTAAATATACTTTGTTGATAAAGCCTAAACCAAATTAGTTGTTGTTCCTCTACATGGTAACCTCAGATCAAGTTGTCAGCTTGGCATTGATAAGCGACCAAGATAAAAAATAATACCTTGTATATTATGTGAGACATGTACTTATGGGAGTGGAGGTTCGATACCCCCATTGGAGAAGTTGGCATATGCTATGCTATTGGTAACTCGAAAATTTTGCACATATTTTTAAGCATATTCAATCACAGTACTTAGCAGTCTCTCACTATGACAAACTTTATAAAATCTGGAGACCTCAAATAGATTACTTAAATGATCCATTGAACTAAACCAATTTGAGATGACTTTCAAACCTCGGAGAGCTATTAAAGCCCAGGCTTTAGCGGACTTTTTAGTGGAAATCATCTCATATCCTACTGGACCAAAAACTAAGCCTTAAGAGGTTCGGATGGATGGTTCTTCCTATAAGTCAGGTAGCGAGATTGGCATCATTCTCTTAAGCCCAAATGGGAAAGTGATCGAATACTCAACTCGGCTAGAGATTGAAGTATCAAATTATGCCACAAAATATGAAGCTTTCTTATTTGAATTGTGTGTAGCAATAGTAGTCAAAGCTAAAAAACTAAAGATATTCAATGACTCCCAACTCGTCTGCTTGCATTTTAATGGAGAATATGAGGCAAGAAATGAAATCATAATCTAGTTTCTGACTGAAGTTCAGAAGCTTATCGCATGGTTTGACTGGGTGAAGGTTTGCTAAGTACCGAGAAATGACAACACGGAGGCAAACACTTTGTTTTAACAGATGAAAACTAGTCCCGAGTTTTGTTTTAACATATGAAGTGTTGTACAAAAGTTCATTCTCAAGACCATTGCTCTAGTGTTCAAGTCCAGGTGAGGTGGAATTTGCTCTTCGTGAGATGCACAAAGGGATATGTGAGATCCACAATAGAGGACAAGCTCTAACCTGTAAGCTCCTCAAATAAGGCTACTACTAACTTAATATGGCTGCTATGGCCACTGAATTTATTGTCAAATGTGAACAATGCTAAAGACATACCTCGATATACCACAACTATATAGTTCGGCTTTAGTAGACTCAAACTATTTAGCCTTTTGATCAATAGAGAATAAATATATTGGATCTATTTCTGGTAGCCACATGGCAAAGAAGATTTTTAACCATTGCTATCGACTATTTTACTAAGTGGGTAGAAGCCGAACTGCTCACTACCATCATCGAAAAGAAGGTCCAAAAGTTTCTCTAGCAAAATATAATTTACAAATTTGGGTTACCTTAGGAGCTGATCACCGATAATGAGAGACAATTTGATAGTTCAAAATTTAAAGAGTATTGCAATAGCCTTTATATTGAGCAAAAATTTACCTTAGTGGCACGTTCACAATCCAATGGTTTAGATAAAGTAACAAATCGAATTCTCCTTGTAGACATAAAAAAGTCCTTTGAGAGAGCCAAGGGTGCTTGAGTTGAGGGGTTACCGCACATGATCGTATTGAATCACATCTTGGACAATGACCGATGAGTCACTGTTTATGCTCCCTTATGGGATTGAAGCAATCGTTCTCATAAAAATGGGCCTCATCTCACCATGGCTTATCAACTATGATTCTGAGATAAATGAAGTAAACATCCAAGCTAAGAAAGATCTTGTCCTAGAGGCTCAAAAAAAGGCTCACACAAGGATCACTGAGTACTAACGAAAGGTGCTCGGTACTACAACACCCAAGTACATAGCTGGAAACTACTGCTAGGTAATTAGGTATTACGTTGAGTTGAACTCATCGACCAAGATTTGTAAAAGTTGTCACCAAATTGTTTTGGTTTTTTCAAAATCACCTATGTTGTGGAACCAGGAGCCTTCAAGCTTGAACACTCGAATAGTAAAGTGCTTTCGAGGACACAGCATATCGACAATCTCAAAAAATTTTATCTCTAGAATAAAATAGCTCTTATTTATCTTTGAAGAAAATAGTTTGGAAAACTCAAAAACCTCAATTCACTTGAGGTACAAAGACCTCAGTCTACTTGAAGCATAAAGACTTTAGTTCACATGAAGCCTAAAGATCTTGGTCTACCCGAGACATAAATACCTCAGTTTACATAAGGCGTAAAGACCTTGGTTTACCTAAGATGTAAAGACCTTAGTTCACCTGAGGTGCAAATACATCGGTTTACCCAAGGCATAGAAACCTAAGTTCATTTAAGGTATAAAGATCCCAGTCTATCCAAGGTGTAAAGACCTCAGTCTACCTGAGGTGCAAAAATCTTGGCCTATCCGAGACGTAAAGATCTCAATTTACCTGAGACACAAAGACTTTAGTCTACTCGAAACATAAAAATCTTAGTTCACCTGAGATGCAAGGACCTCAGTCTGCCTGAAGTATAAAAATTTTAGTTCATCTAAGTCACAAAGACCTAGATCTACCCAAGACATAAAAAAACTCAAATCACCAAGGTATGATCCTCACTATAGGGGATAAGAGTTTGCCTCTGAACTCCAAAATTACCCCCAAGTCGGAGGGAATTATCTCTGGGTTAAAACACATGTTAGGTCAACTTTGCTACCCAAGCTACGTATGGGCATACTATGATATGTTTGGGAAGGCTAAAGCCTATATTGCCAATCTACTCTGAGCCAAGCCTTGATGGTTTTCGCAACTTGACAGACAAAAGTGCAAACTATGCTTAGGAGCTAAGTTGACTTATATATGTGTGAGTACCAAATTGTTTGGCTCGGCGTATTAAGGCAAGCATTATGTTGTTACTTCAACTGAGTTAACATTTGGCAAAAAGAGAAAGATTTTCATTAATATCATAAAATAAACTATCACATTGAGATTCATTGTTCTATTACATCAAAATGCCCAAGTTTGGGCTGCAAAAGGAGATTTTTCCTAACTACTTCAGTGGGTCAAAAGCTTCTATCAAGACATCTTCATCCTCAAAAGAGCTAAGGGAGTAGTCTGAGCTAGTGCTTAAGAGGTCTTCAACTGGAGCTTTGACATGCAGTGGGTTGACCACCTCTCTAATCTCTAGTCGGATCCTCTCAATGAGCTCCATGCATACATCTCAATGCATAACACTCGAGGATTGAAATTTGCTCTCACTGAGTGATGGATCACCGTGTCTCAGTAAGTCAAGTAGCCATCTTCAAAAGCTTCAGCATTGATGTGACTGATCTCCATTAGATATTCCTTAGACTCTTTGAACTCTTGAATCACTTGAGTCCAAGTATCTTGGAGTAGGAGCTTATACTCTTGATTCCCTCAAAAGGTAGTGACAACATCTTCGTACGTCTTCAAGATGTCGATAGCTCTGGACTTTAGGAGCCTCTCATTCTCCTGAAGTCGAGTCCCACTTCTCCTTGGCTTTGTTCACTTCACCTCAGCCTTCTTCTCTTCCTCAACCTCCTTTAAGTTTGTTTTGGCCTAGTTTTTCTCCTCCATAGCCTTTAGTTTGGCTTCACGCTCAAAAGTGAGCTCAATATGAAGCAACTCCAACTCAAGCTGCAAAGCTTTGGTGTTAGCCTTGGCGATATCAAATTTCTTTTTATAAGAGGTGGCTTTTGCTTTCGCCATGAGGAAATGCCTCTCAACATGGTGGAAGTATTCCATCATCTATCGAATCAAGCCAAAAGTTAGCATTTTTATAAGGTACCTGAGGTCAATAATAACAAGTAAGACATACTCACATCACAAGAAGCATTTTCCCCATTGATGGACAACTCCTGAGGTGGCATTTGAGTGATCCTTGAACTCGGGTGGAACGCTCCTTCAGAATTTCCCACCCCAACAACTTCCTTGTTAGGGCGTCTCAACTTTTAAGGATTCAGTGTAGTTCTTCGAGCATATGGATGTGGGGAAGGAGACAATGATGGCACGTTGACTATGTCACATTGTGGTTCAGTTGCGGGCCTTGGCTTAGCTTCAGGGATTGGGTCGGTGAACCCCTTGTTGAGCTCAAATGCAGCGGTAGGAGGACTTGGATTTCTTATATTCTCCTCCTTCTTCTTCTTCTCACTCCCTAACATAGCTGAGCTACTACCTTTGCCTCCCGAGGCGCTAGGCCTCTTTTTTTTTTTCTTCTTCTTCTCTCCAACTCAATTAGTTTATAGGGTTTTGCAAAAGCTCCTTCACCCCTTGGGGTGGAGAGTTTCTTCTTCTTTTTCTACTTCTTCACCGGAGCCAGTGCTTTGGAGGGTCCTTCAACATTCTCCTCGGTCCTCTTAGGCTTTCAAGGTGGTTGTGGCAGAGCAATTTAGGGAGCACTAGCTTGTTGTTGAAAAGCCTAGTTTATGAAAGCTATTCGACTCAAACATGTACATGAATCTAAGATATTAGTTAGAATGAGAATGTGAAAAATGAATTAGCTCATGAAGTGAATGGTACCAGATTCCTGAGCTACCAAGAGGCCAAGTCTAGGGAGCTTTACCTCGCTTGACCACCTCAAAGCAGATCTTAACTTTTGTACCTCAGAAGATCAAGACAATAGAAGCTGCCTAATTTTTGATGGTATGTTAGGGACTTTCTGGTGCTTAGAGGGTTCTCTCCATTCACTTCAAAGTCTGGAGTCTTCTTTATGAATATCCTCATTCGATGGTCTTTCCAGAAGTGGATAAAAAATGGATTGGCTTCAAAGAGATGACAACCTTTCCTTGGGAAGAGGTATCATCTCCTATTAGCTCCTAAATTATGGCCACTTCAGAACACATTGCGAAACATCTCAACAGTAGAGAGGAAGCCTTTGGCGATCGCTAAAGCTCAAAACACTATGATAAGCCTCATAGTGTTAGGAACAAGTTAGTCGAGGGTCATGTTCAAGTCAGATAATATCGCTGCAATAAAACTATCTACGGAATATCTGAGCCCGCCTTCAAATATTTCTCAAAAGGTGGTGAAGGAATACCTGAATTGTTCTTTAAGGGTGGAGCTTGCATCCTCCGAACCCCCATGTATCCACCTCAATACCATCTAGGAATTCGAAGATATGAACAAAATGCTCGATCTCTCTCTATGATTGTTTGCTTGGATAGCTAGATGCGGACATAAGGAGAACTTGTGCTACCTATTAAAGCCAGAAAAACCAAGGGTCTTTGAACCAAGCCACCAAAAAAAAAAAGATCAAGAGAAGTTTAATTGAGTTCAATTCATGAGCTCTATTATGGCCAAAGCCAACGATGAATAGAACAAAGTCAGCCAAGTAACAATTAGGGTGTTACTTGTGTAAAGTCGAGGTTCACTTATCTACCGAACCTCAGGATGCATTCAAGCTAAGGGGGGCTGGAAGGCCTATAGGTCTGCTTGGCCCGGGGTGATATGACTATTTAAGCTTCAGAGGAGTCTTAGTCTAAGAAAATGGTTCAGCCTAAAGCTATGCTTCAAACACATTGGCTCTAATTATTATGCCAAGAGGAAAGTTTAAAATCAAGTGCAAAGACCAAAAGGAAAAACACCATACCCAAACTGTGAATTGGTGTGCTACCAACGGTTGGATGAACAAAAGCAGTCACATGTGCGGATGTTGCTTGGAGGTTTCCAGCCATGTTTGCCACCAGAATAGCAATGACAATGGACCCTACAGCCCGCTTAGTAGTTGGTGACAAGGAAATGGCTACACTAGTGAGGATCTTCTTTTTGCTCGCCATGAAAATCGCTAGAGCAAGAGAAAAACAATGAAATTAGGGTTCAAATTCGAGAAAGAAAGGGAAATAATGAGATCACCGCCCTCAAGTTTGGTTTTATAGCTCCACAGGCCATTCGATGGTTGACACATGGCATAATTTGGGCCGCGCATGAGGGATTGCATCTTTTTCAAAACAGATGCACGAATCTCAGTAAACACGTGGCAAGAATCTATCCCTCATTGCTGGACAAGTAGACGCCAACATAAATAACCAATTGTGACACCTCAAAAACATGCAAGGGCATGACGAGAAAATGATACAACACATTAAATGAAAATGACCACTTATCTTCCGAGGATCCTTCAGGCTCTTCGAGGTAAAAGTAGTCGCTCTCCATGGGTAGCCCTGAACTTCGAGCTTGGTCACCTCAGTGTTTGAGCTTGGGAGCACTGATAATATACCAAGTTGAATCTGTGAGGTAGAGAGATCGGCAAGAGTCGAAACTTGGACCAAGCCATAAGTCGAAGCATCTAAGATAAAAACCTGCATTTACACCGAGCTCTGAGAAACTCTCAATATTGAGTTATGAGAGACTTAGTGTCCTCGGTTGACAATAAGCCCTTCCGTAGTTTGGCAAGACTATGAGGTGGATATATTGAGGTTCCACTAAACTGAGATAACCTTGGTGCTCTTGTGGTGAAGATCAGATAATTATGGGATTTAATCCTCATATCCATATATTGGAAATAACTCTTGAAAAATTCAGGGTTCAGGACTATCCATTATGAGAAATTCAGCAAAATCATGACATTAAAGATCACAGAATTTTAATATAATCAATACTCTATAAATAGCATAGTCTTTGAAGAGGTAAAGACTAATATTTAGTTATTTACTCAACTTTTATTATTGAATATTGATCTGATTTAAGTATCGAAGTGATTATTACTAGAGAATTTTTAAGGATTTTCTTCACTACTCTTTTTGTGTAAATCGAAGAGAGTGTGACCTAATAAATTAAAGAGATAATTACCTATAACTCCCTGTAATTAGCCTTAATTACCTACAACCCCCAGTAATTTTCGAAATTACCCACACCCCCCTTTTCTCAAAATATTTACCTACACCCCTTGATTGTTATTTAATTAAAATTTTTTCAAAAAATTTTGATTTTACCTTCGGTTATTTTTACAATTAAATCCCGGGAGGCCAGCGCGCGGGTGCGGACGGCCTCAATGGCCGTCCGCGCACGTGTGCCGGGGACGGAGGCCGACGCCGACGCGCAGGCACGCGGGCGCGAACAGCTGAGGCGAAGGTCTCGGCATGCGGGACGGAGGCTGAGGCCGACGCGTCGGCACGCAAGCGCGGACGGTCGAGGCCGAGGCCATCCGCCCCCGTGTGTCGGGGACGGAGGCTAAGGCCGGCACGCCGGGGCAGACGGTCGAGGCCGAGGCCGGCACGCCGGCGCGGACGACCAAGGCCGAGGCCATCCACGCCTGCGTGTCGGTGCGTTGGCCTCAGCCTCGATCGTTCGCCCCGGCGTGTTGGCCTCAGCCTCCGTCCCCAACACACGGGGGCGGATGGCCTTGGCTTCTGCTTTTGCCGCCAGCCTCCAGCATCGCCGCCCGCGCGCCGCCACCCTTGCTGCCGTCGCAATAATTTCAGGGACTTTTGTAAATCAGAATAATTTCGAGGTATTTTTTGCAAAAATCCGAATTTCAGGGACTTTTCTGTAAATCGAAATAATTTCGGGGTATTATTTGCAAAAAACCAAATTTCGAAGTATTAAATAATAAAAAAATAAGTTTTTAGGAGTTTAATGGTAAAAATAACTGAGGGTAAAATCAAAATTTTTTGAAAAAAAATTAATTAAATAATAATCGGGGAGTGTAAGTAAATATTTTAAGAAAAAGGGATGTGAGTAATTCTGAAAATTAGAAGACGTAGATAATTAAGATTAATTATAAGTGGTTATAAATAATTATTTTTAAATTAAATTCTTAATGAGTCTCTTAACCTAAAGTCAACGGCGAACCACACTTTAACAGATGGAAATCTCATCTCTCGCACTTCATTTATATTTTAGATCGCATGACAATAGCATTAAATAATAAAATTCTTAAAATTTCTTTGATGCGTTTCTAATCTCACCACTGAAATTAACCGAAGAAGATGCTTTGGTTCATCTTTCAGCGCACAAGTTGTAAATATAAAACAAGATTGACTAGCGTGACCTTCAATGCTTCTCTCCGCATTCGCTTGCCGACCGTTCATTCCGTTAGCCTTACTCGCAGCTCGGTTAATGCACTCTACACTCATCCAGACCTCTAAACAGAATTACGAAAAAGCCCTTCAAATTTCTATATTAGGGGTAAATATGAAAATATGTTATGTGGGTTTGTATGCCGGAACCCAGCAGCTCACACCCCAGGGCGGTCTAGGGCGGTCTCGTTAATAGTAGCCCTGGCCCATTAGTGCTCTAAAAAAGAATTTGTCGACTTTTCGAATCCCAGTGATGGGAGCAAATGATTTCGACCCGGATGAATCGAACTCCAAGACCCGCGGGTGAGCAGACCGCGGCCGTTTTCAAGCGAGTCAGCCAATAATAGACCACCAGGAGCAACCCAGCCCAGCCAGCCAACGCACAACTCACTCACCTCTCCCTCTCTCCCGTTCTTCCGGCGAAAAAGAAAAAAAAAATAGAAAAGAGAAGCAAAGCCTGCGACCGCGGACTCATTCCATCTATCAGATCGATCTCCGATTCAAGAACAAGAGGCCGCCGGATCCCAAATCCCTTCAATCCGTTCAAAGGATTTCTTCTCTTCTTCCCTTCTTTCTTTCTTTCTTTGTTTCAATTCTTGTGAGTTCTTGGTCTGGGATTTGATCGCTGTGGAGGTTGAGATTTGAAATTTCGATGTGCTATTGGGAGTGGTTTTGATTTCCCGGCGGAATCGGAGAACTCGCCGGCGGATTGGGGTTCTTTGAGGTGAAGGAGTCGCGATGATGAGAGGAGGACGAATGGGGACTTTTCTTGGCCGGTTCGTGCTGCCCCTGCTGCTTCTGGCAGGTGAATTTTTGCTATCAGCTCATATTCTTGAATTTTGAACTGCCTTTTCTGGTTTATTGGTGTATTTTTGGTCTTAGATTGGTGGCAAGCATCAAGATCGTCTAATCTTGGACTCTCTTCTTGAATCATGAACGGCTTGTTTTTGTTCTTTGCTAGGTTACTTTTAAACCTAGTGCTCTGTTGCAATGAATCTCACGCATCAAGATTGTTGACTCATCGAGGGTTTTGTTGTGCCACATTGTATCGGAAGTTCTTGAACTTAGTTCAAGAATCATGTGACAAATGTTATTTGTTCTTAGACTGGATTGTCGCGTTCAAGGGTTGAAATCGTCTGAGCCCTATATATCTATAAGTTTCATCGTCTGATATGCCCCCTCATGACGTGCTTTTTCTTGCGTAGGAGTCTCCTGGCATTTTTGTAGAATTGATGTCACAAAGGTCTCTAACAGAACAATTTATTGATAATAGATGCAATTAGAAATTTATAATACTTATTACTGTTTGCATGTACTTGTTTGTACACATCATCCCCTTGGTAATTTTTTAGAGCTTACAACTCTTTAATCATAACTCTCACAGTACCATTAGTGGTATTTTCCCAGAGAAAAACGTTATGGCCATACTTTTTAGTCAAGTATATGAGTGACAGACATCTACAATTTACAAATCGAACTTCTGACATAAACATTTGTTGAAAGTCAAATAGAGTCATCACGCCTTTATTCTGCCTCTTCTATTGACATATTCTAATTTGTGTATTTGCAGCTTCTTTACATGACTGGAGTTTGATTTCTCTTGTCAACCTTTTACTATTTATTTACATTCAATATACTTCTCCAAAGCCAGGTAAACTGTTTGTGTCTCTCTTTACATAACTGTACATGTAGTTAAAAGGTTTTTGCTTCCTAGATGCCTATTGCCAATTGGGGTGCCTATTCTTGGGACAGCTGACACAACTATGTTCTTCTTGCTACCTGAAAAGGGCTGCTCTTTGTTGCCTTTTTTCTGGTTATCTTGTCTAGTCAAATTGTAATTCTTCAGAGTCTATCTAGGCTTCTTTTTTTCTAGTTATAACTATTGCAATTGGAAGTCAGACAGTTGAGTTTCACTCTCATTACACTCCTCTGTCTAGCATTTCTTGCATGTGTGTAACCCCTCCTTTCTGGTGCTTCCATAAGAATTGGATTTTGTTTTGCTCATCTGTTATTCAAGTGTTCTGAAATAGGTGTACCTATTGTCTATTTATTCCAAATATAGAAGAAGGTGCAGATTGTTTACTTGTATTGTATTTAGTGGCAATTGTTTATTTAGATGTGTGACTAGGGGTCTTCTTTAAACTAAAAAAAAAAACTATTTTCTTTAATAAAATTCATTATAAGGTACGAAACTGAGGAGCCTCCTTTTGTTGTCATTGGATGTTTAATTGGAACCTCTTTTTCAATATTGTTCAAAGATGTTCCTCTACTGAACTGGTTCTGAAGGGCACTAGAAGTTTGCCTAAAGTGTTATTTGTATTCATAATGTTAAAGAATGTATTTCGCTTCTTTACAGAATTCCATTTTTGGAGGCTGTTCCTATTGTCTTGGGGCATTGTTATATTCTCTTTGGTTTCTATACTGGCTCAGATTGTATTTCAGATTATATGGTCTATTGAGGGAAAGGGATGGAGTATAGCAGATGCTCAGTGGGCAAAACTAGTTGGCTTTGTCAGGTAAAAGTATTTTTATTGATTTTGTTTCCCCTGCTTACATTGTAGTTTCTAATTATTATTGGTTATTGATGAAAATTTCTGTTGACATGTTTCTCAATGTGAATGTCTTGGTTTAGTATCTAACATTGGAACCCTTATCAGTCACACCTCTCTTCGGGGCTTCTGTCTACTTGCTTGATCTTTCGGCTGCTTCTGGCCAATCCTAGTCTCAACTTTTAGCATTTGGGGTCATAAGATTGCTTTCTGACATATTTTGCAAATTTTTATTTTCAAATTCCTTAATTGTGTGGGGTTTCTTGAGAAAAATGAATAGCCCTTGGCTGACTTAAACAGCTCTGTACAGAAGATGTCTGACTTAGGCTTAGCATCAAATGGTCTGAGCATATTTACATTCCAATATTTGTTGAACAGTTGAGATTAGTAGTTTTGCATCTTAGGTCAATAAACAAATGGAAACTTGCTCTGTTTTTCTGATACATTGATTATACTATATGCACTTCTCTACAGGGTACAGCCATGGGGATCAACATCTGTCCTGTACTTTGTCATCATACAGCTCGCAGTTGTTATGGTTTCTGTTGTTGAAGTCTACAAAAGTAACATCCATCGAGATTCTTGTTGGCCAAACTTCTCATCAGCCATTGATCGGATAGGTTTCTTTAAATAAACCTTAACCTCTTCAATCCTCTTTGTTCTTGTTTCCTATGTTATATGGTTCCGGATGTTTTTTTTCTGAAATCAATAAAATCTATTGCTGCACCAGTTTTAATATATCTGGCTAATACATCAGGTTATTTCAGATATGATAGATTACAGTATAAGAGTCATTTTTGCTTTGGGACACCATATATTCTATGTTGGTCCTTTAGGACTTGAACCGAAAGAGGAAAATAAAGGGGGTGGGTAGTGGGGGGTAGGGACATGGACATTCCTTATTCATGTTGTGGGTAGACCAGGAAAGAATGTAATGGTAACTAAACCATGCACTGCACTACCAAATATATCAGCCATTCTAGCCGCTCAAGGCAATTACGCCATTCAGATTCGTTGTATATATTGGCCAGCTAACTTTTTATGCCTTAAGCATGGGTTATATGATACAATTATGGACAGGAATTCATCTTTGGTTCATTCCAGTTGGTATCAATCAATGTAACAAACATATGCAAATACTGAAAGTGCAACCGATATTGTTCACATTAAGCAAAAAGTGACATTCATCCTTCAGCAGACTCAGAAATTGCTCCTTCTAATTTTCAAATAATTGTGTGTATATTATGCTTTTAGTAGAAGTTTAACTCCAGTAGGTTTTCCCATATTTGTTTATCAATCATGCTTCATACTTTATTTATTTATCCTTCATTTCTAGGATTTTATCATCATTGAAATTTTTTTTTTTTTTTTTTTTTTTTTTTTTTTGCTTTTCTCTTCAAAATTACCATTTCATAGCACATTATGCTTTAGGCAATAATGCTGTCTTTTGTTTGTTTTACCATGCGGAAGGTACCCACCTCAAAGTGGCCTGCTGCTTACTTTTGCCTGCTGTACAGTTGGTTGTGGGGATCAGCCACCCCTCTTGGATTTCTTTGCCATTTTTCATTTGCAGTTGTGTTGGACTGGTTGATTGGTCTCTAACAAGCAACTTTCTTGGCCTTTTTCGGTAAATTTACAAGTCTATCTCTTTGGTTGTGTTTCAGTTCATTTGAACTACCCATGCCATGTCTGTGACTATGATGTAGCGAGTGCCTGACATGATTTTTGTTATACGATATCTGTAGGTGGTGGAGGCCTTTGCTGTTGTATGCATGTTTCAGTATTCTTCTCCTTTACATCTACCAGCTCCCAGTTTATTTTCCAAAGGCAGTTTTGATAATTGCTGACTTTATTGGTTTATATAGAGTAACTACTGGGTCAGAGTGGCCAGAAATTTCTTCTGGCATTTCTCTTCTTATGTTCTTCTTCACGGTAAGCATTGGGTGAGAGGTAATTCTGAAATCTAAGTCTATTTCAAGAACTAGGAAGCCTTAATACTGAATGCAGGCTTTTCTCTTTTTTTTTCCAATTCATTCTAGATTCCTAATGTTCAAAGGGCCTTCTTTAATAGATTTTGGGAACTTCTGCAACTGCAGCATCAATCACAATCTTAGTTGACCTAGAGTTTTGATTTGATTTTGGATTTATGCCATTTAGACCCATACACTGCTCAGCGAGTTTGGCTCGCAGATGAACTAGGATGAACCTGGTTTATCTAAGAGATGGTTTATCCATAAATAAACCAAAAATTTTGATCATCTTGAGTTATTCAGCCAATATGACCCTGGATAACTCTAGGTGATCTAAATTTTTGGTTTTTCCATGGATAAACCATTTCTCGGAAAAACCAGGTTCATCCTGGTTCATCCATGAGCCAAACATGTTTGTGATCATTGACCATTGGTGACAATAATTAGTTGTCTTGTTTGACTGTTGGCTTTCCATTTTCCTTTTTTTGCCCATCAAATTATGATTTTTGTTCTCTCTCTCCTGCTACAGTTGTCATCTGTAAGAAGTGATTTGGAAGAAATGGACTTTATTATGTCCATGCAAGATAATAGCTTGACTGAGCGACTTATTCCATCAAGACATTCATTTTTTATTCGTGAATCTCGGTAATACAACTTGAATGCATTGAAAGATTAAAGTACCTTTATTTAGGTTATTTCTAATTATATGTTGACTGTTGTAATATTGTTGGCACCAGCTCTCACTTTTTAATGATGTCTCTGTTGCAAATTCTACTAATATGGAAATTTCTTCTTGTGTTACCACGAGATAGTTGACCTGGCCCTGGTAGGTGATTCAATGTTTATGATGAGCCAATCATGGTTTCAATATTTTCAAGGCAAAGGGAAAGAGAAATGCTTATCCAGTTATGAACTGACAAACGAACCAAGAATTAGGGGAAAAGAGAGGGGTAATTGTAAAGAGGGAAGAAAATGTGTGGGGAAAGTAGATTATGTGGTATTGGTTATATGCATATCACAGCCCATGGGGCATTATCCATTATTTGCATATTATTCTTTTCAATGGATTTTATATTTTGATGACACTAATTTACATGTATATCATTCCTGAAAATGGCCATCATATCTTACTGTTACTACCATATGATAATATAAAACTGGTTATATGCTTGAGATTGTTCTTAGTCCAATCTCATGAATAACCTAGAACTGTGTCATGTGTCATGTGTCATGTATCACTTCATACCAGTGGGAATCATGTGACAGAGTAATCTTTGCAAGTTGTGTTCTTTATCTGGCAATAAAATTTTGTGTTTTTTATGCATACCAATGTAGCATAATTGAGTGGAAATGCTTAGGGTTTACTTTTTTTGTCCAAGTGGGATTTCTTTAGGAATACAAAATGCAACATTTTTCAGCTTATATATTGAATTTATTCTACACATTTAACTAAGTAAGCTTATTATTCTCGTGTCCAGATCTGGTGTCAGACATGCAAATGTGCTATTAAGAGGTTCTGTTTTTAGAACTTTCAGCATCAACTTTTTCACTTATGGGTTCCCGGTAAGCATTTCTTGGGTACTACAAATATATGCAAAGCTTTTTTTTTTAAGGATTTAATTCCTTGCTGTTATGCTTTGGACCTTATGATCCCTTGAAGGAATTCTAGGGGATCTGCTTTGTAATCAGAAAGCTAAGTGTTTTTCTGTTTCTTTTTTATATCATATATTTCTGTTTTACTCCACTTTCATATTCTCAGGCTATTTTATCTATTCTAGAAGCTTGGCACAAGTTTTTGGAAATCTAAGGTGTTTGCTGGATTCTTTTTAACAGTAACCGTGGATGGCATGTGATGTTCATGGAACGATAGGACTAGGAAAGTTGAGGTGTGATGGGTGGCACCTCTAATCTTGTCATTGTTGTCTTCTTCTCCTTCAACATCATTTTTTCTCCTTTCTGTTAGGGTTCCAAGGATGTTTTGTCATGTAAATAGTAATGTGTCTGAGATCTGGGGGTTATGGTGGATTATGTAAATTTTTATAGGCTGAATAGTCATAAAAAAATTTGGGTGGGTGTACAGTTAGCTTTTCCTTTACTTTTTCCTCTTTCATGAATCATCTTGTATGGCCATTTGAATACCATTGATATGGGGTGCTACATGAAGCCAAAAGTGTAGGGTCAAAATGTCACACTTATAGTCCATAATAATATTAAGATTTTTTCTTTCAGTGCCCTAGTTCATTACATGATGAACATGATAATGCTCCATATCAGTTCTTTTAAATGCACCTTATATGTGTTGCTTATTTTAGATCCTCAATGTTGACAGGTTTTATTGCTTGCTCTGTCATTTTGGAGCTTCACTTTTGCTAGTATATGTGCTTTCGGGTTACTTGCTTATGTTGGTTATATTGTATATGCTTTCCCATCCTTATTTCAATTGCATCGGCTGAATGGGTTGCTTCTTATCTTCATTCTCCTTTGGGCTGCTAGCACATATGTCTTCAATGTGGCATTTACATTCCTAAACAAAAAGCTCCGTAAGGTATTCAAGTTTCTAATATCCTGCAATTGCTTTCTAAAGTTGTGCCAACTTCTTGCTTAAAATATTGACAAAGTCTGTATATTTTTCAAATGTATTTTCAGGATATGGAGATTTGGGAAACAATTGGGTTTTGGCACTACCCAATTCCTGGATTTTTTCTACTTGCACAATTTTGCTTAGGAGTTCTTGTAGCAGTTGGTAATCTTGTAAACAACTCTGTGTTTTTATATTTGTCTGATGAGGGGGGACAATCCTCACATGATGATCATTCAATTGGAGGTAAGTATGTGTCCAGGTTGATAGTCTTTCTTGTTGTTTTGCTCTTTCAGAGGAAAAGCTTCATTATAGATGAATATCTTGTTCTAGACAAATCAGTTCATTATGTGATGTTCTGATGCTCCATGTTTGCAATAAGACAAAAGAAGGAACTAAAATAAGATTTTTGAAACGTAAAATGGGTATAATTTAGCTCACATCTTTGCTTTGAGTTGATTTCTAAATGGTATACATTTGAAGCCTTTTTTGATGAAGTATGAGGAAAACATGTGCTACAACTGGAGAAAAATTGACAGGAGAAAGCAAGAAGACGTGGGAAATAATTTTCTTTCAAAAGTTTTAACAATCTTTAACCATTATTACACTTCTGCTTTGGTTCAATGGGAAAATGCAGCTTGATAGGTAGTAATTACTATCACACTATTGCCATTTCAGAGTCATAAAGCACAATCAATTGTTAAAAATTTTGTTTTTTGAAGAAATTTAACATTTAAGTTGTAGTCTATCTATTTTTCTTGTTTTCTTGACAATGGATTTTGTCTAAAACAAGATTCTGTAGCCCTATTTATGTGTTATGTCTTTGGTCCTTCAAAGTAGTTCTTTCCATAATCACATTGGGAATTTAAATAATCTTAGTGGTCTCTCTACTTTGGTCTTCAGGGCACCGTTTGATTCGGTATCAGGATTAGGATCAAGATTAAAACTAGTGAACTATTTTTGTAAACTAATATTTTTTTATCAAAATTAATCCTATAATAATTTAAAATTCGAAAAACTATTTAATTTTTTGTAATAATTTAATTTAATAGTGGTGTAAAATAAATAATATTAATTTTGCAAAAAAAATAATTCTGAAAAATGCTAATGTTGATCCTGTTCTCAAACCAAATGGTGCCCAGTTGATTTTCATTAAGGATATTGTCTCTCCTATTACAAATTTAACTACTGTAGTTTGCATCATTATTCTCTTTCTTGAAAAGGTTTCAAGACTAATTTGATAATAATATTTGTAATTGGTTTTGTATGATCAATATGTGGTTTTTTAACATGTTTATCGCCAGAATTTCATGACTTTTATGTGGATGATTAGCATATGTAATATTTCTCTGTATACTCGGACAGCAGTCATAGACTAGACGTCCAACAAAGTCTAATGCTTTGCTCTTTTTAGTCCACATGACCATCACACCAATATTTGTTGATTTGATTCTAATTGGCTATCAATTATCTACATCAGTTTAGAAATGAAAATCTCAGAATTGCCTGTATCTCTCATTGTTGTGGTCATATTTAACAATGACATCTTGAACTTGGTGACCTGGTGCATTGTGCTTGATGTGCTTTATTATGTCAGTAATTTGTCGAGCATTTTTCAAATACTGATGGCCTCTTGCTTTCCTACAGAGAAAGAAGGTACAAAAGTATTGGTTGTGGCTACCATTGCATGGGGTCTGCGCAAATGTTCTCGTGCTATTACTCTGGCTCTTATTTTTCTTCTTGCAATGAAACCTGGCCTTGTTCATGCAGTCTACAGTATGGTGAAACATTCCTTCTTCATTGATACATTTTACTTCACAATGGGCTTTTTGTGCAATCCATATCATAAATGTTTTGCTTCTGTTGATCTAGCTTGAAACTGTGAGATACTTCTTTTCCTATCATTTGTTGTTTTTTTTTCGAGAAGATCGCTGTTGGTTTTGGTTGAGGCTGGGTTCATCTACAGTCACAAGGAAATGTCAAAAATAGCCCAGCTCCCACTTACAGTCTTCTCCTTATATCATAGGTGGGATGGGAGTGGGTAGCAAGACAAGATTTGAATGGTTAGACAGGAGACATGTAAAAAGTCTTCTAGAAGGGACTAGTTGGTACAGTTGTCAGTTGTCATTATGGTTTGCTAACTAGACCATTTGGATGCGCATCTGATAGTTTTGAATGAATATCCTTCGCAAGTGGTTTGTTTATTTGTTTTACAATTTATTGAGACAAATCACATCCAAAGCCATGGTCACCACCATATGACATCATAGCAAGCTGGAAACTATTAGGTGCTGGGCAAAGCAAACTTCTCTCTCTCCTGATGTTTGGGAATTAAACTTCTAGCATTTTGATTGAAGTTCATGTTGATGTAAGAGATGGTCAGTTGTATTACTAGTGGAGCAAGTTATTTTGGGCTGGCTTATTTCTGCTATATTTAGGATATTGTATTTGATAGGAAGTCCAAGTCCAATAAGGACCGAGTGATTGATTGCCAGGTCTCTATAGAAGGCTGCAATACTTGTATTCAGAATTAAGGAAAACTATTGTATCTTCTTCACTATTCTTCTCTACCTTTGAATATTGAAATCCTAGCTATCAGAAACCCTAGTTTTCTGTGTGCTGAATCATAACATGGTATACAACATACCACTATAGTACACCATTGATGATTTGATCATGAGCAAACCAGAGGAAGTGGAACTGTAAATTCATTTAAGTCTTGATCATTGTCTTTTATATTTTCCAATAATTTTGTTTGCTGATGTTAAATTCTCTTGGGTGTATCAGTGTGCTTCTTTTTGATCTTCCTCCTGAGCCATTCTATAAATAGAAAGATGCGTCAGGCACTAATTCTATTCTGTGAGGCACATTTTGCAATTCTGTATGTCCTGCAGCTCAACCTAATCTCAGAGACTCTGGGTCGCAGTGGTTCCTTAACTATGGAAATTCTGTCACAGTTAGGTAGGTATTTTTTACTTTTCTGAAATAAAATTTAGCTGCAATTCTCACCAATGTGTACATGTATAAATTTGCTAAACGATTGTTCGGTCCCAACCAGAAATAGACTATCTATGTACAGTAAACTTATCTTTGCTTTTGCACTGTGTCAAATTCAATTTTCAATATAATTCTCCAACTCCAGTAATAACTTCATTTGATAATTCCTGCAAACTGCCAAATATTAAGCCATTGTGTTGCTTATCAGGGTTCTACTTGAACTTTCTGACATGTTTTAGTTGATTGCAATGAGATGCATATGATGCAAGTATATTTCATCAACTAGCAGCAAGTTCTGTATGGTCTGTCGTAGTCTAATGGATAACAGAATTTTCAGTATAATCTTAAGGGCAAAACAATTAAAGTTTTAGTTCCCTACAACATAGCTGCAGTTAGTATAAATCATTTTAGGTGGAAAATTAAAATGGTTTCTTTCTGGAGAGCAACTTATGCTGGTATAATGGTATTTTGATCATTGTAGAATGGTGGATACAAACACCTGTAGTGCACATTATTATGGCATTCTATGCAATAAAGTAATGGCTTCTTACATTTGACCAACATATTACTGATGGCTCTAATTTCCCTTATTTCAGTGCACATGATGGCATAGATTTCTTCTTCAATCCATTGTAATCTTATCATTTTTAAGTTACTGCTAATGCAAACTGACCTCTTGCATTTCTAATTGTCTGGCCATCAAAATCTTCTGATGCAATTGGTGTTGAATTTTAATTCCATTTACTATATGCACTTGCAGGGCTCCCAAGACATGCTACTTTCAGGAACTTCTTGGAAATTGGTGTTCTCTTATGCTTTTGCTCTGTGCAGAACCATGGGTTCAAAACACTCTGTGCATTTTCTGCCATTTTACAGCACACTCCTTGTCCTCCTTTTGGGTTTAGCATACTAAAAGCTGGTTTGAACAAATCTGTGCTGCTCTCAGTTTATGCCTCAGCAAGTTCTATCAGCAGTCAATCCAACAAGTCTTCCAATGGTAGGCACTATATTCAATAATCACTATTTTACTGTGTTGCAACTTCCATGGTTTCCATTTGTTGCTGATACATTGTTTGAGACACCTAAAATATTACATAGTGGAAATTATTGACTGAACTATTCAGTTTCTTACTGTTTTCTTCTTTTTATCTTCCCAGAGAAACTGATTGCAACATATCTTAGCAAAGTTAGCGAGAAATTTTTGTCTACATACCGGTCTTATGGAACATATATAGCATTTGTAACTATCCTTCTCACAGTGTACCTGGTGGTTCCAAATTACATTTCATTTGGGTACCTGTTCTTCCTTATGTTCTGGATAATTGGAAGGCAACTTGTGGAGAAGACTAGAAGGAGGCTTTGGTTTCCTTTAAAAATATATGCTGCTATAGTTTTTATTGTCATCTACAGCTTGAGCATTTCTTCCAGTTTTGTGAAGTGGTTGTCCAAAATTGTTGACCTTTATCCTGATCTGGGTTTCAATCCTGAGGCCTCTTTGCTGTCAAATGTCTGGGAATCCTTGGCTGTTCTGATTGTGATGGAACTTTACAGCTATGAAAGGAGACAAAGTAGGTTTGGCAGAACATCTGATTCTTCCGATGCATCAGAAATTGGGATTTTCGGGTTTATCAGAAGATTCCTGATTTGGCACATTGATAAAATCTTATATGCATCTGTTTTTTATGCTGCATTGTCTTCCATTAGTGCTTTTGGTTTTATTTATCTTTTAGGTCTCATCATTTGTTCTACTTTACCAAAAGCTTCTAGGCTGCCTTCCAAATTGTTACTGGTTTATTCAGGACTTCTTGTGGCCTGTGAATATCTCTTCCAGATGTGGGGTAAATTGGCTTGCATGTTTCCTGGTCAAAAGCTCTATGGCTTATCACTTTTTCTTGGATTGAAGTCATTTGATTCTGGATTTTGGGGTCTTGAATCCGGCTTGAGGGGGAAAATATTGGTGATTGTTGCATGTACTCTTCAATATAATGTCTTCCATTGGCTTGAAAACATGCCAAGTGCCCTAATAAACAACGGAAGATGGGAAGAGCCTTGCCAGTTATTCATCTCAAGTGAATATGCTTTAACTAATCCTTCTAGTCGTACTGGTGGAAATGCGCCATCAGAGGTAGATTCTGCTCTATTATCTGCAAGACAACAAGGCATCACATCCAATTCATGGCCATCATTTGTCTCTGACTCCATTCAAGAATCAGATTCGGTACATAGTGACACAAGGTCAGAAACTAGCACCAGAAGATATTCATTTGACTATATATGGGGTAGTTATAAAGAGTCTCACAAATGGAACAAGAAACGCATCATTGTTTTGAGAAAGGAGAGGTTCGAAATGCAGAAAACTACTCTGAAAATCTATGTGAAGTTTTGGTTGGAAAATATATTCAAACTCTGGGGTCTTGAGATCAATATGATTGTGTTGCTTGTGGCAAGTTTTTCTGTGCTAAATGTCATCTCATTGTTTTACATAATTTGCCTGGTTGCATGCATCCTTCTGAGTGGACAAGTTATCCGGAGATTGTGGCCCATATTTGTTTTCTCATTTGCGACCATCCTTGTACTTGAGTACTTTGCCATTTGGAAAAGTCTAATTCCTTGGTTTCATGCTCCTAGTGATACAAAGGTTTGCTGCCATGATTGCTGGAGTAGCTCGAGTGTTTTCTTCAGTTATTGCATGAAATGCTGGCTAGGTACATTTCTTTGGCAATATTAGCTTCCTGGCCTTCCTTAAATTTGGCTAGGCTTATTTTTGTTGGCCCAAGCAACCTCTTACTGACTGGAGGCTCCTCCATATTTGCTGCAGGAATAATTGTTGACGATTCACGAATGCTTGCCAGTTACTATGTGGTTTTTATTTTCTCCACTTTTAAGCTTCGATCTGATCATCTAGATGGTTTCTCCGATTCGCATACTTATCGTCAAATGATGTCTCAAAGGAAAAATGCATTGGTTTGGAGAGATCTCTCTTTTGAAACAAAAAGCATGTGGACCTTTCTTGACTATTGGAGGCTATACTCTTATTGTCATCTATTAGACATTGTTCTTGCCTTAATTTTAATAACTGGAACACTGGAGTATGATGTTCTTCACCTTGGCTACCTTGGTTTCGCACTGGTCTTCTTCCGGATGAGGCTTGAGATATTGAAAAAGAAAAATAAAATTTTTAAATTTTTGCGAATGTACAATTTCGTAGTTATTGTCCTTTCTCTTGCATATCAGTGCCCTTATCTGGGCGTCTTCAGCTCTGGCAAGTGTGGGATGACTGACTACATATATGAAATTATTGGATTTCATAAGTATGATTATGGTTTCCGGATTACATCAAGATCTGCCTTGGTGGAGATTGTCATATTCTTTTTGGTATCAGTTCAATCATTCATATTTCGCTCTAGAGAATTTGATCATGTGGCAAGATATCTTGAAGCTGAGCAGATTGGTGCTATGGTACGGGAACAAGAGAAAAGAGCTGCCCGCAAAACTGCACAACTACAGCATATCCGTCAATCTGAAGAGCAAAAGCGTAGCCGTAATTTACAAGTGGAGAAAATGAAATCTGAAATGTTAAATTTGCAAATCCAGCTAAATAGCATTAACTCTGTTGGAAATATTGGTGCCACTTCTCCGCATAACAAAGGCCTTCGGCGAAGAAGGAAATCTTCTCAAAGCAACGATATTTGGTTGAAAGGTGAGGAAGATGGATTGCTCTCCAAGGAGAAGGATTCCAATAAAGATCCATATAATTCCTTTAGCTTTGCTGTGACCAATATACCAGAAAGGGAGTCATCGGTGGGGGGGTCAGGCTTTCCAGACTCTCCGGATAGCGCAAAAGGTGAAAGCTCATTGACATTGGAATGTGTAAAGCATTGTGGGGGGTCACTTTCTGAGATAAGTGAATTAGCAGAAAGGGATAATACTGCCGAGCAAAATTTAATGAGAGACCAGAAAGAAAAGAGCAAGGGTAAAGAAAACCCGCTGATTTCTGCTGTCCAGCTGATAGGGGATGGTGTTTCTCAAGTACAGTCCTTTGGAAACCAAGCCGTTACTAATATTGTGAGTTTTCTGAATATTGAACATGGAGAATCAGATTCAAATGGTCATTCTTCTGCAGAAGATGGAGTATACGAGGAAATTGAGAGTCAGAACAATGTAGGGTATAAGCAGTTGGAGCGGACATCATCAGCCCGCTCAGCTACTGAATCAATGACGCCTGCTGCTAGCCTGCAAATAGGAAAGATCTTTCGTTTCATATGGTCACAAATGCGCTCAAACAATGATGTTGTTTGCTACTGTTGCTTTATTCTGGTCTTCCTCTGGAATTTCAGCTTGTTATCTATGGCTTACCTCGCAGCTCTTTTCCTGTATGCTCTTTGTGTAAATTCTGGCCCTAGTTATTTATTCTGGGTTATTATGTTAATCTATACGGAGATCAATATTTTACTTCAATATTTGTATCAGATTGTTATCCAGCACTGTGGTTTGAGTATTAACCTAACTATACTGCAGAGGTTGGGCTTTCCTTCTCACAAGATTACAGCATCATTTGTTGTCAGCACCCTTCCTCTCTTTCTTGTGTACTTGTCGACCCTTCTGCAGAGTTCTATAACTGCTAAAGATGGTGAGTGGGCACCAGTCACAGAATTTAAAATTTTCAGTCAGAGAAGCTTTCATCAGGATGAACAGAGTGTGAGTCATAGTTTGAAGTCAAGGATATGGCACTTCCTCTCTCCAGTTGTGGACATGATAAAGATTGTATCAAGAGGTTTCACTCGGTATTGGAAGTCACTAACACAAGGATCCGAAGCTCCCCCATACTTTGTTCAGCTATTGATGAAAGTTGATGAATGGCCAGAAGATGGAATACAGCCTGAGCGGATTGAATCTAGAATAAACCAGTTGCTCAGAATAGCGCATGAAGAAAGATGTGAAGCAAAAATTCAGAATTCATGCCATTCTTTCAGTAAAGTTAGAATTCAAAGCATTGAAAAAAGTAATGAAAGTGCAGATGTAGCTCTTGCTGTCCTTGAAGTTGTTTATGCATCTCCTTCAGTTAGATGTCCGGCAGTGGAATGGTACAGATCTCTGACTCCAGCTGCAGATGTAGCAAAAGAGATTCTTAAAGCAAGAGGTTTGGGGCTTGTTGAAGAAATAGACTTCCCCTACCCAATAATATCCGTGATTGGAGGTGGCAAAAGAGAAGTTGATCTATATGCTTACATATTTGGTGCGGACTTGGCAGTTTTCTTTTTAGTTGCAATGTTCTACCAAACTGTGATAAAGAACAACAGCAAGTTTCTGGATGTTTATCAGCTTGAAGATCAATTCCCGAAGGAGTTCGTTTTTATCTTGATGGTACATTTTTGAGGTCTTTGATATTGCAGGCTGGATCTATTGTAGAGAGCATATAATATTATCAGAAAGAAAACACATGAGCATGAGCTTCTAATTCCTTCTATGTTTGTCTTACGCTAATTACTGACCTTTCATTTTTGCAGGTTCTGTTTTTCTTGATTGTGCTAGATCGGATTATATACCTTTGTTCCTTCGCCACGGGCAAACTCATTTTTTATCTTTTCAACCTTATTCTGTTTACATACTCAATAACGGAGTATGCTTGGTACATGGAACCATCTCACCAGCATGTAGGAGGACTTGCACTCCGTGCCATCTATCTCACAAAAGCAGTTTCCTTAACTCTGCAGGCAATTCAAATCCGATATGGAATTCCAAATCAAAGCACCTTGTATCAACAATTTTTGACCAGTAAAGTTACACAAATTAACTATTTGGGCTTTCGACTCTACCGTGCTTTGCCATTTCTGTACGAGCTAAGATGTGTGCTTGATTGGTCCTGCACCACCACTTCTCTAACAATGTATGACTGGCTGAAGGTAACCTTTAGAGCATTTACATTTATAATTTATTTCTTTATTAAAAAAGCCTTGTTGTTTTTCCAATGTTAGCCATGAAAATTATATCGATACATGAAATGTTTGCATAAACAATTTTGAAGCCATTCTATCTTGTGTATGATATTAATACAAATTGCTTATCTAGAGAAGTTGTGCTTTTACTTAATTATTAACTAGATACATCTATTGAGTGGGTATTTAATTTTCTGAATCTAATTCTTTTTTTTTTTTTGTGATGTTGTAGTTGGAGGACATCAACTCCAGCTTATTTCTGGTCAAGTGTGATGCTGTTTTGAACAGAGCACAACATAAGCAAGGACAGAAGCAGACAAAGATGACCAAATTCTGTAGTGGCATATGTTTATTTTTTGTGCTGATTTGTGTCATCTGGGCCCCCATGCTGGTAAGAATTTGTGGTAGTGGGTATATTCCATTCTATCAGAGTTTCACTCATTGTAGTAGTTACTTGATTGCAGCTTACTTACGAGTATAGCAAGTTTTAGAGGCGCCAAACACTAGTCACATACTATTACAATGATGAGATTCCTTTTCATGTTGGTTGTTTTTCCCTTTCCGTAGATTGGATTGTATAGCTCTCTAGCCTATTGGTCATCAACTCCTGTGGCAATAGAACCCTGTATACTGGTTTTATGATTTTAACATTCCTTTCTGTGTAGATGCATAATTTACGTGGAGGTCTAAGCACTGTTCTATTCATAATGTTATTCATGTTGACTAACATGTAGCTGTTTTGATTTTTGTACTTTGCCTCGTTGCAGTTTTCTAAATTGCTGCTGGTCCATTTGGTAATGGTTTCTACTTTAGAACAACATATTATTGTTTCCAACACCATTCATCTTTCACTGTGTCAAGAGTCTATTAAAGTTAATCGCATAATGGTTTCAGTTTTGGCATCATGGGAGGCAATGGCTTTGTACGTCTTTCTGAATGTTCTGAAAGGAGTCTTTTTAATTATCTGAATCACAAGTTGTTCCATTTGTCTTGGATTTAATGCTCGTGCTACCTGATATTTCTTGTTTAATATTTTTTTCTTGTGGTTCGTATACTCCAATATGGAATTTCGATGACCTAAATATATGAGGGTTTAAATCTTGTGTATTGTATTTTTCAGTTGTTTTAAACATTTGCCATCAAAGTAAATGCAAAACTATGGTAAAACGAGACAACAGTGCTTTTGTGTGGTCGTTAACTTAATGAGATTGTCATAGGGCTTAGAGACACTTTTTTTCCTGTCTAAGTGAAGTCAGCCTAAAATCACTCTGATGATTTATGCCTAACAAGACAAGTTTGGACAAGGGAGTAACAAGTCATAAAATGCATTTTGAAACACCCACTAAATTTCAATTAAATGGAAAATGAGTTTGGACAAAAAATGAAATGTTTAGCCTTATATGAGGAATAGATTCAACTTTAATTGATGGGAATGATATAATCAAAATCAAAATTTATTAGGAAAACACATGCATAGACTTGGTACAAGGGATCTAAATTTTTTCAGGGCATTCTTATTTACAATTTTTAATGATGTTACTTAGATTGAGTTGATGTTCAGTAAGGAAAATTGAAAAAATGTAGAACAGTAGTATCAGGTGCATTTTTGTCATTAGCTTTCTGGCAAGTACAACTTGTTTGCTTATGTTGGTCATTCTCAATTAATTCTACAGGTTCTTCCTCTAATATAAGTGATCTAATAATTGTTGAGGCACATTGTACTTTATTGAGATACATGGTATTAGTGGTATTAGTTTTCCAGTGTTGATCTTAAATAACTTAATGTTTGAGTTGACTTTAGTTACATTTGGTTCAGATCAAACTTAGATATAATTTTTCTCTCTTAATTCACCTACCTGCAGATGTACAGCAGTGGTAATCCTACAAACATTGCTAACCCTATTGTAGATGTGAGAGTTCATATAGACATCAAGGCTGCAGGTGGAAGGTTGACTCTTTTCCAAACTTCACTATGTGAAAGATATTTGTGGGAAAAGCTGGATTTTCATAATGATCTTGACCCTCTACACTTATTGGATATATATAATGTGAAGGATATTCAACTGATCTGCTGCCAAGCTGATGCAAGCACTCTATGGCTGGTTCCTAGTCTGGTCAAGAATAGATTTATCAGATCCATTGATTATGACATAGATATCATTTTTGCATGGTTATTTACTAGGGAGAGGCCAAAAGGGAAGGAGGTTGTGCAATATGAAATATTTGTTAAAGATAAGCCCAGTGCATTCGAAGTTAAACAAGTATTGAATGGGACTGCTGACAGTTTTGGAATTTATAATGTTTATCCTAAATACTTCCGAGTCACTGGCTCGGGTGAAGTGCGGGAATTTGAGCAAACAGTAAGCAACCACTGGCTTTTCCTTTTTTTTCCTTTTGCACTTATTGATGCCTATTGTGTAAGCTTGCTGAGCAGTATATGATCACCATCAGACATTCTCATACAAATGGCTTATCGCTTGTTTCATTTGTTAGCATTCTGAATCTTTGTTTATACAGGTGCCTTCATTCAGTGGTGAGCTTGTTTTGAACCATGGGAGCCTGCCATGGTGGTCCTTTTATGATGTCAATGTGTCAGATGTGGTGGGTTGTAGTGAATTAACTGGACCGATGGCGATTATCGTCTCTGAGGAGACTCCACGTGAGTTCCTATGACCTGGAATATTGTTCACTTGGGAATTTTATATTATTTTATTAGTCTGACTGATTCTTCTCTTCAACTTAGAAATTATATTTTACCAACCATTGGATATCTGCATTTTGTTTCATTGGCAGGATCTAGTCTCACTGCAATATGAAAGGGTTTGGCATGAAGCCCAACCTAAACGTTACTCCACTCACCAAAAAAAAAAAAAGAACAAAAGAAAAAAAACACTTAAATATTGCTCCCTTCTCGCAAACCTTGCTCAAAGTAATCAAAGACATTTATCTGCTTATTGCAAAGGGCATAATTTAATGTCAAAACTACACTTCTTTACCATTTAACCAGCTTATCTTTCATATCTTTCATATTACTCTCTACAAAATTTAGTCTATGTTGGGCATTAGTTTAACCATTTAATAAGAAGTTATTCCTTATAATTGATTCAGCATTCTCTAAAAAAGTTTTTTGACAAGCACAATTTGGAGGAACATTCATTAGATCACAAAAGTGATCCTTTTACATATTCCAAACAAAGAAGGAAAAAATTAATCAATTGACAAATAAAATGTTTAAGTCTGACTGAAAACCATAGATTTTAGGAAAGACAATCATAAATCCCATTGTCTATAAAACCTATACACATAAAGTATGGAGTATGGGGCACAATACGACTTTCCTGTGGTCCAGCGATTTAATGCCCCACATCCACATTAATTTGGAATTCTTCATTCTCAGTAGATTACTGGATTAGCGAGGATGATGGTTTGGTTGATCTTGTGCATACATTGATGTCTTTAATCTGGCCATGATTCCCTTTTTTTCTCCATGAGCAACTAACTGACAAGTGTGACCAATCAGTATCACTGGACAAACAATTGAAGTTTGTGTAATGCATACGTAGTCACTGATATTTGTATGCATGGTAATTTCTACTGATACTATGTTAGTTATTCCTAGAAATCATGTCTATAATGGGCCACCCTGCACCCACACCCATACCCCCCCACCATCCCCAACTCTTTCTCAGTTTGCTACTCGTACTTTTTCAGAGGGAATTCTCGGTGAAACTCTGAGCAAGTTCAGCATCTGGAGTCTTTACTTAACTTTTGTGCTAGCAGTTGGCCGCTTCATCAGACTTCAATGTTCTGACCTCAGAATGAGAATACCCTTTGAGAATCTGCCTTCTTGTGACAGGTATGCTAGCTTTTTTAACTTATTTAACCTATTTTCTGTATTACAGTCTATAAATAGTTGGCTTTATCCTGATTGGGTTATTGATCGTTTGAACCTCATTCATTTGACTGGTCAATTTTAATTGCACTCTGTATTAGTTTTTCTTACCTATTCTCCTCGGGTGCACCTCTGTCCCCATCCTATATAAGCTCTGATGCTGCAACTAGTCATGCTTGCTTCAATATGGCATATCCACTTGTCCTGAACAAAAAGGGGAAAAGGCCCATGCTTGCTCTTTTGCTCGTTTATGTTTTGGCACTGAAATTCAAAGTTCCTATTTTGTATAGGCTGATAGCAATCTGCGAGGACATCTATGCTGCACGTGCAGAGGGCGAGTTGGAAGTTGAGGAAGTCCTTTATTGGACACTTGTTAAAATATACAGGTCTCCACATATGCTTCTGGAATACACCAAGCCAGACTAAAATACAGATGAAAATGAACTCTCAATGTTTTTGTTAGAGGCTTTTGTCCAAGCAGTTGCTCGTGATGCACTGTTAAAATTCTCAGCGAAAGGAAGCAAATGGGAAATGTCAGGTGTTGGATTTGTGGGACAGTTCTGCTGCAATAAATTAAGAGCACCTTTATGTTTTGCGAGAATATTGTCTTGGTTGTCTGTACAGAAATGAGGTTCTGAAAGGATTGCAAAGTTTACCTACAATGCTGCTACGAGGACCTTTCCATTACAATTGTCTTGCTACCATTTAGTTGGGTGTATATAAGTGTAGTAGGCATCGACCTTTGCCGCTGCTGCTTCAGTTCAGTGAGGCTAGTTTCATCACATTTAGAGATGTTGTACACTCAGTTTTGTTTATAGCTATGCACAGCTAATGATTGATATTGATCACCTTCTTGGCTATGCAAAGAAAAATTCTCCATTTCAAATTTTTCAAAAGCATAGATTGCATGCTCTAGACTATGGAGAACTGACTATACAATGGTGACACCAGAGCTCTCCTACTGTGAAGAATTTAAAGCCGGTGAGTACGTCTTTGACCATTATTTCTTGTCCTTATTATTTTAGATTCATGACATTACATCTGAACTTTAGATGTTTTTGTAACATAATCTCAACTAATCGAATAGCTTTTGGATGTATTTGATGGTTTCAATATTTAATTTTCTTTATATATACTATTACTATCGCATAGTATTGTTGCATTTAAAACAAATACGTGCTAGTCATTTTCAGCTATCTGCAGCTTAAAGTTGTGGTGTCCCATAATTTTGAGCATGATTCTGTCAAGTGGTGAGTACCTTTTCAATGGGAGCAGATTTCATATCTCCCCCTCAAAGCCTATGTAAGTTGAGTTTGTCGCTTTTAATATGTTCCTTCACTTACAAGATTCCTCTCAAAAACCTTTTGCAGTTGCCCTTTTTCTTCATGAGCAATTGTACTTTTTATTAAAGTGATTAGCGTAGTCTGTGTACTGATTGTTTAGTGAAAGCATTGACGTGTTGTTTGAAGCACTTCAGATAACCAGATGGTTAAATCTATTTTCAAATTCAGACCAGTGTTATGTGAATAAACTGCGTCATCAAAATATGTAGTACATTGCCATCTGGCTCTGTCAATTACTCTTTTTCCTTAGTATGAAAAGCTTTATGTGCATGGGATTATTTCTGGAGTGGGGAGTTTCAGTCTGAACCTCACTTCTGTGCTCTGATTTTGGTAGTTCACGCAGGCGTGAAAACCGTTTCAAACCGGACCAGATTCTCCGCCTTGATTCTAGTACTCCAACCAGGCTGAGTATGTTGCTTTTTAAACAAGTGTCCAACCCAACCATAAGCCAGATCTGATCATTTTCTAAATTGGTCGAATTGGTTTTTAATGTATAGGATGATTGGGAGAAGTAGCATTCAATTATTGAAAGTAGCCGCAATTACTTTAAAATCAGTTCATTTTTCAACTAGAAATAATTTGTGATTAATAAATTGGTCAGGTGGCTGCGAAACCGCTCTTGCCAGTGCACGTGCGTTGGCGAGTCTGGACAGAACCCGTGCTCAAATGTCGAAAAAGACCCTGCAAATATGTGAAATTTCACAATATCTTTTTTTATATAATTCTCAAATTTCATGTGCGAGTATAGATTTGCAAAAGTCAAATTTGTGCGTATGCTTGGATGAGGATTTTGCATTTATACCATCCAAAGTGTGAGATTTATGCCTTTGGAGAAATCATGGCCCTCATAAGAACAATGAATATGATCTCTAAATACAATATGTTGTTTCAAATATAGACGATTATCATCCCAATAGAGTTATATTTAAATAGTAAACAAGTTATGGTGGTCCTATATATATATATATATATATAATCAATTAATTAATTAATTAGGAGGCGCGTTCACGATTGTCATAAAAATAAAATACGAAAAATCTTCTTAACCGGTTTCCGGGTTATCGGATCGGGATCCGCATGTACTGAAGAAACGCGTTAACAAGAGAACATGAGGCGAATGGCAGCGAGACATCGCCAAAACGCTGCAGCCTCGTCGGACCTCTCGCCTTCTCATCGGACCGTCTCCGATTCCTTCCCCGGCCAATTCTTCGATCCTCAGCTCGATTCCGGTGAGCTTCCTTCGATCCAACCAATTTCCACCCTTTTTTACCCCTTTTCTGATCTCGATTTCCTTTAGAATTCTTCAAAAGATCGCATTGTTGCCTTCGTGATTTCTGGACGAGATTCGTTTGAACAAATGCAATTTCGGGTGCTTCCTTTGCTGTAATTCGTTCGATATCTGAGTTTATTCGCTTTCATCCGGATTGTGTTCTGTTTTTTCCTAAAACGTTTACTTCTTTTTGGTTTTTTCCCCGTGTAAATCCGCTATATTTGATCGTTTATTGGGGATGATTTCTTGGTCGCTTTGAAACCATCATCTTGTTTCTTTGGGGTTTGTTGGTTCTATTCGTTGAGTTAGTGCACAGTCTTGATGCAAGAGTTGGGCTTGTGAAAGATACATTCTTCGTATTTTTGACACTGATATGTTTTGATTTCTGTAGCAAATTGAATCTTTTATCTCACGTATGTCTCCCATCTCCGATTTCTGTGATCATTGGTAATTAGTTCCTTTCTATGCTCTTGCATTGATGATATTGAATGGATTTGTGATTAGGAGAGAGACTGACCTGAAAGGGCTCATAAACAGGATGGCGACGATGGTTGCTATGGGCGCAAACCCGCTTCCTTCCTCTATTTCTATTCAAGATAGGGGAAGTAGGAACAAGAGAAAGTTCGGAGCTGAACCACCGCCATCAGAACTGGATATGCTCCTACCGATGCAAATTGAGTGCTCTGGATATGACTTATCCTCCTCGGGTAAGGCTTTGGATAATCTGAACCTTGAACACCATTCTGGTGTCTGTGATTTGTGCAGAACTCTTTTGTATACCCCTGGGAAGGAATTGGATTTCAATGAATTCCAAGATGCTGATTGGGGTAACCTCACTGAGGTTCAGCTTGAGGGGATGTTGTTGAGTAATTTGGATATGATCTTTAAGAGTGCAATTAGGAAGGTTGCTTCTCATGGGTACTCTGAGGAGGTTGCCTCAAATGCTGTGTTGAGCTCCGGTATATGCTATGGGTTTAAGGACTTCGTTTCTAACGTTGCAGACAAGGCATTGGCATGCTTGAAAAGTGGGCAAAAGGTGGATTCTTCTCTGAGAGAGAGCTTCAACGAGGATCTGCAAAAATTGGAGAAGATTATGTTAATGGACATGGTAGCTGTGCTTAGGGAGGTCCAACCATTCTTCAGCACAGGTGATGCTATGTGGTGTTTGCTCATTTGTGATATGGATATCTCCCGTGCATGCACTGTAGAGGGGGACCTTTTGAACAGTATGGGCAATGATGAAGCCTCTGGTGGCTCTACAATACACCAGTCAAACTTGGAGTGCAGTTCAAACAATCCACCTGTTCCAACAATTTCTGAATTGGATCATCCAGGGTCGAATATACAAAATGCATCATTACCTTTACCTCGGAGCAGTCAATATCCAATATCAGATATGCCACCTGCGAGGTTTGCTACCTCTAGCAATGGGCATACTACAAAACCAAATCCTAATCCTTGGATAGAGTGCAAAATTGCTTCATCTTCTCTTGTGGTAGAAGAATCAACTACTCTATCTGTATCTCAAACATACGGGAGGTTCTCAGCCTCAAGTCATGTACATAGCGGGCTCAGGAATTTTCATCCTGGAAAGGAGCATCCAATGGATTCACCTGATCAAATTGTGGAGAATTTCTCCTCTTTATCCATACATCAATCATCTTTTACAGAACAGAAGCCTAGTAGCAGTAGGAAAGGTCATGCTAGTGTGAAGAGAGATTCTATCCTCCGGCAAAAATCCCTTCACTTTGAGAAGAACTATCGTGCATTCACCAAAGCGGCATTGAGAGCAGGAAAACATAATGGTTTTGGTGGTTTGATGCTAGATAAGAAATGCAAGTCTCTTCCAGATTCGGCAAGCATAAATTTGAAGAGTGCCTCATTGAAGATAAGCAAAGTGGTTGGGACAACTAGACCACAACTAGATGCAATGGCTAATCTTTCATTAAGTTCAGACTCATCTGCTAGTTTGTCATATAATGTGGGAAATGTTAGCAATCCATCTCCATTAACTCTTGCAAACACTGAACTTTCTTTATCACTACCATCTGCAAGTGCCTCCGATTTCAGTGCGAAACCTAACTGTTCAGTTGAGACTGTAACTTACAGCAGTCCTGCCAGCATCTCATCGAACGGAATGTCTGAGCATTTGGCCCCTCAAGAGAAGAAGGATGAAGAGCTGCTAAAGTTAGTCCCTTGTGTCCAAGAACTACAGGCCCAGCTTCAGGAGTGGAATGACTGGGCCCAACAGAAGGTAATGCAGGCTGCTCGGAGGCTTGGCAAAGACAAGGCCGAGCTCCAGACCTTGAGGCAAGAGAAAGAGGAAGTGGCCCGTCTCAGAAAGGAGAAGCAATCTCTGGAAGAGAACACCATTAAGAAGCTATCAGAGATGGAGAATGCATTGTCAAAAGCAGGTGGTCAAGTTGATCGGGCCAATGAGGCCATGCGCAGGCTTGAAGTTGAGAATTCTGAGCTGAGGCGACAGATGGAAGTTGCCAAGTTACAGGCTGCACGATCAGCAGCTGGTTGTCACGAAGTTTCCAAGAGGGAGATGGAGACTTATAAAAAATCCCAGTTATGGGAAAGAGAAATTAAATTGCTGCAAGAAGAGCTAGCAAACGAAAAGCGAAAGATGTCTCAGCTGAAGTTGACAGTTGAACAGGAGAACGATTACCTAGAACAAATTGAGGTAATTATTTTGTGTGCACTGCTTTCTTAATATGTTTCGATTTGTTTAGTGCTTCTAGGAGCTAAATGTAGTTTTTTCTGCATTTCATGTGAAATTCTTCATTCTCAGGATGTATCTCGAGCAACAGGATTCCTCTGAACGTTTGTGGGTTTCACCTTAGATCAATTTGTGTGAGCATTATTGTTTGGTTGGACTAGGAAAGGTCATACAAGTATAGTGCTATACAATAGACTGAAACTGACTGGAACCACCATGTATGTATAATTAGCTTAAACGCATGCATACTCAATATGTGGAAATATAATCTTTCTTCAACAAATCTTTCCATCTCATCTCCAAGAATCTTGTTTCCACGATTGTGACTCTAGTTGTGCATCCTACATTTTTCTCTTTTGGATTTATTGATGAATTGATCTATCATGCTCATTTTCTCCTACTGATTCCTTATTGAACTTGAACTTCATCTTGACTATTTATTGCAGCATGTCATGTGTCTCTCGTATCCATTTGTCAGCAAGAATCTTATAGGCCAACCTGCAGAAAATACAAACCAAAGGCATGTCTATATATTGTATCATGTGCATATAAAGTTTTTCATCCATGTTGCTCAAGTCTGTGACAAGGTTGATTGCCCAGAAAGTTTTACAGAAAGTTCTTTTATTTTCAGTTGCAAGAGTCATTAACTGGCTTCTGTGTATTGATTGTGGCATTAAGATGCTTGCGATCTATTTTCTTATGAGGTGTTGTATCATGGCAAAAAACAAAAACATAGGCTAGGTGGAGACAGGAAGAAAGTGTGAAAGATGAAGCAGTCACACAGGCTAGCATCCTAAGAAAAGAAAGGCAACAGATTGAGGTTTCTGGCAAATCAAAGGAAAACGAACTGAGCTTTAAAGCAATAAATGATATTCAACGATACAAGGACGAAGTTGGGAAGCTTGAGAAACAGATTGCTCATTTGCGGGTGTCAATGGACTCGTCAAAGATTGCTGCACTGAAACGGGGCATGATGGACAGTAGCTATGCCTCATGCCTTAGGGGTGGAAGCAAAGACAAAAACAGACACTTCAGTACCAAGATCACCAACTTTGAAGAAACAGAAAATGAGGATCTACAGCGCGAAAGGGAATGCGTGATGTGCTTGTCAGAAGAGATGTCCGTTGTGTTCCTCCCATGTGCACACCAAGTTGTTTGCAAAGAATGCAATGACCTCCATGAGAAGCAGGGCATGAGGGACTGTCCCTCCTGTAGGACAGTAATTCAACGGCGAATTTGCGTTCGCTTTTCTGACTCTTAGCATATACTTGATCAGTTTCAGTGGAAACTTTGAGAATGATATTGAATAATGTTTATGGGACTTGTCCTTCAGGATGAAAACAATATATTGGTCAATAAACGTGAGTTTGTGGAGGTAAAACTTGCTGTGTTATTGCTCCAGTTCTCGGCTGACTTCCGTATGAATTTTATACAGATTTTGGGGGGGTTAATTCAATGACATGTAGGATGAATTGTAGTACTAGTATTTTGCGGAGTCCGAAAATAATTGAGAAAAACTCCTAGAACTTTTCTTATTTAGATTTTAAGAATTGATGGTATAGTAAAACTTATCATTAAAATTTGACTTCATATAAAAGGCAAAAACTTACGTGTAATTTATCGGCATCAGTTGGTCCGCAGTGGAAAATTAGAGAAAATAAATAAATAAATAAATAAATAAATATGTTATATAATATATTGGCTAAAGGTTGTCAGCAACCCACTATATACGAGTAGCTAACAAAACGAGTTTAAAATCTGTTGGGCTCCGCCCGCGAAGGTTCGCATCCTGCTGTCGGTGAATATTATTTTTTCATTTCCTTCGGGTACAGATTTGAAGGGGCTGTTCTGATGAATTTCAAAATTAGAGCGCCTACCTTCACTAATTTCCGAACGAAATTGGGACCAATTTCTCCTTCTCTCGTGACCTCGCCTGCAAATTTCATATTTTTATGTATTAAAAAATATTACATGTTTATGTATTTTAATTTTTATGTTTGTAAACATCTCTATATATTAATTAAGTTATTATATACAATGTATTTCAATTTGATAATCCATTTTTTATTATTATTACATGTATAATTATTTTTTATCAAAGATTAATATTATATCAAAAAAGAAAAGATTCAAACAAAATTTTGTTGAATTAAAATCATATGAAAAAAGTTTACCTTAAATCATCAAATTTTTGGATATTTTCGTAAATCTTAATTATTCAGAATCATTAAATTACCAATTTTTAAGTAAAAAATATATATATTATGAGTTGACTAATTAATTTTTATATTTATATGAAAAATAAAATTTAATATTATAAAAAAGAGTTCATCTATTTGAAAATGAGTGATTATATCCCTAATTTTTTTTCCAATTAAACATCAGAATTTTAAGAATTGACAAATTTAATTTTTGCAATTCCGACAACAAAAACGATAGATTGATAATTTTTTAATCTTACTCTGAAAAGACAATCAAACATCAAAATTTACCAATACGAAATCGATAGATTGATAATTTTTTAATCTTACTCTGAAAAGACAATCAAATATCAAAATTTACCAATACCGTTAATTTCATCAATTTCTCATAATTAATAAAATTGAAAATTTTCTTAATTTCGCATTCTGAATTGATCTAAACTATCACTAAGTGATCAAACCAATAGCCTATAACTTAAAATATTTTTTTGAATTTAATATATTATTTTTATGTTATTAAGTTAAATTAACTAAGCGGTTAACCCACTTCAAATTTTGGATTTTTTTCACTTTTTGGATAGTCAAAATTTTACATGTTGGCGGAACTCACAATCTTTCGATTTAAAATTCAATTTCAAAATTAAAATATATTTTATTTAATTTTATATATTTTTATTTTATTGAGTGAAGTTAGACTAAATGATTAAATTTGCTGATATTACGCTAACATGGTATTTTAAAAAGTAATATTTCATGACTATAATTACCTTCCATTTTAGATCTTATTCCATTTGTTTAGACAATAAAAGAGTATCCCATAGCGGCACGAATAGTCAAGCAGGATCCTTGGCACTCTCCTTCTCTCTTTTTTTTTTTTTTTTTTTTCCAAAACTTTTGCCATCGACTAATGCTAATTTTTTTTATCTCTTCTGATTTCAAAAGATTTCAAAACTTTCTTTCCATTCTCACACTTCATCAATTTATTGTCTTTTAATGAAGAGAGATTTTTCAATATTACTTTATTTAGATTTTTAGTTTTGTTAAATGATTTAAATCAATTTATTTTCATGATTTCTCTTGCTTCTTTTTCAAATCCTCCTCTTTTTCCATCATTTTTTTTCTATTAATTTCTTCTGAGCTTGTTTTCAAAGATCTGGAAATTTTTCTTATCAAATACATCATCACTATTTATTGCATAAAATCCTAGCCTAGTAGAAGCAAGTATTTTTAAGAAATCTAGCATGATCAGTGTTATTTTATCTATTTTATTTTTTTATAAATTTTGTCTCTAATGAATTATTTTGTTAGATGTTGTGTAGATGGAGTAGTTTAACTTCAAGTTATATGACAAGTACCATAACATTAAGGTTTGTGAATGTTAAGCTTTTTTTTTTATTTGTATGCTTTGGTTTGCTTTTTTTTGATGTAAAGGTTTATTTTTGACTCTTTTTTTGAATTTTTATTTAATATGAGTTATTTTTTATGACAAGCACCAAAACCTTAAGATTCGTGGATGTTAATCTTTTTTTTATTTGTATGGTCTGATTTTCTTTTTTTTTCGGATGTAAAGTTTTATATTTGGCTCTTTTTTTGAATTTTTAATGTGAGTTTTTTTGGTGAACTATTTCATTCTAAGATTTTTGCTTTGAGGTCCTTTTAGAATAATTTTTTTATTCAACTGGTTTTGTTATTAGTTGAGAAGAAAAATCATATAATAGTGAAGACATCATAATTTATTTTTATTAAATTGTAATTTGAAATTGCACATGTTGAATAAATTTTATACTAGATGAAATTTTATTAATAAAAAATTATTAATATTTGTACATTTTATTCATCTATAGTACCTTTTGGTTTTTTGTAGTGTCTAGGAGTAGCAAAATTTAAGAATTGTCTCTTGAATTGAAGCAAATAATAAAAAATATGAGCATATGCTTAGTGAAATTATTTTGATATATATTTTTACAGATGTAAAAAGCAAATCAAATTTTTTTGAACTTTTCATGTATTTTTGATATTGTTTAGAAACTTTTAATGTAATTAAGTCAATTCGATTGATTATATAGTGAATTATTTGAAATTTATTAGAAAAATATCAAAAAATTTCTTATTGATATTGTAATAGATAATTATTGTAATATTATATGTGTTTTTATACTATTTTACAAATTGATTAAGAATAAAGATTTTATTCTTTAAAATTTTTTAATAAAATAGAGAAAAAATTTTTTTATAATAATAAAAATACTATTAATTTTTTTTAATAGTTTTTTTTATTTATATTTTTTTTTTAATTCGATACATGTGATGCACGTATTTCATAGTAGTATAATCATATATGAGTTATAATAAAAACGAAGCATTCTATGTAAAGCAAATCTCTAAACACTTTGAACTACAAACAAGGGCCAAAAGTGTTTAATTTTTTTTATTGTTATTTGTTTATTTTATTAAAATAGAACTTTGGTTAGTACGAAATTACCTTAGAGAGTATTAGTTAAACCTAAAATATAAATGAGTTGAGTCGAGTCAAACTAACCCTAACTCAAGCTTAGCTTGAGCTTATAAGCTAGGGGCGAGTTCAACTGAAATCTAAATCTCAAAAATCAATTTTAATTAAAATAATTTTTATAAATTATAAAAAAAATAAAAAATATCAATCATAACATCACAACATCACAACATCACAAATTCACAATAAAAAAAAATAAATCTAAAATTTTTATAGGTAATACTAATAATATATATAACCCAATAATATAAATAGTGAAGAAATCATATTAATAAAATAATATCTAAATATAAAAAAATATATTAATTACGATATAACAATTAAATAATTAAATATATTATATGTTATAAATATATTTTTAAAATTATATTTTTTATATATAAAAAAATAAATAAATCAAGTGAATTGGGTTCACCATAAACTCCACTCCTTTGATAAGCGAATTAAATTTTCGAGCTCAAGCGAAATGAGCTCAAATTATTTATAAATTATGAATTACATTGACACTCCTAATTAAACTAATTAGAATAACCAAATTTATTTTTCAAAATTATGTAATCAAAATTGAATTTAAAATCGTAGAGAGTATCTAATATTCGGAAGAATAATTGTTTTCCAATGATTAGCCCTTGAGAGTGATAGAACCGATGCTGTTTCTGCAATCAAAGTTCTCTGAAAAGCAGTACCAAAAGTAGAAGAAGATCTCCTTCTCAAATGGGCCCCTAATGTCCTGCAGCGTGTCGGAGAGAAGCTGGATTTCTCGACGATGCCGACTTCCTTTTCATTCTCGATTAATATTTCAAATTATGTCGACTAATACCGTTCAAAGCATCGTCATCATGATTTTATTTCTTGATTTTGACAACTGTACGCTACTCTATTTAACTTTTCTTTTTCTACAAAACTCAAAGATCCTTGCACAAAACAAAAAATGATAACCCACCGGAGGAAGAAGAACTCTTTAAGCCGTCGAAATGTACCGGTGATTGTTACACCACAACGGCATTCGGCCGCCGCCCACGGCCGCCTGGCACCTCCTCACTGCCTCCCCTCCCCTCACCTGCCCCTGCTCCCGCCTCCACTCCCCCTTTTCTTCCTCCTCCTCATCCTCTTCGAGATCGGCTCCACTCCGATCCCCACCATCCATCTCCCTCTGATCCGTGATCTCCTCCTCCTCGAGATCCGGAACACGATCCGCACCCCGAAGCCAGAGACGAAGTCGCCCCTCCTCGCGAGAAGCCAAGAAGATCTCCGGCCTTTCGGCCCTCATCTCCGTGATCCGAAGCCTCCCGCTCTCCCTCTCCGCCCGCATGAACTTGCTCCACCGCCCCCCGGTCGCGAGCCAGGTCAGCGGCGGCGGAAATCCCCTTCGACGCAAACCCATCGGATCATCGTCCCAACTACTCCGCCAATCTGAATCCGATCTAGTCTCCTCCGCCTCCGTCGGCTCCTCCTCCCCGGGCGAAGTGGCGGCCTCTGAGCAGCTCTCCGAGCCGAGGATCTCCGTGCAGAGGCCGATTGGATCGACTTCGCAATCCCGGAGCCCCCACACTCCGACGTCGACCCTCTCGGGCGGCTCGTCGGGATCCGAGGACCCCGGCGAGGTCAGTGAGGCCATTCCTTCGTTTTTTTTGGAAGATGATGTGGAGGGCATATTTATATGTGCGAGGCTGGATACAGATGGGAGAAGTAGCACGTGGAGGGGCAAAAATGGGAATCGGGCGGTTTTGGTCCACTGTGCCAGCGGATGAGAAAAGGTGGATAGCCGAGGAGTGAGGCGGTGGGACCGAGGGAATGATTGGTGGGGTCCACCAGTTTACACGTCATTTCGTGGTGTTTTTTGTTTGTCCCTATCATCCGTACACGCGGTTCGCTTTACGCCCCTTCGAGGGAAATATTTTTTACCGTTTTACTTGTTCTGTTTTTCCGGAAAATATTTCTTTTGGTTTATTTTCCTTTTAATGGGATCATTAGGTTGCTAAAGAGTAGAACTATACTGTTGCATTTCTTCCTTTATTAGTTTAAAAATGGTTTATTTCCACGGATAAAAATAGGATAAAATAGTTAGGATAAACAAGCAAATTAGCCATTCTTTTTAAAAAAGATAAAATAGTAAAATAAAATTGATATTTGTCTCGAGTTTGAGATATATTTCGTAGATATTATCCAGAACAGTACTATGGAGTCCCAAAGCATTTGTAGGAGTAGTTCTTTTTGCTTCACGGGGTTGAAATATAATTTGATCCTAATAATTATCTGATTCTATCATATTTATATGCAAAGGTTTTAAGTTTTGATTTCTTAGCTTAATTTGTAATATTTTGATCTAAAATTTAATTTTCAATTTAATATTATATTATATTATATTTCTATTTTACTTGTTAAAGTTAAAATAATGGATTAAAGCTATTAGCATGATCAAAGTGATCTAGTTTAAATCTTTACGCATATATATAAATAATTTCAGTCATTTTTTATTTTTAAATTTTTTTTTAATTTAAGTAAAAAGCATAGTTCTAATAAATTTAAAAATAATTTGATCAAAATTAGAACGAAATTGATTTTGGTCAAAACAATTAAATCATCTTAATTTCGATAAGTGTAAAAATTGATATCTAAACTAAAACTTAAAATGTTGATTTATTCATTTCTTTCAAAAAAAACAAATAATTTATTTTGCCAACTAGAATTTGCACCTCTTTCAAGAGACTTAAGGTACCGTTTGGTTCAGAACCAAAATTAAACTCAAACTCAAGATCAATACTAAAATATAAAAAGATCGTCTGGTCAAATTTTTAGTGTTTGGATGCTAGTTTGGCTAGTAAATGATTTAAACTTTTTTTAAACCTTTAGGGCCCGTTTGGTTGGGGGTTAAGGTCAAGACTAGTAAATCACTTTTGTAAACTAATATCTTTTTATCAAAATTAAGACTTTAATAATTTAAATCTCAAAAAACTATTTAATTTTTTATAATAATTTAATTTAATAATAATATAAAATAAATAAAATATTAATTTTATAAGAAAAAATAATAATTTTGAAACGAGCTGATCCTGATCCTAATCTCAAAACAAACGGGGTCTTGTGCTCTTAGGTATATTATTTATTAAGATTTGAATGAATAAATGTAAGGGTAATATAGTAATTTATTTTTTAAAATAATATAAAAATAGTTTGATTATCTTTTTGGTGTTTAAATACTAGACTAGTCAGGACAGAATAATACTGATTTTGATCCCAAACTAAATGCACCCTAAAATTGGGTTGGAAAACCAAGTTCACCTAGGAATGCTTGGCCCCAATTAAGTACAAACTAAGGAAAAATACAAAAAGAGGGTCATTGACATATAACCCTTCGAATTCTTCATATTTGTGTATCATTTTTTTATATATTTACTTAAAAATCTTCTCTAGTAGTCTACTTGATATGAAAATATTTTATTTGTGGTGATATAATAAAATCTTTGAATTAATCCAATCAAGATCTAATAAATCGGTCTAAAACCAAATAAAAAAAATTATTATAAAAAATAATTATATTTCAAGAGATAATCATACTAAATTTTCTAAAAAAGATAAATACTATCTTATATAAAATACAGTCAATTGAGATATAAAAATAAAGTATTTTTATCTCTTTTATAAAGCTTTTAACTTTTAAGTGTTATGATTACTTTTTTTTCAAAAAACTATACTAATTTAAATTTCAGAGGGGTTGTTGTTAAGGTTTTAAATCTTGACTGAAATAGATCGGTCAGATCTGTTGCGATTTAGGGTTTTCGGTGAGTGCAGAGAGGGCGAGGTGAGCGCAGCGTGCGGGGCGAGCTCGCGCGCTTGTGTGAGGGGGGCTCGCCAGTCGAGCGCCCGCACCCTCGCCTATCTCGCGCCCTCGTTGGCTTAGCCCCTGCTCCCGCAAGCTGAGGCCGACCTCACACTTGCGTTAGCATCGTCGCTAGCCCAGTTTTGACGCTCTTGTTGGTCTCTGTCAGATATTGTTTACGTGTATAAGACTATTCACATAACTATTCATTATTTTAAATTTGTTTAAACATATTATAATTTTTTTAATTTGAAGTTAAAAAAAATTTAAAATAGAGATAAATTTTGGTCAAAATATAATTAATAAATAAAAAAATATTTTTGTTGAAACTGAAATAGAAATGATTTTAATCGAAACGCGTTGATTTTTCTGTTCATGTGCTTACGTGCATGACTATTTCACCGCAAGCAAAGTCAAAAAAAATTTGTGTTGGTCTCACCTCCATATGAATCGCTGCCATAAGATCATGCAGAGCTAGTTGTTCTATCTCGCATGTTTATAAACGTTTATCTGTATCGTTCAGGTACTAAATTCATAATTCCACATTCAAATATTTCAAACTCAACTTATGATAATTAGTTGTATTATGTTATAATTAATAAATTATGTATGTATCGAATATATTTTAATAATAAGTTAAATTTGCTTGTGTTAATTTTTAACTTTTAATTATATTCATATTATTTCTCGTATATTTTTTTATATAGTAATATATAAAAATAGTGGTTAACTATCAAAATTAATTTTAATTAATTAAAATAATATTTACTATTGTGGTAAAATTAATTATAAATTCTTTCATAATTTTTAGATTATTATTAAAAAAATTTCAAAATTTTATCGTATTTTTAATTTGAAATCAAATTACAGTCAAAATATAGTTAAATTCTAGTTAACATACCTGAAATAACTGAAACGACCGAAACGTATCGATTTCGCTAGGTGTCAAAACCGAAATTAAAATCGAAATTTAAAACCTTGGTTGTTATACTCTAGCGATTTCTCTTACACGATATCTCTATATTATAAATTTTATAATGTAGATCAATCCGACAAATCTAATCTTAAAAAATTTTTTAATTTAAAATAAATGGTGAGCCTGATTCCATCCTATTGGTACCGCTAACGAAAGACCCAAACCACCCAATTCGCTGGAGAAAAAAGGGCCACTTGCTTTTCAAATGTGACGATCAGATGGGTCCATAACTTTTAACTTGTCCACGGCAACCTTCAACTTGTCACGTACATAACACGCAAAAAATCGTTATAATTCCTTAATTCCTCCTAAAATCAGACTAAGATTCTTTCAAAGCCGAGCTCCATTTCTAGCAATAAAAAATAAATAAACAAACAATGTACTATGTATTGAGCAATCGTAGATGAGTCTGCAATCTTTCGGTCAAAGAGAGTTTCGGATATGGAACTTGTTATTGCTTCTCATGCGGGGTGGCGTCGGAGTAGCCAATCCCCTTTCTGGCGGTGGGGAAGATCATGAACACCAAGCTGGACAGAAACCCGGCCCCTAGCGGCAGGTTCACCAGCAGCTCCTTCGCCTGCTTCCCCGCCGCCGGAAAGAAGCAACTCTGTATATCGGAATCACTGAAGACCATCGTCAGCAGCACCATCACGGAGAACACCGCATGCACGAAGTCTATCTTCCGTATCCTCATTTTCTTCAAGTCACTGAACACCCTGCTCTTCTGCTCCTCGCTTCCATCGAAGTTGAACGCGTAGAACCCCTTGAAGGTGGCGAGGCCGTAGTAGATCTTGCCGTCGCGGCCCACGAGGCTGTCGGTGAAGGAAAAGAAGACGCAGGAGACTGAGCAGAGGAAGATGAGGATGGCCGTAAGGCACTTGTTGGTGGTGTAGCAGGTGCCCTTGTTGGCGAAGGACGGAGACAGAACTTGGAAGGCGAGGACCGTGCCGCTCGGGAGGAGCTTCACGATGTTTGCAGCGGACGAGAGGGTCTTGTCCACCACTGCCGTCGACGCCGAGCTCGTCGCGACGGGTTTGGGAGATTGGTTGAGTTGCTTGAGTTCGGTCTCGTTGGCTGCGGGGATTTGGATGGCGGAAGAGTCCGCCATTGGAGATGAAGAAGATTAGGGTATAATTTCTAGGGTTTGTGTGCAGAAGGAAGTGACGAGGCAATGTACTTATGGATTACAAACCAGAAAGGGGTGTTCATGCACGCTATGATGACCGTGGAAAATATCTTGGATTCTTGGTAGGTTTGTGTGCTAGCGTGAAAGTTTTCTGCCAGAATTAATTGTGGAAAGAAATCTCTGCACAAGGACTTTTCTTTTTTCTTTTTTTTTCCTCATAAACAAGTACTTACTTTGAACCATTATTTAAAAATTCGACTTTCGACCGAAATTTTGATTTCGAATTTTAAAAATATATTATTCATATTTATATATTATAATTATATTATAAATTATTATTAATTTAGCGGGTATGATTTTAATTTGATCTCAATTGACATCAGAATTTGAATTCAAAAAGTGCGAATTTTGAATTTCACCTATTTTTCTTTTTTTACTAAAATTTTTTTAATTAATACTTAAAAGGAAATTGTATATAAAAAATTTCCTTTTTATATTTTTAAAAATATTTTAAAATTTAAAGTTAAAATTTAGTTAAAAAATTTTAAAAATAAGTTAACTGAAATCAAAACGGAATTGAAACTACCGAAACAAAATTAAAATCATCGAAACGGATGAATTTTGATAAATAGCAAAATTAAATTCGAAATTTAAAATCTTACTTTTACCGTTAAAAGAAATTATATTCTAAATGTAAGCGGAAGTCAAAACGATACCCATATGAATAGCCGAATCTGCATTACTGTCGGCGATCAACTTGATTTGAAGCAAGGCCGAACTCAAATGAAGATGCTTCAGTTTTCGATATTCTAATCTGAATTTAAACCTTAATTCGAGTGATTAAGAAAAGGAGGGAAGCGTGTTTAAGAAACGATACCGTTTTGGAAGACCGTTGCTCGATATTTATTTTTTCCGGGATTTCAGAGTGCTTTGTTGTCGAATGGTTGCAACTTACAACTCGCGAAAGTCGTGACAGATCGTCTTTCTTTAGTTTTATGGACTGTTGCAGTCAAAACACAATAATTGGGTATCACTTAAGCAGCCACGGACCATGTCAACGGATTGTGCTAGCTCAAAATTCGGGCTTGGCCTAGCCAAAATTTTTCCCAATTTTATAGAAGATGTTGTTTTTGCTTGAATGAAAAACAATTAGGCAGTTAATTACTTGTTGATTACTTTAGAATGGAATGTCGCATATTTTAAAGGAAGATTACACACGAGCGAATGTAGTGTTGTGTTCCACCAAGTAGACTTTGACCCCGAATTAGAGCCATTTTTCTTTGATTGATTTTGCGTCGTGCATGAGCCCCATTTCAAACTACTTCGCTTCCTCTGCACGTTGTTCATTTTGTTCCCGGAAACTCTTCTGATGCGTGGCTCGCTGAGTTTGTCCAAACGAGCTTCCACCTCGAGTCAGCTAGCTATGCAAACGGTTTCGTCCAACTAGGGTATATCGGTCTTTTCATATTTTTCATCAATTTTGGGAGGGAAAATACGCGTTTTCACTATTTTGCTGGTTATGTCTACTTTAGGCCCGTGCTGGCCGGCCCGTTTTCGAAACAGCTTGGTCCAACAAAGGCCCGACCCAACGGCTATAATTCCTGTGTCCGAAACGGCGGAGCAGAGCGTACTTCTCCGAGGTGGATCAAGAGGCCCGTTAGCGTTTGATTCGCGAAGTGGATCAAGATCGGAGGTGGGTTTAGGGTTTAGACTCTCTTCGTCTTCTTCCGCAAATTCGAATCCTCCTCCGATCGCCATGGAAGCAGCGAACATGGACATCTCCCCGGGCTACTTCGATCCCGAGAACCTCAGCGCCAGGGAGCAGTACCGCCGCTACAGGTTTCCCCTTCTTCGCAACTGTCGATCCCAACCCTAAATGCTATGGTTTCTTCTCTCTATTCTCCGATTTGAATTCCTTTTCTGCGCCCCAATTGCAGGAAACGGCAACCTGCTTCGAGCATTTCGCCGCTTCTTGGGAATTCGGTTTCCAAGTTCTCCGAAGCACGCCTTTTGTACGAGGGCGACAGCATTCAGAGGCGGGCAAATGCAGCACTGCTCCTGGAGGAGATCAAGCAGGAGGTCGAGAATTTCGAGGGCGAGGGCTTGGACGGCGCTGCGTCCAACTTGATAAGTTCTGCGAAAAGACAGGCCTCCGTTGAGAGTCGTGGCGGTCTCGAGTCGATCCGGAAAGAGTCGTTGAAGGCTTGCAAGATTGAGGATGAGGGTCTGTCGGATGGAGGGGAGTCGACCTTTGCGTTGTTTGCGTCTCTTCTTGATTCCGCGCTTCAAGGTCGGCGTGTTCTTTGTTCTGATGATCTTGAATTTTGTATGTGATTTGGTTATGGAAAGATGTAGAAATGGAGACTTGTGCTGTAGATTTTTCTTGTGCAGGGTACAGTCCATAACTGATGCTTAGATTTTCATGTTGCAGGATTGATGCCTGTACCTGATCTGATTTTGAGGTTTGAGAAAACATGTCGAAGTGTCTTCGAGTCAATGAGGTTTGTTTTTGTGTTGCCGCTGTAAGATATGAGTCAAATCTTCACATGTTTTTCTATCTGAAATGTTTTTTTTAGAAACTTGAGCAATGCTAGTATAATCCAAGGGAAACCTGTTCTGCTAATGTCGAACCTTGTTATGTGGTTTTCTTCTGTATTTCATAATTTCATTTTCGCACTTCTGCTTGCTACTATAGGAGCAGTTAAATGCTAAGCACATTTAATAAGATGTTGTTCTTGATTTGTGTTTAAAAGCAAATTTCTGTAGGTATGGTAGTACTGGAAGACACCGAGTAGTGGAAGACAAATTTGTTCAGCAAACAGCTCGTCTCTTGCTTGGTGAAGCTGCTTCTTGGTCACTCTTGTGGTACCTCTTTGGGAAAGGCAATCAACCTGAAACCATATAGTTATTTTCTTTGGATACTTCATTTGATTTTTATATTTATTCTCAAGTTTTCATGCTTCTTGAATGGTAGTCAAGTCCTTTATATTGATAAAATAAGGTTCAATTTTATCTGTATCTCTATTATTTTCCCTTATGATTCGCAAAATGATCCATTATACAATTTAGTGCTACTTTTTTCTGAGATCTCAGTTCTGGCTTCATCAGTTTGTTGTCTTGCATTTGAGTTTGATTCCTTGAAAGCTCAACAGAAAATTTATTATCTTATGTGACATCATCTCATGCTTTTTCTAAAATAATATGCATGGACTGTAAAGAATGAGCAACAGGCATTGTTGGGTGGCATTAGGGTTTACTATAACACTAAAGGGAAGTTAGTGAACTTCTTCATTTGTCGCTTCTTATAATTGTGAAGTGAATAAACCCCATATCTTTAATGGACTGTTAAGTAGTGTTGATGGATAATGAGGAGGTTATGTTCAGCTTATAACTTCTATCAATCGCTTCTTAGCTTTGACGCTCAAATATTATTCTCTTATCATGCCCCATATTTTATTTTCTTTTCATGTTCTGCCATCAATTTCAATTCTCACCCCATTCTGTCACTCCAAGCACGTGTAAAATCCTCCTGTTGTTATAAACCTTATTTGGTAATATTTGTTTTATAGCTGCATGAGAAAATTTTACTTGATGTTTTTAACATGCTGTTGAGACTATTTTTTCTTATTTTTCAGGAAATGAAGAAATCCCTGAAAACTTGATCCTGGTAACATGTTGGATTTTTTTTTTTTAATTTCTCTCCTTTCTATAACTGTTTGCTCTCAGATGTTCAGTGGAAATGTGAAATTATTCATGCTAAGGTGCTTGTCATTTCTCCACAGGCCCCACCTACTTCACATCAGGAGGCCTGTCAGTTTGTTATGATAGATCATACTGCACAACTATGTCTGCGAGTGGTTCTTTGGTTGGAAGATTTAGCTTCAAAAGCTCTTGAGTTGGAGAAGAAGGTAATTGGACTCTAAACTAGGTTGGAACAGCCTTAAAAGAAACTCAGATTTTATGAAAAGATGATTGTGAGTTCACATAAAAAGCTTCGCCTGTGGACTACCCCTAAAAACAACTTCTGACTCTATCCACTCCTTCTAAATAAGCCAACAAGTAATTACTAAATCACTTGGTCTAGCCTAAAATACTCAAATCTCTTTCTAACTTAGACTCTAGCATGTTTGTAATCCCGTCACTGTAATTGACGGCCAATTTTGATCCACATTATCTGAACTAGCAAAAAAAATAACATCACAAACCCTTAGATCTTGAGCTCAGCTGTTGGGCAATTACTTGTTTGCATGAAATTGAGGAATGTTTTTCCCAAATGTTGGTTCTGGATTGCAATCTGAAATTGTTCGGATCTTAGACAATTTAGTAACCCCAATTTGACATGAACTTGTGCCAGCTATAATAATTTATCCAACAACTGAATGATGAGCATAATCTGGGGGGGATCGTCAGGGATTTGGAAAAAGGTAATTCCAATGTATGTATGTTAGTGGAGGCTTTACAGAGGATGCTTAAGTTTGCCATTAGCTAAGAAGAGTGGCCAGGCTAAAATTAGCATGAGAGAAACAAAGGAACTTGTGTGAAGGATTTGAAAGATTCAGTGTGGACTACAGAAGTGGATTTTGATGTCAAAGCGGAAATGAAGCGCCAACAATATTTTGCTGTCTAGTTTTACTACAATTGTTAATAAAATCTAGTAGAATATATTAGCATTTATCCCTCTGCATTTTTTCTAGTAATGCAAGCTTATCTAGGTCTAATTAAAATCAGTACTGTTGCTTCTTGGTTGTCCAAATCTGTTAATCTTACATTGAGAGATGCCATTTCTGGACCTGTAATGCATCTTTGTAGAATTAGCATCTTCTTCCAGCATGGGTTCATTTTATTTTTTTGTAGGTGTGCGGTTCACGTGTTGGTTCATATCTTCCAAGCTCAGGAGTTTGGCACCACACTCAGAGGTTTTTGAAAAAAAATAACGATGATCCTGCTATAGTGCGCCATATGGATTTTGACGCCCCGACAAGGGAAGTTGCTCACCAGCTTTCAGATGATAAGGTACTATTTTTTATTGTGTACATTGAAGCTTAATTCTGTAGTACTACTCCTTAATCTGTGGCAGAAGGTAGTACAAACCTACTGTTGATTTTGGCAAATAACTAATGTAATTGAATGTTTGAATGGCTACATGCTGATTGGCAGAAATGGTCCTGGCAAATGTTGAGGAGAAAACATGTTATGGACAACTTAGCTCAGTTTTTTTCAGCTTATGTTGATTATGTACTTGCTTGACGGGGAAAGTTACTATGAGTTTTTGGTTATCGTTGATCAGTTATTTGAGGTGGGAAGTTTGTGCTTTGTTTTTTGTCCATAGCCTTATTTGATGAATTTAATTTATGGCTTGAAAATTGCTGCAAGATCAGATGCCATTTTTTTAACATCCATTGTGAGCATTGCACATTTGAGGTATTCTCCAATACAGTTTTTCTTTGATGTAGTTTAAAGCTATAACTTATTTTATACTTCACCATACTTATCATTGTTGAGTTACTTGTGCAAGTCTTACTAGCCTTTGTGAAAACTTATATCCTCAGAATTATTTTATGGTATTTTCAGTTTGATCATTCCACTTCTAATCCAGTAGAAATTGTACAATTATAGATGAGCTTTGTGGATGAAATCTGCCTCGTATGAATATTGTTATGTCTTCTCTCTGTTTTTTTTAAAGCACCAAGTGGCTGCATTGAACCTGAAAAAGTTTAAACTATCACATGATAATGTTAGTTGAAATAGGTGTATAATTTCATCCAAATGCAACAATTAGCCAAAGCCTTTTTTTTGTGGTTGAAATCATCAATCAGGTGCGATGAAATTTGTCTTATGGTGAAGGCATTATGGTGTTACAATAAACTAGTCAGGAAGAAGATACTTACAGAAAAAATTCTTTATTTGAAAACACTCACATTTGTTTTCATCTGTTCATTTCTGTTGCTTTGGAGAATAAATTTATATTATAGTAGGATATTTACTGATTATAATCAGAACAGAAACAAGATGAATTACTACTAGAAGATATCTGGACTTTATTACGGGCTGGAAGATTGGAGGAGGCATGTGAACTGTGCCGTTCTGCTGGGCAGGTATGTGATTGGTTTATTGTTACCTTTTCTGTTTGACTAGTCTTCTTTCTAAACTGATATTTACTTTTACCTTGACCTCAGCCATGGAGAGCTGCAAGCCTGTGCCCCTTCGGTGGATTAGACCTTTTTCCAACTGCTGAAGCAATGCACAAAAATGGGAAGGCCAGAATACTGCAGGCCATTGAATTGGAAAGTGGCATTGGACAACAATGGCGTCTTTGGAAGTGGGCATCTTACTGTGCCTCGGAGGTAAGACTCAGTGGTCTCTAGTGATCATTATTTCTATCTGCAGTTTCAGTTTTTTATTACTTGTTTAGGATCCTAGGTAGAACACAAAAGGGGAACGTAACTGGAAGTAAGGATATCAATTTTCATATGAAAATGCTTATAGAGAGTAATCCTCTTCTGCAATCTTTGCACTTAATCTCATCTGAAAACATAAGAGTGCTAATAGTGTAACTGCCTATGGCATGTATTGGTGCTTACTCTATGATGCTGTGATCCTTTTTGTGTCCTCTTTCAGATAAGCAGTGTGTTGCATTCATATTCACCAGTTCTTTCTGACCATCTATCCACCAAATTTTGCAGACTTCCCTGGTTAAACTTGCCCTTCTTCCCATCACTATTAGTTGGCATTTGAAGTTTGGATAACTAAAGCATGCCTGTCTCCCTTGAGAATTTCAAGTTTCTTTTTTTTTTTTTTTTTTACTTTTGACCGTAGTGGCATTCAGCTCACCTTTGTCAAGCAGTTTTATGCCTACAATTCCAATAAGAAAGTCAGATATTCCTTCATAAGTTAAACTGAGTTTTTTTTTCTCCAGTCTTCTGTGTAATTTATCACCAACCTGATGAATAAATTAAACTCATTAAATCTAATATTTTATTCCTCTCAATTTTGTCTTTGCGAGTGAAGAGAATTGCAGAGCAGGACGGTGGCAGGTATGAAATGGCTGTATATGCCTCTCAGTGTGGTAATTTGAAGCGTTTGCTACCAAGCTGTACTGACTGGGAGGTAGTTTCCTATTGTTTAACTGTCACCACCCCAACTTAATGTTGCTCATTATTTGGTTTTCTTTTTCGTCTTTTCCCTTCATCTTATGTGTTAATTAATCTGTGAAAATTTGCGCTGTGAACAAAAGAATCTCTTACTCTTATGTTAGTGATTTTGGAGTAATTTGAACTAGTTGTGATCATTATGTCTGAGAAATCCTGTACATTGCTAGTAGACATACATATCTGGAACTGAACTCCTCTTTCTATACAGATTTATAGTTGTCCATTCTGACAAGAATATCCACTCTATAGTTCATAGCTGCCATATGTTCTTTGCAGAGTTTATTTTGATAGTTGGCCAATTATGGTTAAATTTGCCTTGTCTCTATGCTTAGTTTCTTTTCTTGTTTCTCTAATGGCTGATTCTACTGCTTGTGCTTTGCTAATTTTTTTTTGCATTTGATCAATCTTGTTCTTCGTTTGGTACAGTGACATATCTCTACATCTTTCTTGATTTTTACTAAGACTGTTACTTCTCTCTCTCTCTCTCTTTCTGTTTTCTTTTCTTTTTTAGCATGGTGAATTGTTACCAGCAAAGGGGTTTTCCCTTGAAAAGTTGGGATAAAGTATATCATGGTCTAAAACCTCAGTCTGTGCGCGAAAAACTTATATCATGGTCTAGCAGGTTATTTTTCTTTAAATGTCTGCCATCTATTGCAGTTCAATAATGAAGTGAGTATGGTCTGCATTGTGTGAAATTACTATGATATTGCTGTATCTGTTGCATTTCCAAAAAAAAAGGGTTTGATTAAGACTGGTTTGATTTATTCTGTGATTGAAATCTGACCAGCAGGCTTTGCAATGCATGTCTACAGACCTAGCAACAGTTGGATTTTTACCATTTTTGCTGTAGAATTCGATAATGGCACTTTTCACAAATGTAAGGTGCCTTATTTTCTGCTTGAAACAGCTATAGGTTTTACTTCTCAGCTGACTTGCGTTGGTGCCTTGTACTATTGTCATATATTTCTGTGTCAATAAATGAAGGAGAGTCAACATAAGTTGTGCTTATTATTGCCTTCATCTATTTTCCTTGTCAGTCAGCATGCTGGGCAATGGCAAAGTCCTGGCTATCAGCTCAGGTTGACTTGATGTTACATCAAGGCAGGCAGGGAGAGAGAAATTATGGAGATGATGTAAATGGGACTTCTATGCATGGAGGCCGGACTTGTATAGTTGGTCCGGAAAACTGGCCAGACCAAATACTTGATCAGCAACCACGAGATATACCTGCACTTCTGCAGAAACTTCATTCAGGGTAAAAATTTGGTTGGATTGTTCATTTGGTTTCTGATGGTATATGTCCAATATCAATAGTAATCTTCTGCAGTGAAACTGTCCATGAAGCAGTATCTCGAGCATGTAAAGAGCAGCATCGGCAAATTGAGGTAAATGTTTTGTAACTTTGTTGCAATAGGTAGTCATATATTCCTGCAATTCGATGCAGAATAAATGTTTTCTTACTATTGCTGTTCTCATGATAGATGAGCCTGATGTTAGGAGATATAGCACATCTTTTAGACCTTCTATGGTCATGGATATCACCTTTGGAAGATGGTCAGAATGTTATGAGGTATATAATAGTTTTTTTTCCCTTTTACAACAGTAGCATATTGCAAAGAAATGAACAATTGTTTCTTGATTGGTTATCTACAACCCATTATTCATTTTTGGTTCAGGCCGCATGGGGATCCGCAAATGATTCGCTTTGGAGCACACCTTGTCCTTGTTCTGAGGTACTTACTTGGTGATGAAATGAAGGATGCTTTTAGAGAGAAGCTTACCACTGTTGGGGATCGCGTTCTCCACATGTAAGTGGTCTACTTCTATAGCTTTCGTCCACACAAGTCCAGCGATATTTTTATTATAGTTTATTTACTCATGCCGTTTATCACATCATCATTATTGGTTGATTCTTGAGAAGAAAGCAAAGGGAGATGCAAACTTAGTAATTGTCTCATTCTCTTTCTTCAGATTTGGTGCTTTTTTGGTTTTGAAGTGAGATTGCAGTCAGAAAATTCTGAAATGACTCAAAACACAAATAATTGTCATGTTTATCAAATTTAAATGATTGGTTAATTCAGCATGAAACTGAATCTGGCTTCAAATTGTTCGCATGCTTTCTTCCACTGTTCATATTTATATGGTGTAAGGTGAGATGATTGTGCTGGTTTCAGACATATATGCCTTATTTTCATGGTCTGGGTGTTTTTGCTTGGTTAGTATGCCTTATTTTAAGTAGCTCTTCTTTGCTTTTCCTTTTGGAAGTGATTTATTAATGCTAAATTTTCTGATCTGCATATCTAAATGATGGTACCTTTTCATAACTTCAGGTATTCCATGTTTCTATTCTCCAAGCAGCATGAAGAGCTGGTCGGCCTTTATGCGTCTCAACTTGCTCGTCACCTTTGCATTGATCTCTTTGTTCACATGATGGAATTAAGGCTAAATAGCAGGTGAGATTTTGTGTTGAGGTGGCTATAGAAAGCAAGGTTTTGAGTGTCATATAACTTTGCAGTAGTGATTACTTGTATAGTGGTACATGCATTATATAACCATCTCCAACACCATATCAACTTACAGCCGTGACAACAACTGATGAGTTTGTCATTTTTCTGTATTTCTGAACTAAAGAATTGACATGATAACTGTTTTTCCTATGCTATGCTTCATTTCGTTTGTCAGGTATATGTATGACATTTTTTGTAATTAGCTTGCATGTTAAACACAAGCTCTTCCTTTCGGCTGTGGAGTATTTGCCTTTCTCTTCTGGGGATGACTTGAAGGCAAGTTTTGAAGCTATTATTGAAAGGTCAGTCAGTTTAAAAGATGGATTTAGCTTATTGAAGTAAGGCAACAGTTTATGTTGGATGTTTCTCATGCTTTGCTTGTGAGGATGCTTAAACTTCATAGTGTTCAAGCAGGGTTCTTTCTAGGTCTCGAGAAGCCAAAACGGGTAAATATGATGGCAGATCGTCTGATGTTGCAGAGCAGCATCGTTTGCAATCTCTACAAAAAGCTATGGTTATCCAGTGGCTTTGCTTCACACCACCTTCAACCATAAGTGATTTTAAGATTATCAACGCAAAACTTCTCATGAGGGCTTTGGTGCATAGGTATATTATCTGTAAAACTTATTCTTGTTCTTGCATCTTTAGGCAGCCTTTGTAGCTTTGTTGATGGATATTTTACTAAAAATTGAAACCACTATCTTCATGTTGTTCAATGGTCAATGTTCTGCTTGTCTGCACTGAGTCCATGTATGCCATTGCTAGCCTGTATGCTCACTGACATTTTTCTTTGCCTTCTATCTCTAGCAATACTCTTTTTAGAGAGTTTGCCTTGATTTCAATGTGGAGGGTCCCTAAAATGCCCATAGGGGCACACATGCTACTTAGCTTCCTGGCAGAGCCTTTAAAGCAACCAAAGGATTCTCTTCTTTCTTTAGATGATGAGGATGTCTCCCAAAATTTACTTGAGTTTGAGGACTGGGTATACCTCCCCCTTTTCTTTCTCCTGCATTGCCTTTTCTTTTGGAGGTTTTAGCAAGCTTTGTAGTTTTATTGAAATATTTTGTTATTTTGGCTTCTTAATGATGGTCAGCGAGAATATTACTCATGTGATGCGACCTATCGGAATTGGCTCAAAATTGAGATTGAGAACGCAACTGTCCCTGCGGTGGAGCTTTCTCTGGAAGAGAAAGATAGGGCTATTATTGCTGCTGGAGAAATGCTGAATTCATCATTCTTACTTCTATCACGTAAGTTTACACGAGCTAATGTAAGACCTGGTGTAGATTGTTGTGTTATTTGTGCGTATGAAAAACTGCTTTTCTCATAACTATGAAGTTGTACAGCAAATTTGCACTTCTACTATTCCTCCAAATTATGAAGTATCCCATGTAATCTGCATAGCAGCCATTCTTCATGCTATCATTTAATAGATAGTTCAATCAACATCTTATGTTCAATGGCTTCAATAACTCGATGCATTTCTTACATGCGCAGTAGTTAATTTCTTCTTCCTGGAATCCTTATCACAAGTATGCCAATGTGCAAGTATATCATGACAAAATATATGGCTACTTCATTTCCATAGTGAAAAATGACATTTTAAGAGGGTGAATGCTTTTTTATTCTTAAAAATATGAAAGAGATATATAGCAATATGCATATGCATGGACTATAGCTATTCATGTCTGATTCCACCCTTTTTCTGGAAACTTCTGTGATTAAGTGATGCTGCTTTGTGTAAAATTATGCTGTCATCTGGTCTGATTTGACCTTATATTTTGAACTGTTCTAACTTCCTTCTTTCTCATAGGAGATGGAAGTGCATGGTTGAGTGCTTCTCAGAGTAGCGTATATGATTCAATAGAGCAGTTGTTTCTTGAACTGCATGCCACTGCAATGTTATGTCTTCCTTCTGGCGAGTGCTTGTGTCCAGATGCAACATTATGCACTACTCTGTCAAGTGCTTTGTATTCATCTGTCAGTGAAGAAGTTGTGCTAGGACGCCAATTGATGGTAAGTTTGAATCTTGGATTTTTAAAAAATAAATATTTCTAGCTAATGAAATGTTTCTGCTTTGAATTTCTTGTAGTTGAATAATTATATAAGCTGCTTTGCCTATATTTTAACATATACCATTATATAGCCAAAATATTCAGTTACAAGCATATGTACATGGTTGTAAGTGTTACCATTTAATTGCACATGTTTCTCATTTTCTTTGAAACCCTGGTGTACCAAATTGATTTAGTGGTATTTGACAGAAAGCCTTACATGCAGTGAAACTCCTTGTTGTGGCCTTTTCATTGCTTCTGTTGAGTTATTTTATTGATTTTCATATGAATGTAATGTAGACTATGGGTTAGTCTTTTTACAAAATTGTAGAGGTGCTCAAAAGGTGTATATGATGATTGTAGGCATATGCGCATGTTCTCAACAACTAGATGATGTTTCGGAGTCATTTGCATCTTTGGAATTCTGAAAACCAAGCAATAATATTCAATAGCACAAATTATATGTGAAAATTAGGCACTTGATTTAATGAAATCTAATTTTGTGTGAAGAACTTTGTTTTGTTTCATGGCCAGCCATTGTGTATAGTTTACTGGAAACAAAATCATTGGCTAAAAGTGCTTTCGGGTAACTCTTCTCTAGTCCTTCTATTGATTTTATGAAATTTGGTCTTATTTTGTGTTAATGATTTAGGGTAACACTTCTCCAGTCCTTATATTGATGTGTGAATTGATTCATACATGGACTCTCAAGAATTGTGTTGGCTTTAGGTTCAAAAATGGTGAACTTGATGTAGATTTTGTCCAATTCTTCCATTAGTACATCTGATCTCTTCTCTTAAAATTTTGGATGCCTTGCTGAATTGCAATCCAATATTAGAATCTTCTAATTTCTTATGGTGTTTGGAGCATACTGTGCCTGTCACATGATGTTGAAATTCTCGTGGTATTGTGACTTCATACATACTAGAACTGTCACATGATGTTTAGATTCCTGTGGTATTGTGACTTCAGACATGCTACAACTGTCACAGGTTGAGATTCCTGTGGTATTGTGACTTCAGACATACTGCAACTGTCACATGATGTTGAGAATCCTGTGGTGTTGTGGCTTCATACATACTACAACTGTCACATGATGTTGAGATTCCTGTGGTGTTGTGACTTCATACATACTACAACTGTCACATGATGTTGAGATTCCTGTGATTTTGTGACTTCATGTATGATTGTCTGAGAATTCACATAGTTATCATGGTTTTCCTGTATTGATCAACAGGTTAATGTGGCCATTTCATCACGGGACAACTACTGTATTGAAGTAGCACTTCGCTGCTTAGCAGCAGATGGTGATGGGATCGGACTACATGAAGCAAATGATGGCGGTCTTCTTGCAACTGTTATAGCAGCTGGCTTCAAAGGTATGGTCACATTTTATCTATTGATAGGTGTCAGCCAACTTTTCTTGCATAAACCTCACATTGGAGTCTATTCAGGGGAGTTGAATCGTTTCCAAACGGGAGTCACAATGGAAATATCCAGGTTGGACGCATGGTATTCTGATGCTGATGGTATGTTGGAAATTCCTGCAACATATGTTGTCAGAGGTCTATGTCGGAGATGTTGCCTGCCAGAAGTTATTCTTCGATGCATGCAGGTGAGCTTAGAACTGGAAATCATCTTGTGCTGCCCTTAGGCCCTTAATATTATGTTTTTTCTTGTCATTTCTTTGACTTCATCCCCTTTTTTGGCTTAGGTCTCTGTGTCCCTTTCTGAGTCAGGTGATACACTGGATCGTCGGGATGAATTGATTGATTTAGTTGCCTCCCCACAGTCTGGGTTTCTGCAACTGTTTAGTCAGCATCAGTTGCAGGTACCCTTTAGGATTTGAACACAAACACCATCTCCAGTACAAATTACTGGATTATTTAGTTTTGTATCGGATTCTTCTTCTGGAGATTTCATCACTGACGGAATCAATAATTTCTACCTTCAGGAATTCTTGTTATTGGAAAGGGAGTGTTCATTATTCAAAATGGAGTTACAGGAGGAACTATTTATATCTGATGCTTGATATCAAACTCCAGCAGCATCCAGGTAACCTGGTGTTCGAGAATTTGTTACTAGGTAATAAATGTCATTTTTTGTTGAAATCTGAAAGTGCTTATGCTTCATGAAGAAATTTTGCTCTAAAAAATTCCTTTCAGAAAACTTGGATTGATCCATGATGCCTTCCCAACATATCATTACTTGAATTTGTTCCCTTGAGATATGTATCACTGTATCAGGATCTGTTGTAATGGATACATTCTGTATAAATGATGGTATTTGGTAGCTTTGCAGTGCTACATGATTGTTGGAAGCCTTGATCAACAATCCTTTAGGATCTGGTGTTATTAGGGTTGAGAGGATGCCATTTATATTTTGTTTCCATTGACCATTATGTTGACAACTTTTTCTTGTTGGATTTTATCCAACTGAAGCTATTACTTCATTAACTTCTTTTTACATGTTCAGGAATTGTGTTAACTTATATGCATAAACTTGCTTTGCTATTTTTTGATAGACCAATATATGTTTTTTTTTTGTTCCTGAATGAATATGAATTGAACAGTAATTTTGTATACTACCAAAAAAAAAAAAAACAGTAATTCTGTAGATCTCTGACCTGCAGTACATTTAAGGATACCCAAGGCTTTTATTGCACTACAATTTTGGGTCACCATTTAATGATATTTCACTGTCAATATTTTGTGAAGAGCTGGTTTTGTCTGCATTCATGGAGAGCATTGCTCACTACTTACAAGCGTGGAAGCTTTGATGGCAATGAAGGGGAGTGCGTTGTAAATCTCATCGGATCTCTGCGCTCTAACCTATAGGGGACGACAGTTATCTGATGATGGATATCACACAAGCATCTGGTCCACTTTTAATGTACTTTGAGATTGGATGTGTACTTAATAGTAACATGCGCTAATATTGTATATTAATGAGTTTTAGTTAACTTCATATTGCATAGAGGGCTCATTTATCTTTCCATTTTGGTCTTAATGGTACATTTAACAGGATGATTATTCTTGTACTCGACTACTTGGCCTCTGTGATGACGACTAATTTGTGGTTGACACTTAATTAGATGTTAAAAATGATGGAAATGTTATTTTATCCAGCCACTCTACATATTATGTAACTAGACCCTGTGTGTTGTAATCTGGCGGATTTTGATGACCAGAAACTAGCACTTGGCGTCAAAAAACTGAGCTGTCAGTGCTGAAGTTGGTTTTCTAGTGGCAGATCAAGTATGCCACTATATTAAACTGGTTGCGTATACTACTCTAGCGGCAGATCAAGTATGCCACTATATTAAACTGGTTGCGTATACTACTTTTGTGGCGTGTAACATGCGCCATCAAGAGAACTAATCATCAGGCAACTATATGACACGGTCCAGGCATCACAACAGTTACAAACTTATATATTTGGAAGCATGAGCGGAAAGCGTATCATGTGAAACACCAGGAAAACAAGACCATAGCCAGCGCATTCTCAGTGAAAGATGGGTAGAAGTATGACACAGTGTTCGAGTCCAAGAGCTATATCACAGCAAACATAAGTGTAAGTGCAGCATGAACAAAGTCCCCCAACCTCAGCTTGTACTTGGGAAGAGATCTGCTTTTTTACTTTAGTCGGGGTCCGAGAAGGTCCAGAGGCCGTCCTTAGTTGCAACGCCATAGTAGACCTTGCCATTGTCTGCAGTGCAACTGTTGGTGAAGGACGAGAAGGAGCAAGAGACGCTGCAGACAGTGAGGACACTGGTTAAGTACTTGTTGGCTGTCTGGCACTCGCCCTTGCTGGTCAAGAGGGGGTTGATGAACTGGAAGAAGAAGACTGTGCCAGTAGGGAGGAGGTTGATGAGGTCCCCCAAGCTTTTTAGGGTCTTGCCTGCCATCTTTTGTGTACCATTGGAAGTGGAGGTTGATGCAGTGGTCTCCTTCCCCTCCCATGATTTGAGATTATGCTTGTTGCTTAGTGCTAAACAATGGTTAACTGGCTGGGTAATGCCTAGGAGTTGGGGGTGTTTGCTCCAATAGTTATGTTTGATGGTATGACTCATGGAGACTTGGTATTAGATCTGGTCTAGTGATGGATGTAATTTTATGTGAAGTGAAATGATGTAATGGATTCTAAATTTGAATGCATTTTTCTAAGTGAAATAGAAGATGAGTTTGCTGTATTTCTAGTCCAAATTGTATCCCTTATAATTATTTTTTGAATGAAAACCAACTAAACGGCATGTTTCATAATTCCAAGGACATATATGCAAATGTTATGGTTCGCAGTGACTGCATGAAATATAGTGATTTTTAAAAGGGGTGCATTGTAAAACTAGATTTTGTGAGGATACATACTACATATGTAATTTCACTATCTAACATGAGGTAATGTGCAAAATTCTCATTCAAGTATTTCCCCCATATTTCCACCGAGTTCTCTCCATCCTTGGGCGTTGACGCCTGCCGCGATGTCGACGAAGGCGGCGGAAGAAGACGTCCTCAGCCGGCTCGAAGAAGCTACACGCCATGCGCCTCGGCTCCAGCTCGAAACCCTAAGCTCGATCATCCATCACAACGCTGCCGCTGGATATCTCCGCCGCCACCTCGGCTCCCACGGGGCTGACTCGTTCAGGCGCCTCGTCCCCCTCTCGTCCTACGAAGATTACGCCGATCTCATCCGCCGCATCGCCGAGGGATCTGAATCCCCCTCCGAGCTTTCCGTCGATCCCCTCCTCTGCTTCTTCTACAGGTTTCCTAACAAACTCACCTTTTCAATTCCCCCATTATTTTCTTCAATCAAAAGCAGTAAAGTTAAGCCCTATTCTGGTTTTCAGCTCAGGAACGAGCACGATGAGGCCAAAGATGATACCTTTCTTCGAATCCGCCGGTGCCAGAGCCTCCTCCAGTCTCGCCCACCAAGCAAGCTCTGCGCTTCTCCGACGGTGACGCAAAATTTTCCTCTTCCCTTGTTAGCATCTCTCCTTCTCTTCCTGCTTGTCAATGATCGACTTTTCTTGATTCAGGTTATTTCCTCCGAGACAATATGTGAACAAGGTTCTTTGGTTCTTGCACGCCGGCAATGTCATTGAAACCAAAGGAGGATACAAAGCTATGGCGGCATCTGCTTTTCCTTTCCAGAACAAGAGCTCCACGCCGTCGCCATTGTTCTCGGCCTGTGTCAGTCCGCCAGAAGTCATTCTTGCGTGTGACAACCAGCAACAGATGTATTGTCATCTCCTTTGTGGCCTCCGGCTCTCGGGCTCCGTTGATGCCATTCGAGCTCCTTATGCTGCCGGTCTCATTCGCTCCATTCGCCTCTTAGAGTCCCAATGGAAGCAGCTCTGCCAGGACATCGAGCTGGGCTCTGTGAACTCGGAGATCACTGATGCTTCAATGCGAGCCGCCGTCCAGAAGCTATTAGGAGGGCCACAGCCAGAGCTGGCGGGAAGAATTCGAGAAGCTTGTGAGAAAGAGCAATGGAGGGGAATACTGAAACGGCTATGGCCGCAAGCACGGTACGTTGCTTGTGTAACCACAGGTAGCATGGAGCAGTATTATCCGATGCTTAAGCACTTCGCCGGCGATATTCCGATCGTGTGCGGTGACTATTTCTCCTCCGAATGCTCCATCGGCACAAACATGAACAGACTTTCTCCACCCGAGTCCACAAGCTTCGTGATCATCCCAACTACCGCTTACTTCGAGTTCCTTCCCTTCGAGACAGGGGCCCCACCGGACGCCAATGAAGTGGTGGATATCTCCGGCGTGGAGGTCGGGAAGTTGTATGAAATAGCGGTGACTACTCACCGGGGGCTATACCGCTACCGTCTGGGCGACATCGTCAAGGTCGTCGGCTTCTATAATTCATCTCCAAGAGTAGAATTCATCACCAGAGCTCCGAATAACACGGAAGAGTTATTCACAGAAAGAGACTTGATGTCAGGAATGGGGAGTGTCCAGCTAATGCTGAGAGATTTGGAGATTGGGGAGCTTCTGGAGTATGCAGGGTACTTGGATTTGGATTCAGATAACAAGCATTTGATTGTTTTTGCGGAAGTCAGCAATGGAGGTGTGTTCTCGGAGGAAGAGAGAAAGGTTGTTCTGAGAAGTTGGTGTGGATTGGTGGAAGCCTCTCTGGGTAGTGTTTACAAGGTGAAGAGGGCTGCTGGGGATTTGGGTTCTTTGGAGATTTGTATTGTGAAAGCTGGGAGCTTTGAGGAAGTGGCAAGGATGGCACTGGAGAATGGAGCACCTGCAAACCAGTATAAGCCTCCTAAGATTATCAGAAACCCTGGGTTGGTTGATCTGTTGAAAGAATCTGTTGTTGTTGCTGCTATTGGTTTGAACAACGAGTGATTCGAGTATTGGGAGACATTTTAATTTTTAAGGGAAAAAAAAGATGGTTATATGGATTAGATCATGATAATTAATCAGATTAGAACTCTTTTCATAATTCTGCTAATCAGAAAGAATTTGTTTGTTAATCCAATATCAATTATAAAAGAGGTTTATGTGTAAGTACCACGAGATTAGGGGGTATTTGCAAGACTCCCACGTCCAACTGTCCTAGCGAAGAACAATTTTTTTCCAATTTCCTCCTTTTATTATTTTGTTTTTAATCTTTTGTTAATATCAATTATAAAAAAGATTTATCTGTAAATACCAAAAGATTAGGGAGTATTTGCAAAACTCGCACGTCCAACTGTCCAAGTGAATGGCAATTTTTTTTTCCAATTTCCGCTATTTATTATTTTGTTTTTAAATCGAAAGAGCCATTTGCCCGGATGGGGGAGTTACACATCGAATTCCGTGTTTAGAAGGACTTATCTGTAATCGTGTCCGCTCTCTTTTAACAGTATTCGGGTCCTCCAAGCTCCAACCCACCTTAATGACCCTCTTCTTTGATGGCATGAGCTATTTAGATAGATAAAATTTAATAGATATACTGAAAAAGACCCGTATCCTATGAGCTTAAGCTTTTGGGATCGTTTGGTGTCTGGCTCATTATATGGATTTGGTTTGACATTCTGTGAATCCCAACAATTGGCATCAGAGCCTAGGAGCAAACAACCAAGATGACAAAATCCTTACTCGAGATAGAGAAGTTTGACGGCAAGATAAATTTTGCCTTATGACAAAAGAAGATGAAGGCGATTCTTACTTTTCAAGGTCTGCAAAAGACGTTAGAAGAAAAGGAAAAGAGGCCGGTCAAGATAAGCAATGAAGATTGGGAGGAGATAGATCAAAGGGATTGAATTTAATTATTTTAAGCCTGACTGATGAGGTTTTGTACAATATCATTAACGAAGAGACGACGATGGACATCTGAATAAAACTCGAGAAGTTGTACATGTCAAAAAGCCTCACGAACAAGTTCTACCTGAAACAACAGTTGTACGGACTGCGTATGAGTGAAGGTACAACTATATTACATCACCTTAATGCTTTCAATAAGATTATCAATGATTTGCTAAAAGTTAATGTGAAGTTTGAAGAGGACGATAAGACACTAATTTTCTTTATGTTTCTTCCTGTTTCGTACAATCATATTGTGACCACAATTCTTTATAGTAAAGAAACTCTCAAGATGGAAGATGTGACAACTAGTCTTCTTTCTAATGAGAGAAGAAGAAACTCCAACATTAATATGAAGTTTGGTGAAGGATTGGTGGCTCACGAAAGAGAAAGATTAAGAGAACGTGGAGAAGACAAGCAATGGTCCAAATCAAAATTGAAGACGAAAGTACAATGCTATTCATGTAAGAAGTATGACCACATTAGATGGTATTGTCCTGAACGTAGGAAGATAGAGTCCTCCAATATGACGACGGCAATAGTGGATGATACTTCTGAGAATAGTGCGGATGGAGACGTTCTTGCAGTATCCGTAGAAATCGGCACTTCTGGTAAGTGAATTTTAGATTCCGGTAGTTCTTATCATATTTGCTTCAATAAGGATTGGTTTACTTCTTATGAGGAAAATAAGAAGAAAAGTACTGTTTGGTTGGGCGATAATTCAGCCTGTGAGATTGCTGGTGTGGGAACAGTCAAAATCCAGATGTTTAATGGAGCGATTCGTACTCTTACTGGGGTGAGGCATGTCCCCAAGATGCGAAGAAATCTAATTTCACTTGGTGTACTAGACTCAAAAGGCTGTAATTATTCAGCAAGAGATGAAGTCATGAAGGTGACACATGGTATTAGAATCCTGATGAAAGGTGAGAAGTGCGGCAATGTTTATCGATTGATAGGAAACACCATTGCAGGTGGAGTTCCGATGGCTAAGTAGTAAAGAGGAAGCATGATATTCGGAGTAATTTGATGTCTCCTTAAATTATTTTTACTACAACAGCAGACACAGGTCATTTGAAAAGCTTCCAAAAGTACAAGACTGTAGGCATGAAGAGCAAATTCGAGGTTGGCTCGAGTTTGCGTCTTGAAATTAGCTGAATAAGCTAGTAGCCCAGGGACAGGGGCTGGATGAGAGATGACGGTTAAAGATTCGTGATGATGGCATGCCCGAGTTCAAGCCAAGGTGGAGATTGTTGAGTTTTAGATGTCTTGAACTCTAATTAGAGTTTGAGTTAAAATAGGAACCCAAAGTTGGATTTAAATTTATATTATTAGGAGTTGTAATTGAGTAAAACTCAGACCCAATAAGAGTCTATAAATATACTATAATATATAGGGCTTATATGTGGCGTAGTATAGAGATTGAATTAGAGAGAAATAGAGAGAGAGGAATAAAGAGAATAGAGAGAAGAGAAAGAGAGAGAGTGTTGGCTCTCGTGTGTGGGTCTTTCTAGTACTTCTCAGTGGTCTCTCGTGGTGGTTCCTCGTGATACTCTTTTGGAGATTCTCTCTGAAGGTAGAGGCGTTACCGAGGCTTGGAGAAAGAGTTTAGTTGAGTAAGAAAGAGTGAAGTCCTTCTTGTAAACTCTTGTAAAAGCCTTTATCTATTGATAGTGGATCTCCCGTTGTCTTATCTTGTTATTTTCTTTTATCTTGTATTACTTCTCGTTTCTTATGTTGTTTGAAAACAAGGTGATTCGTGAAACTTCCGCTGCGAATCCCAACACCTGAAGGGGGATATTGTTATAATATTAGGTTTGATGAATTAGTCTCACATCAGATATTGGATAGATAGAGTCCAATAGATATAGTGAAAAAGACCCATATCCCATGAGCTTGAGCTTTTGAAATGGTTTGGTGTCTGGCTCACTATATAGATCTGGTTTGATATTCTTGTGACTCCTCAACAAGTGATATCAGAACTTCAGGTTGTAAGCTGTGCAAATTCTTGGTCGAATAAAAGAGTTCTTGATTAAGAGTGTTAAATTGATGTGATCAAATCACACATGAAGGGGGAGATTGTTATAATATCAGATGTGATGAATTAGTCCCACATCAGATATTGGATAGATAGAGTCCAATAGATATAGTGAAAAAGACTCATATTCTATGAGATTAAGCTTTTAGGATGGTTTGGTGTCCGGCTCGATGCTTGAGCTCAATTTTTTTAATATATAAATTATAAAAAAAATAGATTATAGTTTATGGTAGCATTTGATTCGAATTAAGAACTAACGAATCATTTTTATAAACAAATATTTTTTTATTAAAATTAATTTTATAATAATTTAAAGTTTTAAAAATATTTAATTTTTTATAATAATTTAATTAATAACAATATAAAATAAATAATATTAATTTTATAAAAAAATAATTCTGAAAAATACTAATATAGATTCTGATCTTAAAACAAACGATCTTAGTTGATTAAGTTTTTTACCTTTCATTCAACGGATATTAGTTTAAATTTTGATTAGGAAGATTTTTTTAAAAAAAATTGTAAATATCTAAACAAAAGTTTTGATTTAAAAATAAAAATTTACGAGCCGACCGTGCTGGCCTGCATGTATCAATTTTGTCATACAGTATCCAATTCAATTTTGTCACAGACTGTGCCCGACTCGTGGAACGTGAGTGAAAAACCAGATCTGATATATAAATTATGTCAAATACAGTTCAAATATTATATATTTTGGTTCGTGCGTACGGTCCATAACAAACCGTACCGGACCGGCCCGCCGGTCAACTGCCCGTTTTTAAATCACTATTTGGCCCCAAAGTTTCCCATTTCCTACTTCTCTCTCCCTCTCGGTTTCTCCGGGTTCTCTAGGGTCTCGATCTTGCCCTCAGCCTCGGAGCGCTCCAAGAACACGATCCGAAGCGATTTTGGCAAAGATTTCCGATCCCAATCTTCGTTTTCTCTATGAAACCATCGCCTCTTCGAGATCGACCGTGCGTCTTCTTAATATCTTCCGGGCTTTTGATCTTTTTGGTTGAATTTTCTTTGTGTCTTGTTGGATTTCTTCGATTTGTTCATGCGAGCACTGTTATTGCCTATTTCTATTGATGACGAGTTCTTGGTCGGCGGTAGATTGATCCTTCTCTTGCTAATTTGTAGAACATGGTCTTTGTGTAGTTTGTGTGAGGATCGTTGTGGTGTCAGATGAATTGCGGGAACGAGACATTTGAAGCTATTCGACTAGGTTCTCATTTGGTCTGCAAGTTAGAATTCATGGACTTGGTAAGAATTTCTGATTCCAATCTCTGTTTTCTCTCTTCTTTTCTTGTAGTAAATCATCTCTTTTTTAATCTCTGATGGTTCGTTATTCTTTGAATGAATTTTTTTGGATTTCATCGATTTGGTAATGCGAGCAGCGTTATTGCCTATTTCTGTCAGCCATGGATTCTTTTTGATACCTGGTTTCTTCTGCTGCTAATTTGTCGAACTTGATGTAGTGTAAATTGCGAGATGATCGTTGTGGTCTCAGATATCTTGTGGGGTTTTTGTCTTTTCTGGAGGTATTCGACTTGAGTTTCTGTTGGTCCTAAGGCAGAACTTAATGACTGTGATTCCTTGATATTTTCTTTTATTAGGGTTTTATGTTGTTCGTTGTGTGATATTTTTGAAGTTGGAGCTATTCAACGAAGGATTTAGTTGGTCCCAAAGTGGAATTCATTGAATGGCTGGCCTCATTTCTCTCTTGATTTCTGTAACAATGATCCGCATTTCAGTGTTTCATCAAGGTTTGTGATGTTCTTTTGCATCATTTTTTCCATGAGAATCCATCATTGTCATTCTGTTCTATCCCTAATTGGAATGGAACAAGAATTTTGACGGAGTATTAAACAACAGAATTCTAATTAACAATTATCAACAAAGATTAAGATTCTTTTGGGGATGGTGATTGCTTGATCTTCCAACTATAAACAACAAGATTATTGAAGGAACCAAAATTAATGCATTCAAGTGGTTTGGAAAATGTCTTGGAATTCAAGGTAGCCAAAAATACTTCAACTTACCAATTTGTCTTAGTTGCTACATTAAAGCCCTTTGAATATTTTTTATCCTTTAGGTAAGCCTAGTTGCTGAAGTATTGATTTTGCTTCCTAATCCTTTGAAACTCCTAATTCCTATGAAACTTAGGGGTATCCAAATGGGCCCTTAGTTTGCATTTAGTTGATAATGCTTAGATGTCCTAAGCATTTCATGACTGTTGCAGAAGAATGATCTAGATTAAGCTGTCCATCGAATCAGTAGGCATGCAACCTATCTATGGGAACAATTCTGATGATATCCTAGCTGGACTCTTCAAACTAGTTAAGATTTTAATAATGTTTTGCTAACTACACTAGAGATGCAATCTGATGGACTTAAATCATTTTCATATTATGTATGGGCATGTTCATAAGATTATAGATCAACATAATAATTTTCAAATCTGTGATATGTATTTGTTTCTTTCATTGCTTACTTGCCAATTATCTCATTTATCAAATCATTCTAATAATGGGAAGGTACTGTTAATTGATAACTTTAGATTCTAAATAGGAAATAACTGTAATTATTGATGTATTTTGAACTTCCCAAAATATTTTAGCATGAATTTGCTATAAAAGGCTACTATTGCCTGGTGAAATTTATTCTGATATCGGAATGATTGGATACTTTAATCTGGAGCAAGTTTATGAGATTATATATCATTGTTACTGATTTTGAATTGGTGATATGTATTTATTGCCTTCATTGCTTACTCGCCATTTAATTCACCAAATCAGTTGTATTAACGTGAGGCTAATGTTATTTGAAAAGTTTAGATTCTAAATAAAAACTGTAACTGTTAATTTATTTTGAAATATTTTTAGCATGAAACAGTTGGAAGAGCCAACTATTGCCTGCTGAAATGATTTGAGACCTTAAATTGGCCAAGTCTTCACCCAGTTTTTATGTGAAGGAGTCCCTGCTTTCAAACCTGCAGCTTCTAATAAATTAGCAGTTGCACAGATCACCTTACAATTTGACCATGTCAACCATGTAATCACTTGTAAGATGATGATGCTATGCAAATTGAAATAATGTTGATGTGTGGTAGAATGGTGCTTGGTGGGAAGGAGTGGTAATTGGAGTAGACAAATCCTGTATATGATGGTTTGCAAGTCTATCTTTTAGATACTTACATTCTTTTATGCCAATCATGCAATTCTTTCCTTTCCAATTCATTTTTTGCCACTTCTTTTGCTTATGAATAACATTGTTGATTCCATGGTATATTGTTAGGTTAGCTAAATATCCTGTATGTGACTTCTAATTTCCATAGGAAAAAGAGTGGTTAAAAATAGAAGTTAATGTATGGAATTGTTGATTTAGACTTCACTAATCATGGTAAATCATTAAATAAGTTAGAATGGGCACCACTGGAGTTGTTGATTTATACTTCACTAATCATGATAAATCATTAAATAAATTGGAATGGGCACCACTGGAATTGTTGATTTAGACTTTGCTAATCATGGTAAATCATTAAATAAGTTGGAATGGGCACCACTAATATTGTTGAAGCATCATTTAGTTTCATCATAGAGAACTTGTGAAAAACACAAAAAGTGAATTAAAGTAGAATCTGATGGATATGTTGGATTGATCACGTTTTGGTAGTCTAAAAATAAGGCATCATTTTTGTTTGCTTCACAACATATACTTATGATTGCTTTCAGATAAATTAGTCTCAAGCAATTTGTAACTTAATAAGCACTTGCTCGAGCTGAATTCTAAGCTCATCTTATAAACAAGCCAAGCTTGAGGCAATCCCAGCTCATTTTGTAAATGAACCGAGCTTTAATTGAGACCAACTCGCTTGGTTCCAACCCGAGAGCTCAGCCTTTTTTTTTTTTTTCACTAGATGTGTCATGTGATATATTGGCCACCATCTTCTCCTTCTCTGCTCATTCCTTGTTTCCCCTTTTCAAACCAAGCTTTTGATGCTCCCCATCTCCCTCTTCGCCTGTTTCCCCAAACCCCAATCACAAGGCGCTGCGGATCCTCTCCTCTGCTGTTGCACCGAAGCTTGGCGCCGTTGAGGAAGACCTGGCGGCCCTGCCCCGCTGAACCCAAATTGAACTCCATGCTGAGTCTAGGGATTGGGAATTGGTATAGTTTGTAATCTCTTTTTGGTTGATCTGGAGTTTGATTAGGGTGTGGTGGAGGCAAGCAGCGGGGCGAGGTGGTCAAGAGCGTTACGAAGACAAGGAAGGTCCCCGCCAGCAAGGTCCTCATAGCACTAGTGGGGATCAAAAAGGCAAAGCAAAGAAAGAAAAGGGGAAACACTTGGCTCGAGCACGGATCGTTTGACCTCACAAGCTGAATTGAGCCGAGCTTGAGCTCAACTATCTAAGCTCGGCTCGAGCTCAAGCCAAAGTCAGTTCGCTCAAGCTCATCTCGTTGACACTCTTAGATATAATAGCAAATTCTAGTAGATGTAAAAGTCATTTAACAAGAATCTAATTTTAGCTTGTCAAAATAAAATGTAGAAATATTTGACAAATTTGATAGCCTTTTTGTTTTTGTTTTGAAAAAGGAAAGCAATATATTCACATGTCAAAAAAGCTTAAAAATTTTTGCGCCCAATCAGTTGACATTGATGCCAGGCCCAATGTTTTGTCTGCTATATTTGCATGCCAGTGTTGGAGGCGATGGTCATGTGAGCCTCATAGAGGTGAAGGGGGATGTAGTTTTGTCTGGATTTTGCTTGCTGAATCACTGTACAATATGGTAAACGGAGTGCTCGAAGTGGTTCCATTGTGACCGGATATCATCCCAAGGTTGTGGTTGGTGCGATAGGCATTTTGTGCAGGTGTTTTGTGGTGTTTGCTTGTGTGCACTTAGGTTGGTTGATTTTGCATGTTAAAGTTTGTGTAGTGTGGGAAGTGTTGCATATGTGGCTGTGAACGTTCGTCGTGTGGTTGTGTTCATGTGGCTTTTGTGCATGTTAAGCCTTCTAATGAGTATGGTTAAATTTAATATTCTTTATAAATCTTTTATATTAAATTGAATCTTGAACCTTCCTTGATCACTACTACACTTACGTAAACATAAAATACAGTCTAAAATATTCAAATGTTTAGATCAAAACATAGTTTCATAGGTGCCTACTACTCGTGCTTGTATAAAGTCAACACCCACGAACAAATGGACTAATTAGACTTTTAATTTGTCACAGATGAGGTTTTAATGGGTGCCAAATGGACAGTTTAGGGGCTTTATTCGTACCGGCTGCAAATGGGTTTAGTGGGGCAATTGAGCTGTTATTGGGCTACAAATAGGCCTGTGATGATGCGATCTAATTGGGCTGTTCATGGCGTCAAATAGGCTTAAAATGGGCGACAAGTGGGTCGCTTGTATTTGGGTGTAAATGGAGATTAAGTTAAATCAAATGGGCTGCAAATGCTCCACAAAATGAGACTTTAATGGGACGCATCTGGGCTGCAGCGTTATCAAAGTGGATCTTTAATCATACTTTGGGCCATAATTGGGCCGCTAATGGCTGCTAATAGGCCAACCAAGCATGTCCAATTGGAAATCAATAATACTTATTTTGAAAAAAGATGTTGAAAGAAAGTTTACCATTAAACCAAGTAATAATAAAAATACAAAATCAATGCAGCACCCAGCTATGCGAACCCCAAATCACCCTTCCAAACAATGCCTATGCATTGACTACAAATGCACACACGGATGCTTCACAACCCATATCACAATGCGTACACAATTGTACACAGGCAACTTTGCATATGCCTAAGCAGAGAAACATAATTCACCACATGCACAAACACTGACCAACCAACCATATAAAAACATAATTCACTCTTTGGCTTGAGGTCGACAAAGTTGTGGTTACCTCTTGTGACTAAATTAAATAGAGTTGGGACAACTACAAAAAGTGCTCAACTTCAATCACGCCATGACCAGTGCTTTTGATCTAATTACATGCAATTCATTAGTTGGCAAAATAGTTTATTGTTCTGTGTTGCAACATTTTCATTGATCAAACCTGCCCTGACCAGATACATTCACTTTTCTGCGTTGCAATCCGTTTCTTTTGTTACATCTATATGCCATGATTTTGAGGGTTGAACACAAAGCAAGACTAGAGAAAAGAGCACCAGCCAAAAACCATGCTATACAACATTTACCATCTTAAAATGCCCCAGATAGGGCTATCAAAATGTAACCTCCAAAACTGTGCAATGCAGTATACTATTTCTGGAACAACTAATCCCTAATCCCTAATCCACAAATACCCACAAAAAGAGGTCCCGTGAAGTAGATGACAGTAAGTTAAAGGTCTCTCCAAGCTAGAAGCTGACCACTGCCAGCTGGTACATGGTACCAAGGGCTTTTTCAAATATGGCATGGGTCCGTTTATTAGCTGCCAGTGCCTGAGCAATGGCAGACAAGTTTTTTGCTCAAACTCAGTTACTAGGGTAGGGCTACTTCAGACTAACAATGATCACTTTTATGAGTAGACCAGTGGTGATTGAATGTGACTTCAAATTTATTATCGGCGACCTACTTAATAGTGAGAATTCTGGCAACAGTTATGAGGGATCCTATCATATTGGACACCCTTTCAATCCTCACACCTCTCCAACAATATCTGGTAGGGGCAATACAAGGCAATGTATCTATTGATTGCGTTGCAATCTAAGGAAAATAAAGGGTGGTTTATTCTTTGGTTTTAAGGATTCCATTGAAAGCCAATGGAAATTAAACATAGGGAATGCATAGTTGAAGAACATACTCAAAACTATAGAATAGTATCTATCCTATCCACTACCAAAAAATGAATGCAATAATCAATAAGTAAACATCGCAATCTGAAAAAGATGGGAAGATAATACTTCAAATAGCACAATACCATCCAACCGCACATGACAAGATACATAAATTCCATCACAATAGACTAGCATAGACACATACCTTTGCTACCTAATCCAACCCTTTGACTGCAACAATTACCTTTCAATTTAGCAAACCCTCTGCAAACCAATAGATCTCTCTCTTAATCACATGCTATTTTGCCTGCTATAAATATGAAATTAAACAAAGAGAAGACCAACAATTTCTACTTGGTGCCACATACATTTAGATTGGATACTATATTTTATAAAAATGGTAGAGGAATATAACATCATGTTTGTGAGAGTTGATTTTGATTTCATCACAACATGAACTCAAAAATCTTATGTAATAGTCATACCCAAACAACCATGCATGTGCATGATGCTAATATTCTGCCCTCATAAATGCCTATACATTTCACTATATTGATTGTATATACCTTGTTCAAATATCTAAACTCCATTGTTTTTTGTATCAAATACTATGTCTTTATCACCATCTAGAACATGTTTTCTTGTCTATCATATCTTATCTTTGCAAGTTACCATCTTGTGAAATCAAGAAAACAAATTTCAAGAAAAGATCTCGGGACTTTTGAGAACATCCTACTTTCTATTATTCAGAATGACATATTTGACACTCTAGATAAATCAAACAAATCACAAAATCCTAGCAAAACACTTGAAAGCGAATAATCAGATGTCTTTATATGATTATTTTCATATTTTTATGGTTTTATTGTGCCTCTTTCATTGAGACATAATCTACTTTAATAAATATTTTACAGTTTGTGTTTCAATCATCAACATTATGCTCAAAATTTCTGAAACAAGGATATCATTCAAAAGGAATATCCATTCCCCAATAAGTCAATAGGTTGGTTTTCAATTTGTTATTTTGAACAATCGACACACCTAAGTAATCATTGTCAATCAAAGATAAACACATATTTCGTTAGACTATGAAAGTGTAAAATACCAGATAGGTCAGCATTGCTGAATTGTAAGGTGACCTGAGCATCTCACTCCTAATTTATCAGGACCTGCAGGTTTGAAAATAGGTAACCCTGTACATAAAAAAACTTATACAAGAATCCAAATGGGTGGATACTTACCCCAAAAAATATCCAATCATTTCAATATCAGAATAAATTTCACCCGGCAATAGTTGCCTTTTACAGCAAATTCATGCCAAAATATTTTCTAAAGTTCAAAATAAATTAAGAATTACAGTAGTTTCCTATTTAGGATCTAAAATTAATGATTAGCAATACCTTCCCATTATGACAATGAATTGATAAATCACATGACTGGCAAGTAGGCACTGAAAGCAACAAATACATATCAAATATTTGAAATCTGTCACATTGATATATAATCTCATGAACATGACCCCACATAATATGAAAATGATTTAAGTCCAAAAGATTGTCTCTAAATGTAGTTCGCAAAATATTATTAAAACCTTAACTAGTTTGAAGAGTAAGTCAGGATAACATCAGCATTGGTTGGAAGCCTATTGATTTGATGGGTTGCAACATCAGCACACACAACTTAATAAAATCATTTTTCTGCAATTCTATCATGAAATGCTTGGGACATTTAAGCATTGTCAAGTAAAGACAAATTAAGAGCCCGTTTGGAAGCCCCTAAATTCCATAGGAATTAGGGGTTTCAAAGGATCTATTTTTCTACGTAGGAAATTTTTCCTAAGCATAATCAACTACTTCAGCAACTAGGCTTACCCGAAGGATAAAAAACTTTCAAAAGGCCTTAATGTAACACCTAAGATAAATTGCTAAATTGTGTTTTTGGCTACCTTGATGTCCAAGACATTTTCCAAACCACTTGAATGCATTAATTTTGGTTCCTTCAGTAATCTTGTTGTTTATAGTTGGAGGATCAAACAATCACCATCCCCAAAAGGATGTTAATCTTTGTTGATCATTATTAATTAAAATTCTGTTGTTTAATAGACCATCAAAATACTTGTTAAATTCCAATTAGGCTAGAACAGAATGACCATGATGGATTCTCATGAAAAAAATGATGCAAAAGAACACCACAAACCTTAATGAAAGACTGAAACGTGGATCATCACTACAGCAGTCAAGAGAGAAATGAAGCCAAACATTCAATGAATTCCACCTTGGTACCAACTGAAACCCTTGTTGAATAGCTCCAACTTCAAAAATATCATGCAAAGAAGAACATAAAACCCTAATCAAAGAAAATATGAATAAAAAATATCAAGGAATCGCAAGTCATTGACTTCCACCTTAGGACCAATAGAAACCCAAGTGGAATATATCCAGAAAAGACAAAAATCCCCCAAGCCATCTGAGAGCATCACGATCCTCTCACAAACTACACTAGTTCTACAAATTAGCAGAAGAAGAAACCAGCTATCAAAAGGAAGCCATGGCTGACAGAACTAGGCAATAACACTGCTTGCATTACCAAATCGATGAAATCCAACAAGATTCAATCAAAGAATAATGAAACATAAGAGATCAAAAAAACAGAGAAGATTTCATAAATACTACAATAAAAGAAGAGGGAAAACAGAGATTGGGATCAGAGTTTCTTACCGAAGTCAATGAATTCTACCTTGCGGACCAACCAACACCCTAGTTGAATAGCTCCAAATGTGTCGTTCCCGCAATCCATCTGATACCACAACGATCCTCTCACAAACTACAAAAAGATTATGTCCTACAAATTAGCAAAAGAAGGATCCATCTATTGCCAACCAAGAACTCGTCCTCAATAGAAATAGGCAATAACACTGCTTGTATTACCAAATCGAAGAAATCCAACAAGATTCCGTCAGCCAAATCCTCCCACCCGCATCCCCCCCCGGGAAGATTTCAAGAAGACGCACCGTCAATCTCGAAGAGGCGTTGGTTTCAGAGAAAACGGAGATTGGGATCGGAAATCCTTGCCAAAATCGCTTCGGATCATCTTCTTGGAGGGCTCCGAGACTGAGGACAAGATCGAAACCCTAGAAAACCTTGAGAAATCGAGAGGAAGAGAGATATGGGAAATGGAAAAGGGGAAACTTTTGGATCGAAGCGAGGAAGAATATGGTCGCTAAGGCGGGTCGGATCCTGTAGGACCCGAATACTGTTAAAAGGAAGTGGGAAATCCGACTCTGTTAATAATGACATGATTACAGATAAGTCCTTTTAAACATGAAAATTTGCATGGAACACCCATACATTTGCGCTTGCTTTCGGGCATTTTGCAAATACCCCCTATGTTTTATGATATTCGCATGTCAGCTCTTATTGATATTGGAAAAAGATAACCCCTATTGCAATTTTTGTTGAAAATCTTGTGACGGGATTAGAAAACATAATTTCATATCAATCTAAATTTTATTCAATTCAATAAATCTCATATCAACCTAAATTCAAATCAAATTTTAACCCTGATAACCAAACAGTCTCTTATTTCTCTTGCCGCATTCAAGATATGTACTTCAGTTAAGCTAATCATGGTTAGGACTAATATACCAAAATTACGAAGTTACCCTCAGAGATAGAGACCTTGTTCATGACCTACCATGGAATTCACACGAACTTAGAAATTCGAAATAATTCAAACTATAAGGACTAAGTAGTAAAAAGACAACACCAGATATTTACATAATTCCCCAAGCTACGCATCCGAACATTTTCTTCACTTGTCCCCCTCTATTCTCCCAAAACACCAAATCGTCCTCCTCGTCTTCCAAAAACCGACGAGAATTTCGCGACTGGCCCCCGGAAGAATAGAACCCTCTCATCTCACTCCAGCCTCAGCAGCAACCGGAGATGTCTCGTCGCCGTCACATCCACAGCGTCCTCCTTCCTCCTTGCGAAGTTAGGCAGCGGTAGTGCGCTCGGCGCCGGCGCTGACGCCGCAAAGCCCGATCCGGCGTACTCCTCTATCGCCGCAGGCCGACCCTCCGTCCTTACCCGCCTCGAGATCAGCTCCGGATCCGGGCTCAGCCGTCCGATCCCAGCCTCTAGCGACGCGCCTCCCCCAAGAATCGTCACGTGCCCGGCTACTGGCTTCGCCGGCCTCCGCGAGCACTCTCGCCGCTTCCTGGGCGACCACGCTGGCTTCCGGGAGAACCTAGGGTTAGGGTTAGTGTTCCATCGGGGGCAGATACCGACGGCGGAGCTTGCCGACCGCATGAAATCTTGCGGCCGCAGGACCTCAGTTCCCATCGAATTCGTGAAATGTTGGGATTCCGACGAGTCCTATTAATAGACACAGGCGTTCGGATTCCCGTTTCCCGAAAACCGGTTCCCTTCGCCATTTAAAGACCTGATCCCGAGGCGATCCATCGGGTTGGAATGGATTAGCCGCCAAGGCGGACTGGGTTAGCGGCAGACTCGTTGGCACCGGTCTAAAGCGGACCGGTCAAAGGCGTAGACTTAACGGAGACGTGACGGCGGTTTGGTCGGCTCGATATTTTGGCCCGTGAGTTTAGGTGCGGCAATGGGGGGTGGTTGGGACATAAATTGTATTTTAAGTGAAGGGCCTCTGTTTCGGGCCCACGCCTTTTATTGTAATTTCAAACGTTATCAGATTTTTTTTTTTTTTAAATGATAGCTTTTGTTTGATTGCGGAGAGACATTAGCATGATTAAATATAGATTTTTTAAAATTAATTTTCCTTTTTGGGTTCGACCAGGAGCAAATGGAGGACAGCTCAAGTTGTGAATTATTCTTCAAAATTTTTCTATTTACAGTCAAATCCTAGTCCAATTAATCAATAAGTTAGTGAAAAAAAAAATTTATACACACAACAAAGATGCATTTTTATGATTTACTAAAAAAAAAAAGCTTTTGAAAAGAAATGATCTTTTTTTTTAAAAAAAAAGCAATGATTCTTTTTGCCACAGAAAGAGAGAACACGATTTTCGAGGAAAGTGATCGGAAGCCAATGGGAAGTGCGGGATGAGACAGAAACGGGTTATTTTGCAATTTGGATAGAGTTCGTATACTTCTAAATTAACCCCTCAAACAATTATAATAATGTATCGTCTACAAAATTGTGACATCAACTACGAACAAAATCAATAAATTATACCAATTATATAATTTTTAGAATCAGAATCATATTAGAGAATTAATATTTTTTTTCCGATTTTAAATTAATATTAAAATAATTCTAAAATAGGTATACCGATTTTTTTAACTATTAATTTTAAAATCTAGATTTTACATTATAATACTTTAAAATTTAAATTTAATTTATAAATAATATTTTTATGATATTTTTAAAAAATATAATTTTGATATAAATTAAGAAATATATTAAAAATTATATATATGAAATTATATACATATTATGCACACATATATATAATATATTTATATATTTATTTAAAATTGATTTTTATAAAACGTAAAAATAAATCAAAATTAATTTTACGGTTCTAAAAAATCGATAATCAAAATCATATCTCTTGATAATCGAATTTTTAATATAGCTATCAACTGCCACGTATGATATATCAATTTTTAAATTTTTTTTGATCCCTACTGTCACTCCGTGTTAAGAGTTGTATTTCCTTCTATGTGAGTAATAAAAGATTGGTAAGGTTGCTGTCTTCTCTTCTCCTCTATATTCTTGTGGGCTTGTGCGAGTTTGACGAGCTGAGGTGGGTGAATCTTGGCGTCATCACGGATAAAATTTTAGGGTAGAAATTTACACCTCCGGCCAACAACAATACATTATTTTAGATATAACATCAAAAAAATAATCCTAAAATATTAGGGGTTAATCTGAAAAGCTCAAAAGATAAACACAAGGACTCAAAATGAAACTGCACAATTAAAATAGACCTCTCGAGGTAAAATGGGCCTTTCGATTAATAAATATTTTCAAAAGGTTTTTCTCTCTCATTTCCGTGGATTCTGACCGCGGGATTTGATTGGGTCCTACAGAACCAATTAGGACCTTCAGAAAAATGTAATTATGTACAGTACTAGGATGGCCACCAAAGAGCTGTTTACAATAAACCAATATCGAGGGGGTATTTGTAAAATTCTCTTTATTTTCTGCGCAAGGCATACGACAGGTGTCTTGCCCCTGTTCAACCGACCAAGCAGCACAAATCCACCCGGCGTCATCAATTAATATGCTCCAAATCTTCGAACGTGATTTCTTAATTACGTGCTTACATGTGTCCACAAATTTAATTAATCCCACCCGCCATACGAAGCGATAATATTACGAAGTAAAAGCTTTGCGATAATAATACAAGTCATGCTTTAAAATCCTCACCAGTGACCAAAACCTCTCTTCATCGTCCCTGTGGTGGCCCTTGTGCATAGCCATGACAGACTAATAGATCAACTATGAAAAACAACGAAGGCAAAAGAATTTGGATCAATTTTGATCCAAAGTTGGATCAGTGACTAAATTTATTGTGTTTTGGATTGCCTAATTTTGATCCAGGCCCAATCCAAGTTGAATGGGTCTCTACCGGGGGAATGGGCCTTGGCTGTCTGGGCCCATTCTCTATCCCAAAGATCTCAGCTCATGAATGTTTATAGAACAGAACAATCCAATTCCTGTTGTGGTTGATAATGGATTAACAAATATGGCAAATTGAAGTAGCAAGATTCACATATAATACAAGAAAACAATAAAAAAACAGTTTAAAAAAAAAAAACCTAAGGAATAGATTCAGAGACGGGGCATGTGCCACTTCAGCTTCCTACTGATGATGGAGCATGGAGCTGAAATCAACTGCAGTGGAGCATACAAACAATAATTCATACTGCAACCCCTGCCTCATATAATGTACTTGGCAGCTAACTAGAGGATATATTGCCAATAATTTAACTTGAATCAAATACAATAAACCTGCTATGCATACTAACTTGGCCGTCCTCTAATTCTTGTATTTTTCTCACATATATATATAAACTGATAAAAACGCCATGGCTGTCAAAGAGTATCAAGAACCGAAGAAAACAGATATTCAAGTACAAAGAGTTAATTGACAAATAAACACACATGGGTCTTCAACTCTTCTACTGTTCTACATATATGCCGTTGAAAAGAATGCAGAATTAAAAATATATACCTTCAAAAGTAATATTTGCTTTTGTAACCCTGTGAATCATATCCATTGCATATATTCAGCATAGCTTGCAACTTAATGTGATCCGCGGACCTAATTTTGGAAATAACAACATGCAGCAAGGCAGACTTTGAAATAGTTCAGAAGAAAGAATCAAAATGCACTATTTGCTCCTTCCAAAATCCAGCATCCATCAACAACTCATAATGGAAAACTCAAAACCTAGACAATTATGAGATGAAAATAACAACATGCAGCAAGGCTGACTTTGGAATAGTTCAGAAGAAAAGGACTCAAAATGCAGCATTTGCTCTTTCTGAAATCCATCATCCATCACTCAAAAAAATTCGAGACAATTATGAGATGCTATTTTTTTCCAGTTATTCTACAGCAACAACTTATAACATAAGACCTATTGAAGCAATTGCTAAAGAAAAAAGAATAATTTAAGAACTTTGTCAAATAGAGAAATTTTTGTGACTTGCAGTTTCCATGCAATAGATGTCCATGCTTGCTTTCTTGCCTCCAATCATCCTACAGCTTTGTGGCTCAATGGTTCAATAACACATATCTACAAATATAAATCATTATACCAAAAGAATATATAGAGCTACTCTTTAACAAATCAATTGGCACAGGTTAACCTCCAAAAATAAGCATGCGATTAACCCACACAGACTCATGTATTAAATTGCACTATCCTCTGCATGAAGTTGATAAGTAAATTTAATAGGACTGACTCATAACCTAGGATAGACAAATGGCCAAACTGAACAAAATTCTGAACAAGGTAAGCATATGTTCTCCAGCAACATGAAAGAAGTCAAACAGACTGCAACAAGACATTTGCTAACCACATCACTCCAAATCCTTATATCATAAATGGCAATTCACAGAGATTAATGGCCTCTTTGTTTCTCATGTTCCATATATACATGCAGATTGAATGAATAAAACGCAATCTTGTTGAAACTTGGATGATTGTATCATGAACAAGACATCTCACAGCAGTCAAAAAGAAACAAAGAATCTCATGTTATGTACAGGGCATCTCAAAGTAAGACATCCCCCAGTAATGAAATAGCAAGCCGCTTGATCTCCAAAAGCAGGATATAAATTACGAGAAAGGATCTGTTTCCATCATGCTACCTGAATTACAGCAAAACAATAGAAAAGAATCAGACCATCTCGGAAGCATCAGAAACATTACTATCACCATCATTTTGATCACGATCATCCTTCCCAAAGGAAAAGGCCTGGTAACCTGCAAAACTAGACAACTGACCAGAACCGCTGCTGCTCACTGATCTCTCGATATCGTCCATACGCGAGTTAAGAGGAATTGGGCGGTCGGGAATTGAAGGGACTGTGATATCCGACTCCAAAATCTTGACAATTTGATCCATTGTCGGCCTTGCGAGCAGCTGAGGATGTGAAGCAAGAACAGCGACGAGCACAAACTTCTCCATCACTTCATCCGGCCCAAGGTCCTCCATCCCTTCCTCAATAACATCTAATGCCCTCCCCTTCCGGACCAATGACCATGCCCAGTCTGTGACAACCCAAGTTCCACCTGCGCCATCCGTCACAAATGCCTTCCTTCCACTGAGAAGCTCGAGCAGAACAACACCAAAGCTATAGACATCGCTTCGCTCTGTCAACTGCCCATACAGCGCATACTCCGGTGCGACATACCCAAGAGTCCCTGCAACTCTGGTGCTCACATGCGACATCCCCTCCGGAGCGAATCTTGCTAGGCCGAAGTCTGCAACTTTTGGTTCAAACATTTCGTCCAGCAGGATGTTGCCAGCTTTGATGTCCCTATGAATTATACTCGGTTGGGCGCCATAATGCAGGTAGGCCAGTCCCCTTGCCGTTCCGACGGCGATCCTCTGCCGCACCGGCCAGCTCAGCTTCGGCCCCGTGCGGCTGAAGAGGTGGTCGTGCAAGCTCCCATTTTTCATCAAATCACAAACGATGATCCTCTGGTGCCCCTCCATCGGCGTCGTCGCCGTGCAATACCCGCGCAAAGCCACGAGATTAACGTGCCGGACGCTGGCGATGACTTCCACCTCGTGGGCGAAGCTCGCGTCGCCGGCGACGGAGCAGTTCTTGAACCGCTTCAGCGCAACTTCGGTTCCGTCCGGCAAGACGCCTTTGTAGACATTCCCATATCCGCCGCGGCCGATGATGTTGTCCCTGGAGAAATTCTTTGTCACGGTCTTGATCTCCTCGAACTTGAATTTAATCAGACTCGTGCTCGATTCGATGGCCTCGAGCGCCTGCCCGTCGAATCGCCGCTTCTCCTTCTTCTTCTTCCTTCTCCGACGGATGACGAACCACCAAGCCGCAAACAGGAGGAGGAGCAAAACGATGCAGGCGGCCGCGAGCCCGAAGGCCCAGGAGGCGGAGTGGGAGGAATGCAACGGCGGAGACGCCATAGTGGAGTTAAGAAGGAAGAGGCAAACGGCAGTTCCGTCATCGGTGGGACCGAAGTGGTTGATCTCGGCGGCGGTGTAGATGTAGGACAAGTCGGCGCAGGAGGTGACGTTGCCGGGATCGGGGCCTGGGAGGAAGGACTTGACGCGGTTGAGGCTGGTGGTGCAGGCGGTGCAGGACGGCACCGAAAGCAGCGACTGATTGCAGTTGGCAGCAAGGTCTTTACGAGCGGATGAAGGGACGATGGCCTCGAAAGCGGCGCGGGAGGTGATGTTCATGCAGGACTGGGAGAGCCATTGGGGCTGGAACCCGCAGGAGGTGGGGAGGTGGAAGGAATGGGGGAGGAGAGGGGAGATGTGGGAGGAGAAGGAGGACCAGCAGGCGGAGGCGACGGAGGGAGGGGGTACGAAGAGGGAGGTGTTAAGGAGGAACTGGGCCTGGACAAGGTGGAGGCCGCGGAGAACGTAGCCGCAGAGGGTGGGGGTGTCGGAGGGGATGGAGGAGGGGTTGGACTGGGCGGCGGAGATGAACTTGTTGAGGACGGTGAAGTCTAGCGGGCAGGTGGTGTTCTGAGAGAGGAGGGGAGGTGGTTGGAGTGAAAGGAGGAGGAGGAGGAAGAGGAGGAATGTCATGGCGGAGGGCTAAGTGGTGGCGAAGCTGAGCTTTTTCATGGCGGAGTTGATGCGAATTTGGGTTTGATGAAGTGAAGAATGGGAGAGGAGCTTCGAGGAAGAAGGCAAGATCCAAATGGGTTGGCGCGGTGAGGCGAGGAAGCTGCGTTGTGGGTAGGCGCCAAAGGCGACGAAAGGTTATTTTATCTAAGCCGGTATTCTGGTATTACTACTTTTACGTTTTTGAAAATAAACCCTGTTATTTTCTCTAATAAAATGTCTATTGTAATTTGTGCCATTTGTTGGAATTACCACAATATTGTTTTGTATATTTTAAGACAGTCAAGTACAGCATAGGGATATGTAAAATAAAAAGTAATTTTTCAGTAACAAATCATGTGATTATTACTTAAAAAGTCTAAAATTATAAAAGGGTTTCGATCAAAAAATATATATCAGAGTGTCATATGCAATTATTGAGTGGGGCAGATGGAATGCAATTATCCTAAATTCAAGGGTTTACACGTAAAATATTTTCGAAAAGAAGCGATAGCGATTCTCTATAGAAAGTCTTCTTCTACGCAACCTTTTAACCGTAAAATCTTGCGAGCTGCGTTGACCATGTGCTCTTTTTAGGACTTATTTGGATGGATTTTAAAGTTTTGAAACGAAGAGAATTAGAAGAATTGAAAGTTTAATTTTTTAATTTTAGTATTTGATTTCATTTTGAAATCTGAAATGAAAGGAATTGGATCCTTGTCATTATTTTCTAATTATGATTTTGAATTCCGAAAATGTTAAGAAAAATTCATTCAATTTTTAAGAATTACGGTGGGATTCACAAATTAAATGATAGATTTATATAATATTTAGGGCATTTTTAAAATTTTTTATTTTTAAATTAATTAATTTATTTTAATTTTTTAAAAATATTTAACTAAAAATAATTTTTTTAAAATTTTTTATAATTTTAAGTTTATCAAATTATTTAACTTGTTAACTAAAACATGATAAATAAATCTTAAATTAATTTATTGTATTTATATAATTCTCCATTTATCTACCATTTTAATAATTATAATAATTTTTAAAATAATAAATTATATTTCTAAAAAAATATGTATTTTATATTTATAAAATTATTTAACAAGAAAAAATATTAAATAAATCCTAAATTAATTGCATTATAGTTATATAATTTTTTATTTTTTGGGCCATTTTTTAATTTATATTAATTTTTTAATTAATTTAATATTTTCTAATACTAATATATTATATTACTCTATTTACTTATAAGTAAAGTATTTATTTTTAAAAAATAGTATATATGTTATGTTTGTAAATTATATTTATATTTTTTTAGTATTTTCTACTAAATTTAATATATATGTATTTAATGTTTATTAAACTATTTAATAAATCCTAAAATAATTGTATTATAATTATAGAATTCTTTTTTTGGAACATTTTAAAATTTATATTAATTTTTTAATTAACTTATTTTTTTTAATATTAATATATTGTTTTATTTTATTTAATTATAAATAAAGTATTAATTTTTAAAAAAATTATAGATTTTATATTTATAAATTATATTTATAATTTTTTATTTTGTACCAAATTTAATATTAAATTTAATATATTTTTTAAAATTAAGAAAATTAATCAATGTCTAATTCCATCCAAAAAATACTTATTCAAACATCGAAATTAGGTAATGCTAATAATTCTCTCAATTTCTCAGAATTGAGAAAATTGATCAATTTCTCAATTCAATTCATCCAAACAGACCACTTAATCCAAACAGACCACTATATTCTTGAAAATGTAGAATACGCTCCATCACAAAAAAAGGGTAGAAATTTTTCTACAGGCGGTTGCCCATTGCATGCCAAGTCATGGATCTTCTCTATTTTTGTTACATGCAATTCATAAAAAAAAAAATTATATATAGATTTTTTTATATTTTTTAAAATTTTTAACAAAGTTTCAGATGTCAAATTTAAAAATTGTTTTTTAAAGAATATATATTCAATTTATTTCTCAACAACATAATTAAAAGATCAAAATATTTTGACCATAGTTGAAAAATTATCTAAAAATACTATAAAATTAGAAAAGGATAAAATAAAATTTAAAAAAAAAAAATTTCATCGGCTCGACACTTACAATCACAATAAAAGTTTCAAATTTGAAATTTCAAACAATAAATTTTTTTTACATACGAAATTTCAACATTGAGAGAGAATATATTAAATTAAAGAGTAAAATAGATATTTTATTTTTTACTCTGAAAAATGTAAAACTTCATTAAGAATTAAAAAAATATATATTATACATAATTATAAAAAAATAAAAACATATACATAATTTAATTATTTTTTAGGAGCTGTGTGTAATTTTTTTTATTAATCATAATAATTATATACTGTTGGGTTGTATTGGATCGCGTATGCATCGTCTTTTACCAAACGTCTCTTGTTATCATTTTTTTATTACGACTATAAAGTATTATTATTATTATTATTTTGAGAAATCAAGTTTTGCACGTTTTGTACGTTGACAAGAAGAAACTCAAAGCAGCTTGTTCCTTGCGAGTTCTAAGCCGGCCGGAGACCACACTGCAGCAAAAATCAAACTTTGGTCGTTAGATTCGTTATAACGTGCGTCGCGCTCAACGGCTCAGTGCCATACGGTTTTGATTCGAGGAAAAGTCACGACGTAGACCTCGTGCTCATTTGATCCTTGTCCGATTTGTCCAAGCTGTGGAAGATTATGCTATGGTTCGTCAACTCTAACGTCGTGTTTTGGTTTAATTTAATTTTAACAATATTATTAAACACAATAAAGGAAAGAAGTGATTTCGTCGAGTTGCTCACGGAGCAGCATCAAATTATGGATTAAAGAAATGACACCATGTTCAAATCAAGAATTTAAATTTTGCATTTCGATTTTTTAATCTTAAATTTGGTTTCCGACTTAAAAAAATATCTAAATTAAGACTAATTATCTACACCCCTAATTCACAGTAATTACAAAGAATTTTCCGTAATTTCTGTAATTACCTACATCACTTTCCTTTTCAAAATATTTATCTCACCCCCTCATTGTTATTTAATCAAATTTTTCTACAAAAATTTCGATTTTACTCTCCGTAATTTTTATAATCAAACCCATAAAAATTTATTATTTATTATTTAACTTTCGAATATTTGCAAATAACATCTTGAGATTAGTTAGATTTATAAAAAACCTCCGAAATTTATAGTTAAATGTCTGCGCTATTTTCACTATTGTCCTAACGGGCTATGTTTGGTTATGTGAAGACAGAGGTAATTGGTATAGCTAGAGATCTGTTCCACCAAATGCCTGAAAGAGATTTTGTTTCTTGCATCACAATGATCGATGGGTACCTTCGGGTGGATCAGTTGAGGGAAGCTTTATTAGCATATCAAGAAATGGGGCAAGATTTACAAGCAACGCCCAACGAAGTGATGCTTGTTAGTTTGCTCTCTGCTTGTGGCCGCTACGTAGCATACAGAGAAGGGCAAGAGTTGCATGGTTTAGTAGTCAAGGCTGGTCTGCATGCATTTGTGCAATCTACTATTATTCACTTTTATGCTGCTTGCCAACAGATTGAGCTTGCTTGCTTGTAGTTCAGTTTGGTGAATGAGCAAAGCATTTCTTCTTGGAATGCACTGATGGCAGGGCTTGTAAACAACAAGATGTTGAAGGAAGCAAGAGAGTTGTTTGGTGATATGGCAAAAAGAGATGTTGTCTCAGGGAGTACTCTAATTGCTAGTTATGTACACCATGGACAGTCTAGGATAGCACTGGACCTGTTTGAAGAAATGCAGATGGCTGGAGTCAGCCCGAATGAGATCACATTAGTTAGAGTTCTCTCTGCCATTGCAAGTTCCAGTTCACTGGAACAAGGGAGGTGGATCCACAACTACATCAATGCAATGCCAATGGAACTGGATGTAGTGATTTGGGGGAGTTTGTTGGCTGCCTGTAGGACTCACGGCTGTGTAGGGATTGGAGAGAGGGCCGGAGATTCAACAAGAAACTTGGTTATAGTGGCATTGCTTGATTAATAATTACTTAATTAATTTGTCTAATTTGGTTTGCTTTGCACAAAAAAGAAGTGGAAAAACAAATCTTTTTTGCGTGTGCGTGCTATGTAAAAGGACGTTATTTTTTACGGGAAATACAATGAAATAGAATTTCACATGCCATCCAACATACTTGTTTCTGGATAATAACAATCCACAACAAATACAATAATAACAGCAAATTAGCTTTTCAAGCGATGAACCCAACTGCAGGCATTGCCAGAGCCAAACTCCTGATCAACCAGACAAGAGTTGCACCAAGAGCCGCGGCAACTCTTACCTGTGTGATTGCTGCTGCAAGAGAAACGTGCCCGTATTTGGTACCATACTTGGTTTTCTGAAGTTTTTTTGCTGTGTCCTTTGACAGAGTCCTCTCTGCTATTTCTTTGATTGATAGCATCAAAAGAGAGAGGATCTCATCTGCTAGGATCATAATGTCTTTGATGCACTTGTAGACACGGAGATAGAGAATGCCAGGGGCAACTGGAGAGAGCCCACCAGTAAAATGAGAACCAAATCCATGGCCAAGCAAGCTGCCAACACCACTGTTAGCGGAGATTGGGGTGGTGGAAAGACCAAGTGTAGCTGTGAAGCAACTTTTGAGGAGCTGCACAACAGCATCATTATTGTGGTGAAAGACGGTGCGGGATGCAAAGAAGATAAGGAAATCACTCCACCGCTTCACCTTCTGAGTTCATAGGGCTGCAACAATTGGCATACTAATTCTTTCCTACCGCTTCCAAATCTGCATCATTTCATCCCCAAAAATACAACCTAAATCGATAAAAGAAAAATGTAAGAACACAGGAAAAGATCACGCCCCATTGATAAAAACTGGAATAAGTTCAAACTAAAATCAAATAAATCACTCACCTCCACCAAAGCCCATCATTTCTCCACCATATTTTCAAGTTACATCAAAAAAGCCCCGGAAAAACCAAAAAAATAAAGTAAAGGACACACTTTTTTTCCGTTGGGGACAAGCAGTTGGGATCGGAGGTTGGGCCGGGGGGGCTCGCATTGCATCGCCCTCTGAGAGCCGCCAACAATCACACACCCCACCCCCCCCCTTCTTCTTCCTTTGCGCATCCTCGCAGCCCTGGGGCACAAAGGAAGGGGGTCGGCTCGCAGAAGCTGGTGCAAGGGCGTGCGGCGCGGACGCCCGAGACCGCTACTTGACCTCGGGCGTCCGCACCTGTGTGTCATCGCGCTGGCCTCTGAGAGCTGCCGCCCCCCCAGACGGCACGCGGCGCGGACGCCCGAGGTCCCCCCCCCCCTCCTTTTTCTCCTTTTGGGCATCCTCGCCGCCCTGGGGCACGAAGGAAGGGGGTCGGCTCGCAGAAGCTGCTGCAAGGGCGTGCGGCGCGGACGCCCGAGACCGCCACTCGACCTCGGGCGTCCGCACTCGTGTGCCATCGCGCTGGGTAACATCGAAATTTTTTTAAAAAATTTTAATTAAATAATAATTAAGAGATATAGATAAATATTTTGAAACGAGGTGGTGTAGGTAATTACGAAAATTACGATGAATTTTTTATAATTACCGAAAATTACGGGAGTATAAGTAATTAGTCCTTAATTTTATATATTATATTTATATTATAAAGTTTTTTAATTTAGATTTGAATCCTGGCAAAGGCCATTTTTTTCTTTTATATTTTTAGTATTTTTTAATCCAAAAAAAATTATATTTAATAAAATTTTAAAATATATATTTTTCCATTTTAATATTTTAAATTTAAAAGATAAATTTTAGTAAAAAAAATAGTTTGAACTGAAGCCAAAACTTAAATTCTTGATTGAAATACAAAACAAAACAGAATCATTAATCATTTAATTGTGTTTAATCACATGATGTCCGGCGCATCTAGATTTTCATTCCCCGACTGCCTTTGGGTTGGGCTTTCGCTGCTAATTCCAACGAATCCACGTTTTTTTTATCTGAAATTAGCCCACTGGCCAATAATCACTAAGAAATCGTTTGATTCGGGATTAAGATTAAACTAATATTTTTTGATCAAAATTAACATTTCAATAATTTAATATTCGAAAAATTATTTATTTTTTTAAATAATTTAATTTAATAACAGTATAAAATAAGTAATATTAAATTTATAAGAATTTTTTTTTTTTTGAAATAGGCTGATCCTGATCTTGATCCCAAACAAACGGGACGTAAAGAACTAATATATTTATTTTTCACAAATTTTGCTCTTGAGCCCGTGTTTACAAATAATCAATACTACAAGGGGTTTATAATCGTATACTCCTAAAAGTGGTGCTTTGCAAATAATTTATAATACAGGGTGTTATCGAACATTTTCGGAAAAAAATGCACCAAAAAGATAGCAGTTGCAAATAAGTCATAAGACAGGGGGTTATTTGGAAATATTATTTAGAAAACCGGTACGCCCATGACCCAAAACCGCTTGTCGAATCGGATTAATTTTGGGTCAATTTTGTGTCTCCATTTTGGATCTCCATCGTCGCCTCGGTGGCGCTCCTTGCTCTTCCTTGAATGCTCTCGCTCTCCTGCGCTTCTTGAATCGAAGCCAAATCCTCATCTTCCTCCTCTTCATCGTCAAGCTCCCGACGCCGGAGATCCCGAAGGGTGGCGTCCCAGTGGGTTCGATTTTTTATCTCTTGCTTTACTCTTTTATCGATTTTCCTCTCAAATTTCAATCACAATTCGTTGTAGCATTTCTTCATTCTTGGTAATTCTTCACCTATAACAAGTGTAAATGGTGCAATTTTTCTCTGGATTTTCCGCATGCGATTCATACTTGACAAGAACTCCCTTTCACTGCTTTTGTTTGGATCTAAACTGATCTGCCACTTTCTTACTTGCAAGAGAAGTCGATCTTGTTTTCATTTGTGATTTTGAGTAATTTTTTGTTCTTGATCTTTTCGTTTTTCTTTTCTCGTTGGACTCTTATAATTTTGCGCTAACCTGTAGTTCATCACGTAATATGGATCTCCCTGGAAGAAGCTTGCCTGATAAAAACAGTTGGAGGCTGAAGTAAGGGGTGCTTAATTGTTTTCAGTAGAGGTAAAATGTCGTAGAAGTTTGTAAATGACCTTGTTTCTGTTCTTCAACCTGACAGGTCCATTGTCACACTTGCATTGACATTGCTTACCAGTTCACAAGCAATTCTTATTGTTTGGTCCAAGAGAGCTGGAAAATATGAATATAGTGTTACCACGGCAAACTTTTCGGTTAGTAATGATCCCAATGGAATTGAATTTTGTTGGACATGCCATACTGCCTCAATGAAATTCTCTAGGATGCAAGAAAAGGAGATTGTGTATTTTTATTTATTTGAAGTTTCTTTTGGTGCTTCTCTAGAATAACCTTTCTATGCTTTAAACTAGGTGGAAGCGCTGAAATGTGCATTATCGCTAGCAGCTCTTAGTAGAATTTGGAAGAGTCAAGGTGTCACTGAAGATAACAGGTGAACCCTTTGTTTGTGAACATTAGATTTGACAATTTGGGTTCACGGGTCAGGTTCGGATCAAGTCAAATATATAGTATTACGCTAAATAGGTCAACTCAAATCTGACCTGTTTATTGAAGGGGTCAATTTTCTGAATTTGAATTCAATCCGAATTGATTTGTTTATTAAATGAATCAAATTTGGGTCATGATATGATTTGATTTGAATTGACTTATTTTATTAAATAAGTCATATTTTGACTTGACTTGAATTGATCTAATTAATCCGAATTAACTCGAATTGATCCAAATTGACCCAAAATGATTTGACATATTTAACTAATATTAATAATTTAAACATATTTCAAACAATTAAAATAGCAATATTATTAAAAACTAATTGTAATAATGAATTATTTTAATTTATAAATAAAAATTTAAATCTACAAAAAATATTATAAAATAAAATATTAAATAATTTTTATTGGTTTTATGACCTGACAAATAAACGGGTCAATCAAGTTATAAACAACTTACACGAGTTGATCCGATTATGACTTGAGTCTGATTATAACAAACCTAAACCCATTAATGGATTATTAGGTTGGGTCATATATTGTCAAGTTTAGTGAATATATTCTTTCTTTTATAAAGCGGAACTGCATTATCTTTTCTCTTCCATTATTATCATTGAGCCCTATCTAGGGCTGGTGCACTATTTGGTTTGTATCGAATAAGTTGATCAAACCGAAATCGAATAACTGATTTGGTTCGATTTTTATTGAAAATTTTGGTATTCGGTTCTAGTTTTGATTTTTGAATTTGAAAAACCATAAAAATTGAACTAAACCAAATTGGTTTAGATTTTGGTTTTGGTCTTTGATTTTAATTTGAATACATATTGGTTTAAAATATTTTACCTATATTCATATGAAAATCAGTTTAAAATTTTAATTTTCGATTTAAACTGAACCATGCCGAAATATTTTGGTTTGGTTTTTGAATTTTTAAAATCAAAATTTTCGGTTTGACTTATTCGATTCGGTTTGGTAACCAAATAGACCTAGCCCTATCTGATAGAGTTATCCGTCATATAAGATTATACATCCTACTTTAAACTGCCATAATCTATGCATGATTTGGACCCATAAAGCTCAAATGCTTTTAGAATTTCATTGTAGGAAATACTTCTTTTTCAAGACCTAGGGTTTGAGTCTGTAGATCTTCTTGAACTTCCATGCTTGAGGACTTGTTTGGAAAATTGCTGTTGGGTTAATGGAACCGGGCTCCATTTCACTTTTGCATGGATTTGCCAATCATTGTTTATTTTCCTTTATTATTTACATGCAAGATAACAACTAAGGCTGTTGTTATGGTGTTCATGCAAATATGAGAACACCAATAATCTATTTTCCTTTATTATTTACGTGCAAGATAACAACTAAGGCTGTTGTTATGGTGTTCATGCAAATATGAGAACTCCAATAAAGTATCTTGGAGATATTCATATTCCTCCTAGAATGGTAAAGATCATTTTACTTTCTAGTTTGCTTTTGACAATATTCAATTTTCCAGTCTCTCCAAGAATTGTTGGGTCACAGAGCATTCATTCACTTCATAAAATGGCTTTTTAAGGTTTCTAGATCTTTCTGTGACATTTGAATTGCTTCATTACATCTCAGATTAACTACATCTTTTGATGAAGTAAAAGTTTATCCTATCCCTGCAGCACTTTATCTTGTGAAGAACTTATTACAGGTAGGCATGTACCTACTTCAAATGATCCAAAACCGTTTATGTGCATATATGCTCTATTACTGACTTAAACTTGTTTGGTGCCAGTATTACATCTTTGCATATGTGGATGCCCCTGCTTACCAGATACTGAAGAACCTAAATATCATCAGCACAGGCATCTTGTACCGGATCATCCTAAAAAAGAAGTAAGGACTTTTCTTTTCAACCAAAAAAAATGATGCACATTTTTGGTTCTTCCAGGTGTCTTAATGTTTTCTTGCATGTGATATCTAGCTACATTAGATACTGTTGGTCAAATCTGTTGACTTATAGTGCTTGTTTCAAGTACTTTCATGAATGTAAAATAAAGGTGAAAAGTAGGTTAATTGAGGGTAAAATAAGATGAATGATGGTCAATTGATGATACATTCAAGACAATTGTTTTTCTATTGTTATTTTTTATTTTATTTTTTCTGTTGAATATGCTTACTAATTTTCCCCTTGATGCTTGATATGTCCAACAAGCCTTTTTTTGTTTCGAGTATGATGTTCTATTCTCTTATTAGCTATTTACAAAACCTTTTTGAGATTCATTTGTTCTATTACTCTTTTGTTGGCATATTACGATATTAAGTAAACATAGAATGTGATGGCATTGTCTGCTGGGGAGCTTTATTCTTTTTCTTCATTTCAGGATATAGCTGAAACAATTATATATACTTTTTGGTAGTCTGAAACTATCATTCTTAGTGAATATCTGGGATTAACTAATATGGCTGAATGTTTTTCTCCTCAGATTAAGCGAAATCCAGTGGGCAGCTTTTGTACTCCTTTGTGCCGGGTGCACCACAGCACAGCTTAACCCCTCGTATTGCCCCTTCTACATATTTGTGATTATTAAGGAGCCATGGCAGACAGTAATTACTTGCTATAATTTCTTCTTGAGAGAACACATCTTATGGTCTATTTTTTGCTTCTGCAGTTCTGATCGTGTCCTTCAAACTCCTCTGCAAGGTTGGATAATGGCCATTGTGAGTTTTGATAGTTAAAAGCACCTTCAGATTTTCTTGCTATTTATCACTTCAAAATCAAACCTGAAAGCAAAAGTGGTGGATGGATTTATTTTACAGGTCATGGCACTTCTTAGTGGGTTTGCAGGCGTTTATACAGAGGTATTTTATATAAAATCATGAATATATTCTTTCTAGTATATTTGTCCTCCTGGCTACACTTGCATAGCAAATGCATGTAAAGATTCTTTCAACCTACCTTGATGAACCAAGATAATCAGTCAGATACCAACCTGTCCTGATTACTTGTCCTTCATTTGCAGGCTATCATCAAAAAGCGTCCTTCACGAAATATCAATGTGCAGAACTTCTGGTTATATATCTTTGGAATGATATTTAACATAGTTGCAATTTTTATTCAAGATTTTGATGCAGTTATGAACAAGTAAGCTTGACAATTTTCTTCCTTTTGAATTCGGTATTTTGAGTGCCATCTGAGCTATAAACTTGCATTACCACTGATACTACTGACTCAACCCAAAATTCTGGTTGCTCAGAGGATTCTTTCATGGTTACTCATTTATAACAGTTTGTATGGTTCTGAATCATGCACTAAGGTATCTTATGCTGCAAGCTCTTTTCTTTTTGTAACAGTTTTTATCATGCAATTCTCTGACACCTGGTTGTTATATGCAGTGGGATTGCAGTTTCTATGGTTATGAAATATGCTGATAACATTGTGAAGGTAAGTATTCAACCTGTGAATAGTGTAGCATTCCTCTAAGCAAATTGACTACCTAGTGTTACAGAACCACTGACATATCTCTTTAGTCAAGAGGCCAAGGTATAGGCTGCCTGTGTTGGTGCAAATGAATCATTTGGTCTTGAAAGAAATATGCAGTCATACTCGAATCAAGTATTGCACTATGATATTTCTGCCATGATGGCTAATAAATTCATTCACAGGTGTATTCCACTTCTGTGGCAATGCTTCTGACAGCAATCGTGTCAGTGTTCTTATTTGGGTTTCACCTCTCGCTTGCGTTTTTTCTTGGATCCATGTAAGTATTGATATAACTAATGGGATAATGGTGTATCAAAAGCAAGGTCTAATGCTGCGTCTGCTTTTAGGGTTGTTTCTGTTGCAGTTTATCTTCATTCTATGGGAAAGCCGCAAAGATGAGTTTGATTGCCTTCTCCAAGGTGGCGTGAAGTAATTTGATCTCCACCTGCCTGTGATTGTCTGAACTTCAGTATCAAATTATGAATGCGCTCCTGTAATATTTCATGATAACTCCATCCATTGCTGTACCTCTGTATCCTTATGAGAAGGGAATGATTTCTATCAAAGAGGCCAAAAAGCACACTTTTTGAAACCAGTTACATTTTGAGCTGAGGATGTCCAGCCTGCTTATTGCCGTTAGGATTTCCATCCAACAAATGACCTGCCACACAACAAAAATACCAGTGGATTTTAATCTGATGAAGCATTTTAATTGTTGTATAGACTTGTTCATGTCAAGGGAAGCAATCACTGTTCATTCATGCATATCTCATGATTTAGTCATGTTGACATTCTCAACAAATGCAAGATATAGGTATCTTATTCTTAAAACAGTTGCAGTAGGTACTGCATGTATGCACATTGCTCGGATATTTTTCAGGTTGTCTGCATCAAGGCTGCCTGAAGATTTACGTACTGTTTTTGCCGCATGAGTGCATTCCAGTTTATGTTGTTCTCGAATATCTTGTTAACAAAAACAGCCAGGCTACGGGCAGGATCTATTTGGGTCTCAGATTTTTGAGCTGGCTTTCAGTCTCGATCTATTAATGCGTCCATTATCTGCCACAAAATAAACTGAAATGGTTTGCTTTCAGCCAATGCCAACATCATCCAGAGCTGGGGTTTTCTTCCATCCGTCTGGTCCTTGTTTATTTCTGATGCTTATCAGTGATAGAAATGGTCAGTTTTGGCCCTCTGCCAACACAAAGCTGAAACCATAGTTTTGAATCTTGATTATGATCATTGCGCTAAACCATTTCCTTCAGCGTAGAGCCAGCGAGCAGACCACGCTTCAAGTCTTCCTCTCGGTGCTTCGTCAAATCAAATTTTGCTTCAAAGCAACAGTGGCTACTCAAACCTATATAAAATTATTATAAACAAGTGCACATCCTCCAACTTTGACAAGAAACACTTCGAGGCCGTTTATTTCGATTCCCGGAACCGGGGAATCGGAGGAATGGAGGGAATTGGAGATCACTCTGAATTTCTTTCAGGGTCTCTGCTATTTGCACCAGGAGCTGGATTTGGGTATTGTTTTGTTTCAGAATGGCGATATTTTGGCCAGAGGTACTAAGACACTCACTGGGTTTGACAAAACCGGTTGCTGGGTGATCAATCGGTTCTACGGCCTTTAAGGCTTCTTGGTAGGAGGCGGTTGTTTTAGCTGGCAAGAAGGTGTTCATACACAAATAGGTACGGGTACGAGAACTGGAGGGAAAACAGTCTAAGTACTCGCGAGTCCAAGTGTGTGGTATCTATTCCGTATCGAACAAGAGATGAGTACTAGGAGGATGTCAAAGGCTGCAGTAGGAACAGAGGGAAGAGTATGAATAGTCGTGACGTTTTTATAAAACGTCACTGTATTGCCTTCAATCCGCACGCCGCCCTGCATGGCGCGGATGAAGTTGCAGCCGAGGATCATCTGGATATCCTCCCCGAGCTTCATTGGGAAGGCATACGTGTAGGGGATCCGGAAGCCATTCTCCCCGATCAGCATTCGGCCAACTTTGAGCTTCATGTTCGCCGAGGTCCGTGAATTGATGCCGCTAAAATGTACTAGGAAGGGATTAGCTTCCAGGGCATCATCAGGAGCTACACCTTGATCAATGCAACAGGTCGTTGCTCCTGTGTCAAGGATGGCGTTAACCTCAAAGGGAACAACCTTAGGAATATCAAATTTCACCTTCAGGTTGTACAGCATATTTTTGGTTCGTCGTGGTTGTGGGGGAGGCACTTGTGCTTCTGCGGCTAGCAGCTGTTGTGTAGTATCCACGAGGAAAACGTGCAGATCTCCTCCCACCACGCTTCCAAGGGCGCAAGGGGTGGCCGGGTGGTGCAAGTCACGTTGGAGGTCATGACGTTCGAGCACCAGGCGGTCAACTTCCATAGTTGCATGTTCCAGGTCATGGTACTTTTGTTTCCAATGGTCCGCCTCTTGTTGTGCCTGGCGGAGGCGCTGTTTTAAAGCCTCATTTTCTGCTTGGGCGGTGTTGAGTTGTTGTTGTAACTGCGTCTGTTGCCCTTCACAAGCAGAAATGTACTGCTGTTGTTCAAGGAGTAAGGTTGTGGTGTCATACCTTGCTATGGATGCTTGAGCAACAGGAACTCGCTTGTCAAAGTAATACGAACTGCAGCGTCCACACACAGTCAAGTGGCAGTTTGCACAGTGCATACGATACCGCTTTTGTGATGGTGCTTGGCAGCAGCAGCATCGTTCATAAGCATCGGGGACATCGTTGTTGACGTCCCATAAGTGGCTGCATTCGTATTGTTCTTGGGAAACACGGACCATGGCACGGTAACCTCCAGTAGGGCCTATCCACCATGTCCGATCTTCTTCCCGGAACATAAAGATCTTCTCTTCCAAGATGGCCGTGTCTTCGTCTTCAGAGATGCTGTAAATAGCATCACTCGGGTCGTCCCCTTCTTGGACAGAGACAATTTCACAATCAGCTGGAAGATCCAGCTGTTCAAACATGGCAACGCGTTTGACATTGCGTCGCTCATTAGGACATTCGCGAGCAAAATGTCCTTCTTCGCCACAGAGAAAGCACCGGCATCGTCGATTGCGGATCAGGTGCTTCTTTTTCTCTATTCTTGCATGTGAGGGGTGCGGCTTTCCTTTGTAGGTTGTGGATCGGCGGACACCAAACTTGCGTTTGGGTTTTTGATAATACCCAGGGATGGGTATGTCTTGGCAGAAGGAGAGATCCTTGAGGGCTCGGGTGAAAGCCGCTTCCTTGCATGCTTCTTCCAAATATTTGTATGTAAAGAGAATGCGTGGATATACACCAATAGTGTTACCTGGGTGTTTTGCTTCAAATGCTGCTTTAATCTTCTTTCCAATGTTCCCAGGCATTTTAGACCACAGCTTCTCCGATAATTCGGGGCCGGTGAACAGCCGACCGGTCCGAGAGGCAACCTGCATGTAATCATTAAGAAACGGGATGATATCCCGTAAGTTGTGGCAGGTAAGGCGTTCGAGATCCCTATAGGCCTCTTCTTGTATGGCTGTCGAGCCTTGGTAGGGATCCTCCAGGGCGAAGATGGTGCGTATTTGTGACAAGATGTTCTGCGTCCCATCTGCGCCATCGGCATGGTCCAGTAAGTGCTGATACTCCATGGGATAAGCCATCCGCCATTGGATCCATGCTAGTTTCTCAGATTCTCCCAATAGGTTTTCAATGAACTCGGTTTTTGTCCGAGCGTCTGTAAACCCTTGGAGAGCTACTGTATTTTTGGTGATCGACTCCCATCGCATAAAAACGTCGTTGAATTGGCCAATTTGCAGGGGCATGACGAAAATTGCCCCAGATTGCTGTTGAGCTGAAGGGAGGTTCCACCACTCTGAGGTATTTTTTGCTTTAAACCTTAGGTTCTTTGGGATGTAGTTTTCCACTGTTGGTCCTTGGCTTGGACCAGGGTCAGGTCGAGCAGCTGGAGGGTAGTTGACTGGACCCATAGTGGAATCAACCGGAGGCCTGTATTCGGACACAATTGAAGAAGAGCGAAGCCGTTCTGTTGGCTTTGCCTGTTGTGGTGCCCGTTGAGGATAGTCCATATCCCAGCTTTCTTCACCGAGAGTAGCAAGAATTTCATGATCATGATAATACTGTAAATACTCACAGTATTCTTCCGGATCTGTAGTTGGGCTGGATGTATCTTCCTGAGGCCAGGTGGCGATAAGGTGGAAGTTGTCGTCAGCCCCCTCCTGCGGTGGATCCATGGACCGGAGTACAGAGGCCCCTGGGCGTGTATCTCCTGCATGGGTTCCGCAGGGTGGAGTCTGGCTACTGCTCCCTTTTGGTCGCCACTCTTGCCGCTGTTGAGTCAGGCGCTGGCGCCATTTTCGTGCTGGCATCACCTTCCGGGGTTTTTGTCTTCTAGTGCTGGCCTGCTGCTGCGGAGCCATTTCTTGTGGCTCCACTGGGCTAGGATCCGTATCCCATCCCGTAGGGATCATGGGGTATGGCTCGAAGTAAGAGGGAGGTGCTGCATACCTGACATAATAGTCAAATTTACCACTGGGTTCACCCAGGGTATCCCATCTTGCTTCGGGTTCTGCTTTTTGTAGGTCCTGGAGTAGGACGCAGTGCGCGTAAATCTGCAAGAGGCAGTAGCTGCCCGTCGGATGAGCAGGACCGATACTTGGCAAAGCCTTTGACATCCTCCTAGTACTCATCTCTTGTTTGATACGGAATAGATACCACACACTTGGACTCGCGAGTACTTAGACTGTTTTCCCTCCAGTTCTCGTACCCGTACCTATTTGTGTATGAACACCTTCTTGCCAGCTAAAACAACCGCCTCCTACCAAGAAGCCTTAAAGGCCGTAGAACCGATTGATCACCCAGCAACCGGTTTTGTCAAACCCAGTGAGTGTCTTAGCACCTCTGGCCAAAATATCGCCATTCTGAAACAAAACAATACCCAAATCCAGCTCCTGGTGCAAATAGCAGAGACCCTGAAAGAAATTCAGAGTGATCTCCAATTCCTAAGAACACGACAACCAAGGAACTCTGTTCCTGAGTCCCTCCTCACACGACTTGAGCAGTTGTCGCTCGGTCCAAAAGTAAGACCTCCCGAACCCCGTGGGAGATTACTTGTGAACAAGGACCCTTTGCTTATCTTGCAGGAAGAACAGGCCAAGTTAAATGGCCCAATTCCCTCCATTCCGGTGTTTATTTTGATTCCCAGGACCCGAAATTGGGGGAATCGGTTATTTCCCAATTCCCCCGATTCTCCGTTTTAATTCCCTAAAAAAATGAAGGGAAAACGCGGATTCGGGTTTTCAATTCCCTGGTTACTGTAGCACGCTCGGGGATGAAAACCCTAATTCCGGGTTAAATTCGCACGAATTCCCCTCCCCCCCCCCCCCCCCACACACCCCACATCGTCTGCGTCTTCTCTCCTCCGACCAGCATCTTCTCCATCGTCCGGCTGTTCAGCGGCTTCAGCGGCCGTCCAACGGCTTCTTCTCGGACCAGCGGCATCTTCTCCGTCCAACGGCTTCTGCAGCCGTCCAGCGGCTTCTTCTCCGTCCAGCGGCTTCGTCTCCGTCCAGCGGCTTCGTCTCCGTCGAGCAGCCGTCCAGCGGCTTCTTCTCCGTACAGCGGCCGTCCAGCGTCTTCAGCGGCCGTCCATCGAATTCCTCTCCGTCTAGCGGCCATCCAGCGAATTCCTCTCCGTCTTGCATGTGGGCGTTTACATGAAGACCAGGTTGATGGCATGACATTTGTTGATGGTATGAATGATGAGGACAGAATTGAGTGGCTTCAAGAGTTTATTGATGATATAAGTACGTAGTTATATATTTTGTAATAGCCTGTTAAGTTAAACTATGTATTTAACCATCTTTTGAGCGGACTTATCTATTAACCTGTTAAGATGTTTTTTCTAATATATTAAGTTGTTTCTGTAGTAGATACAAATCATTGTAATATTTATTATGATATTTGTACATATAGTGAAATTGATGTTCCCTCATTTTTGGGTCTTTTTGTAAAATCTTATTAATTTTAAAAATTATTTTAATAATTTTAAAATTAAAATTATTTTATTACTCAAATTACTTAAATATTACTTATTTTCAAAAAAATAAGTATATATTTTCTATATTTATTAAAAATTATTTTAGAAGATAAAAATAAAAGTATATTAAATAAATATGTAATTAATTATAATAAGATATTTACATAAATTTTTTTTTATTTCTTAAAATTATTTATTATTTTTAATTGTTTTAATATATTTTTCAATTTCTTATAGTAAAAACTCATCCAAATACAAGAATTCAATAACTTATGGAATTGATCAATTCTATTTGTCAACCAAATAACGGAAAGGAATTGACCAATTGCCAATTCTCTACGGTAAATACTCATCCAAATACTGTAATTATCTAATTCCCTCAATTCTTTCAATTCCCTGAAATCACTCAATTCCTACGATTCCACGATTCCTAAACCCGGAATCCAAACAAACGCACCCTTCTAAAACCCCATGGATTCCGACACCATCAAGCTCGCCTTTCTCATCCTATTCTCGAGTCTTGGATGGCCAAGCACAGCAAGATCTACTCGAGCATTGAGGAGATGCTCAAGAGGTTTTAGATATTCAAGGACAAGAAGACAAGCAGGTACTGCCTTGGCCTGAATGAGTTTGCTGACTTGAGCCATCAGGAGTTCAAGAACAAGTACCTTGGCTTGAGAAAACACTTGCCAAGTCAGAGAAGGGATTCTACTTCAACCTTCATGTATGAAAATGCTGTGAACTTGCCAAAGTTCGTGGATTGGAGGAAGAAGGGTGCAGTCACGAATGTGAAGAACCAAGGGCATGTGGTTAGTAGAACAATATGATCATATCGGATTCATAAATTTTACTTAATCTCCAATTTTGGAAGTCAAAAGTTCGAACAGTCACGCAGGAAGTTGTTGGGCATTCTCAACAGTGGTAGCTGTGGAAGGTATAAACCAGATCGTCACAGGGAATTTGACATCACTTTCAGAGCAGGAGCTAATAGACTGTGACAGAACATACAACAATGGCTGCAATGGAGGGTTGATGGACTATGCCTTCTCCTTTATCGTCTCCACTCCAATGGCAGACTCCACACTGAGGAGGACTATCCTTATCTCATGGAAGAGGGAACATGCGAGGAGAAGATCGTAGCCTTACAAATTTTGAAGATGCACGTTTACCAATATATTTCTAATTTAAAATGTGGCATTTTATTAATATTTGCTACTTCTTGGCTATCAGGCTGATCTAGAAGTGGTCACTATAAGTGGCTTCTTACCCTACCAAGAAATGACACTGTTCTTCCTGGAGGATTTTTATTTTGAATAAAGCATTTCAATGTTTTTCTCATGCAACAAGTTGATCTCTAATTTGTCAACCAATTGTTAGATTAAAAATTATACCATATATTAGCAGAAAAGCATCAGCCTCAGTAATGCCTTTTTCTCATGCAGTCTTCTTCTTTGAAACATTTGTCCTTGCAAAGTATCATTTGATTCCTCACAATGTTTAGTAAAATTTTCTAAAATGCTGCTGAGAACACTAGCTAGAATTTTTTTTCTCAACTTTATATTTTGTAGGAGTGTCTCCAGAATATTCTGCTTCTAGTATTTATCTGATAAAACTATTAATACGCCGCCAATTTAACCAAAATGGCGGCCGTGAATACAAAACATCACAACAGGGATTGAGCACAACAGGTTATGCTTTGATAGATTCTGAATTTAGAGCTTATGGCAAGTCAATCAACGCAATGAACCTGGACAATTGCCAGAACGTAAGTGCTGGGATAACATAATTTCTCGCCGCATCTTCTAGAAGGGAAGTAATTGAGTTCCACGTTTCATTGGCTGTCTTTGGCAGGTAGCTATTCCTTTTCCGTTTTTATCTTCTTCTTGCATCTATATAAGCAGAAGCATTGCACACAGAGTAGCCACTGTGAAGAAGAAATGGACGTCCACAGGTTGAAGGCAGAGTTGAATGACCTCAAATTGTCTCTTTTTTGTGAGGTAAGTGCTTCTGAATCTTTCATTTCCCCCCTTTTCCTTGTCACGCATATGCAGTGAACGTTACATATTTCATGGAAATCACAGAAGATCTTGAATGATCAATTTCAGCAGTTGTACCTGAGTGGAGCACATTTTGTTGTCCATGTAATTCCGCTTTGTTTCATAGAAACTGAGAAGATTCTCAACGAACTGACCATGATCCTGTAAGCAAATGTTTTCATTTCTTTGTTTTGATGATTACAATTAGAGGTATCATATTTCTTATATTGTATTCTTTTCATTGCTCTGATGAAGCAATCAAGATGCTGTGAACTACAATGAAATCATGTAACGGAGCACATAATCTCGGAGGCAATAGAGTGTCTCCAATGTGTGTGTGCACGCGCAACACACATACGAGCAAACAACCAGCTGTGAGGGTCGGTGTCACTACGAGAAGTATCATGCGAGGGAGCGCATGATCATGCGAGGCGACGGACTGCCTTTAACATATGTGTGCGCGGGCAGCACACATAGTATCAAGTGACGGAGTCACAATATGTTCGGATGGAGATCCGAACAGCCCAAACAGTCTTGCAGAATGAACAACGGAATAAGTTGGTTAAAGTGAGCTGCAGAAGCATGTGAACAGCCTAGACACTTGGCACTGCAGGCTGAAGACACATGGCCAGTAAAGAGGCACTTGAGGGCTCATAAAACAGCAGCTGGAGGAAATCAACAAACTGCCAGGAGAACATTGTGGAGCATTTTCTCCATGACCTCCAATAGTTAAACTACAAGGAGAACATTGTGGAATATGTTCTCCATAATCTTCAGTAATGGTTCACAGCCAACTATGTGTACTATAAATAGACTAGGGGGTCTATTGAGTTGAGACACACACAGGTAGAGAGACTTGTAGTATCACTCCGCATTAAGAGTTGTATTCCTTTTATGTGAGCAATAAAAGGTTAGTAAGGTTGCTATACTTCTCTTTTCCTCTATACTTTTGTGGATTTGTACAAATTTGGCGAGCTGAGGTGGGCAAACCTTGACGCCATCACGGACAAAATTTCAGAATAAAAATTTGACCGTGTGACACCCGCCACCATCAGCTCAAGAGCACCTTCGTTTGGTAATTCTCATCACGTTGCATGGCACGAATTTGTATCGTTGCGAAAATCACGCAAACTTCTAATTATATTTGTTGTCTATTTCTATTTCATTAAGTTTCATAAATACCTTGGCAAAATCCCAGGAACTCCTCTTTGAGAAACTGACATCTACAGCTGAAGATTTCTTTTCAGGAAAGGGACTAATAAATCAATCTAGTGATAAGCCATAAAATTCATACACTGTGACTAATGTTATATTAATTTTTTATTTGAGCAGCATTGGTGCCCCGAAGGTTGTGAATGCTTGTTCCATGCTTGGAGACCATTGCACACGTGGCAATCTTGCTGAGAATATTCTAGTCATATGTTTCATCATACAAGTTTGAATGACTAAAGGAAAAACATGGAAGAAGCACCACTTCTGAACATGTTGACGTTGTTTGCAGATGTGAGCAGTCTCTGAAAGAAATGAAAGAGGAGTACTTTGTGCTGAAGAGCAATCTTGAGGATGTTATTAAGGTAGTAAAGCAAGTAGACAAGTAGATTGTTGTCCTTGACGTATTATAGATTGAAAAAACACTGAATATGTGCTTTGTTTTGGTGATTTGTAGCTGGAGAAAGAGATATTGGAAGCAGGACCAGTGTGATGCTGTGGTTCTTGTAGACAACTAAATTAGTATGTGTTTTGCTTGGAAAGGGAAAACTTTGTATTCCCATATTTGTCAGCATTAAATGAATCTTAAATATTTGATAGTTATATGGTTTTTTTGTTGAAATTATTGTTTGATATATGTGGGAATATTTGGAATTCAGGGGGAAAAATTTACTGCATTCAACAAGTAGGAGCTATTTGAAAATCCCCTACAATAGGGGGTTATACGAAAAACACTGGATCGTTTTGAAAAGAAAATGCTAGCTTACCACGCTTCTGCGCCATGACTTCTCGCTTTCCCTTCATCAATCGCGCAAAACCCTATGTGGAGATCCGTCCCTGCTGATCTCTTGATTGAATTGTAGGCTAAAGGTGTCGTCTTTTTGAGTGGCTTTGTCATTTTCCTGACTTAAGAGTTCTTAGCTTCGGTTTCCTTCTTCCGTTTAATTGTTGAGAGGTGGATTTTCCGCGAACTGGATGCTTGAATTCTTGGATTTAGAGGTTCTATTGGATGTTCTTGGGCTAAGGAGCCATCTCCCTTTTTTTTTTTTTTTTTTTTTTTTTCTGTTTTTGTTTAATTCTTGCTCATTTGGTTATGCGAAAGTGGCTCTCTTGCTCATGAACTAAGTGAGACGCGTTCAATTTCTTTCTCTCGTTTGATTGTTGAAAATTAGGGAATCTGCCAACTGGATTCGTTAATTCTTGGTTTTAAGGTTTATCCTGAAGGGTTTTGGGCGACAGAAGTCGTTTTCCTCCATTTTCTTTAATTCTGGCCCATTTGGTTCGAAAGTACCTTTCTTGATTACGACCTAAATAAGGCACCTCCTCTCTCTGTCTCTCTCGTTTAATCGGTGAGAAGTTGTAATTTCTGAGAATTTTGCGAACTGGTTTCTTGAATTCTTGGTTTTAGGGCTTTTCACTGGAGATTTTTAAGAGAAAGAAGCTTTCTTCGACATCTCTGTCACCTTGCATTTGGTCCATCTTCTGTCAGCAGCTTCAGGCTTGGTCTGAATGAGTTAAATGACTTGAGCCATCAGGAGTTCAAGAACAAGTACCTCAGCTTGAGAAAACACTTGCCAAGAGAAGGGATTCTACTTCAACCTTCATCTACGAAAATACTTTCCGAAGTCTGTGGATTGGAAGAAAAATGGTGCCATCACAAATGTGAAGAACCAATGAACATGTGGTTAGTAGAACAACATGATTATTCTGGATTTGTAGATTGTACTTCATCTCAATTTTTGGAACTCAAAAAGTTTGAAGAATCATGCAGGAAGTTGCTGTGCATTCTCAACGGTGACAGTGGTGGAGGGCATAAACCAGATTGTCATGGGGGATTTGACTTAGGTTTTGGAGCAGGGGCTCATTGATTTTGACAAGCCATACAACAATGGCTGCAATGGAGGGTTGCTGGACTATGCCTTCTCCTTCATTGTATCCAATGGTGGACTCCAACACTGAGGAAGACTATCCTTATCTCTTGGAAGAACGAATATGCAAGGAGAAGAAGGTAGTCTGACAAATTTTGAAGTTACACTTCAATAATATTATTCTGATATTAAAATGTGGCTTTACATTAATATTTTCTACTCGATGTATATCAAGCTGATCTAGAAGTGGTAAACATAAGTAGCTATGAAGATGTTCCACAGAATAGTAAAGAGAGCCTATTGAAGGCATTGGCCAACCAGCAGTGGGTAAGAGTAAACTGCTACCTTGATAAATCCGACCAGAACTGAACTAATGAATGGGATTTGAATAAAAACCTATGCCCAGTTTTGTAACACATTTTTTTTTTTTTTTTGAATTTTGACATTGAAGAATGGTTGTTCAAAACTAAGGGAAATCTAAAAAATTATAGGTTGTTTTTGATGGACCTTGTGGAAGTGAACTTGATCGTGGAGTGGCTGCCATTAGACAAGGATCAAGGAAGGGGCAGGATTACATCATTGTGAAGATCCATGGAGGCCAGGGTGGGGGCGAGAAGGGGTATATAAGAGTGAAGAGGAAGACTAGCAAATCTTAAGTGCTATGTGGCAGTAAATAGAGATGGCTTCTTATACTGCCAAGAAAAAGTGACACTGTTCTTAAAAATTTTTTATTTTGGATATAGCATTTCAATGCCCATGTCATTCAACAAGTTGATTTTTGGTATTCTAACCAGTTGCTAGATAAAAAAAATAATACCCTATGTTAGCAGAATACCATCAGCCATGGTAATGCTTTTTCACGTGAAGATGGAAATATGGCTCTCATGCAGCCTTGTTCTTGGAAACATTCATTGGTTTCAAAGTACCATTTGATTCCCCACAATGTATAGCAACAGTTTCTAAGATGCCACTGAGAACACTAGCTAGCAATTTATTTAGTGCCAACTTTCTATTTTGCAGGAGTGTCTTCAAAATATTCTGCTAGAACTTCTGCTAATATTTATCTGATAAAACTATTAATGTGCCGCCTTTTGCGCCGCCAATTTCACCAAAATGGCGGCGATGAATACAAAACAGCATAACTGGGACTGGTTACAACAGATTGTACTAATGCTTTGGTAGATTCTGAATCAAGAACTTATAGGAAGTCAACCAACGCAATGAACCTGGACAATTGCCAGAACGTAATTGTCAAAGAAACATAATTGCACGCGGCATCTTCTTGAAGGGAAGTAATTGAGTAGCATGCATCATTGGCTGTCTTTGGCAGGTAGCTATTCCTTTTCCATTTTAATCTTCTCCTTGCATCTATATAAGCAGAAGTGTTGCACACAGAGTAGTCACTGTGAAGAAAAAATGGAGGTTCGCAGGTTGAAAGCAGAGTTGAATGACCTCAAATCATCTCTTGTTCGCAATGTAAATGCTTCTTCTTTCATCTTTCTCCCTTTTCCTTGTCACGTATATGCAGCTAATATTATGTATTTCTTCTGGCAATGCAGGGGATCTTGAATGATCAATTTAAGCAGCTGTACCTGAGTGGAGTGCAATTTGTTATCTATGTAATTCCGCTTTTCTTCGTAGAAACTGAGAGGATTCTCAATGAAATGACCAGGAACCTGTGAGCAAATGCTTTGATTTCTTTGTTTTGATGATTATATGTAAAGATATTATGTGGCTTATATTGTATTATTTTCACTGCTCTCTGATGAAGCAATCAAGATGCTGTGAACTACAGTCAGATAGAACCACGCCTTCATCAGCTCAAGGGCACCTTCAGCAGGTATTCTCATCACGTCACGTGGCGGGAATTTGTATCTTTGCGAAGATCTCGCAAACTTCTGATTCTATTTGTCGTCTAGTTGTATTTCGTTAATTTTCATAAATACCTTTGCAAAAAGCTAGGATCTCCTCTTTCAGAAACTAACCTCTATGGATGAAGATTTCTTTTCAGGAAAGGGACTATATCAATTGATACTAGTGATAAACCATAAAATTCATTCCTTGTAACTAATGTTATATTATTTGAGCAGCATTGGTGCCCCAAGGGTTGTGAATGCTTGTTCCATGTTTGCCAACAACTGCACTCGGGGCAATTGTGCTGGGTATGTTCTAGCCATATATTTTGTCATACAAGTTTGAAAGACAGAAGGAAAAATATGGAAGAAGCACTATTTCTAAACATCCTAATATTGTTTGCAGATGTGAGCAGTATCTGAAACAACTGATTGAAGAGTACTTCCTGTTGAAGGGCAAACTAGAGGGTGTTGTTGAGGTAGAAGCAAGTAGATCTTGTTCTCCTTGATACCATGGATTGACAAATACTGATATGTGCTGTGTTTTGGTGATTTGTAGCTGGAGAAGGCGATTCTGGCAGCAGAAGGATCAGTGTGATGCTGTTGTTCTTGTAACCAACTTAATTAGTATTTATGTTTTGCTTGGGAGGAAAGCAAATGTATTGCCATATCCGTCTGGCTGTCAGCATTACATGAATCTTATATTAAATAAAAAGTTGGTTACCTTATTTGATAATTTCCATGTGCTTTTGTTGAAATTCTTGTTCAAGGGTTTTCTGACCGGGCAATTCTAGGGTTTTCTCACCGAGCAATCTAAAAGCATAAACACCAAGTTTGATATCTGTGTATAATTTTCAGCTGGAGGGAAGCATTTGGAATTCAGGAAAAAAAATATATATCTCTGAAAACACAAGCCACAAAAAGTTCTACCACTGTCTGACGGATAGAATCTACATGAAAATCCCTAAAAATAGGGCGTCTTATGAAAAACAGCTGAGGTATTTTATAAAGAATAGCTCGGCCGTTCCGCCATCGCTAGCTCCCGACTCTTCTGCTCCATGACTTCTCGCTTTCCCTTCACCGGTCGCATAAAACTCTTGTCGGAGATCTGTCGCTGTTAGTCTCTCGATTGAATTGTATGCTAAAGGAGTCGTCTTTGTGATTGTTGCGGTCATTTTCCTGACCTAAGGTTCTTTGTTCCTCCTGCTCGATTATTGAGAAGGTCGGTTTTCTGCGAACTGGATTCTTTAATTCTTGCTTTTAGTGGGTTTTCCTGGAGGTTTTAGGCGAAAGGAGACATCTTGTTTACGTTTTCTTTAATCCTTGCTCATTTGGTTATGTGAAAGAACCGGTCTTGATAATGGCCCAAATGCGACACGTTCAATTTATTTCTCCCGTTGGTTGCTGAGAATTTTTCGAACTAGATTCTTGGATTCTTGGTTTTAGGGTTCATCCTGAAGGGTTTTGGGCGACAGGAGCCGTCTTTGTCTATTTGCTTTAATTGTAGCCATTTGCAACTGTGAGAGAAACTTTCTTGATTATATGACCTAGATGAGCCATCTCCCTCTCGTTTAATTGGTGAGAAAATGCTTTGATTCTTTTCTTCTGATGAGGAAATTTAACTATCAGATTGCTTATATTGTTTTCTGTTAATTGTTCTTTGACCAAGATTCTGAAGCCGAGCCGAGCTCAGCTCGTTTACACCCTAGTCACAACTCACGAGTTTAGCATCCATAGATACTCTTCACCATCAAAGAAAGGGCAAAAAGGTGGATCAGCTGGAATTCAGAATTTCATTATTTGATTTTTCAAGCTCTAAGGAGGTGAAGAATAGAGAATGAATTATTCTTTGCTTCTCTCTGCTGCGATTTCATCTTAGAGCCCAAGATAGAAAAATTTCAAAAGGCAAAAACTAAGGTTGATCAACTGGGATTTGCTGAGAAAGGTTTCAGAATTTCATTATTCAATTTTTCTATTAAGGTATGCAAATTCATTTTACGTAATTTGATATTGATTTTTCAGCAGGATGGAAATGCTTTAAATTAAATGTCATGGGTGTATCATTTCCAAGAGGTACATATACACATGTGTAGGGTTAAAATATGTTTTTCATTATTCTAGAAATTAATACATACAAAAAGGGTTGGAATTAGTTTGGGCAGGTTTACGTAGTTGTGAACAACTCGTGGGGGCCAAGGTCATGGAAGAAGAGGGACATTGATTAGGACAAAGAGATGCAAAGTGGAAGGCATCTTCAAAAATATACCCCCGAGAGTTTGAAGGGGGGTCGAAAAAGAGGTTGGAGGGGAGTTTTTTTGTTCATAAATTATAATTTCAAACTTTGTACATGAATGAATTGAAACCAAATAGGTATTCTTGGAAGTTTTAAGAGAAAGGAACCATCTTTTCTGTCTTCTTTACTCTTGCCCATTTGTTATGTGAAAGAAACTTCTTTTCACATCTTTTCTGTCTTGGTCATGACCAAAACGGGAAACCTTCTTTTCAAGAAAGATAGCTTCTTTCTTGAATTCTTGGTTTAAGGTTCTTCTTGAAGGGTTTAAAGCTGAAGGATCTTTCTCTGGATCTGTTGATTTTATGGCTTTTCTTGAAGGTTATTAACAGAAGGAGCCATATTTTCCTTTTTACTTTTTTTTATGTTTAACTCTTACCCGTTTGATTCAGTGAGAGAAGCTCCCTTGGAAATATTTCTGTCTTCTTAAGATTGTTTCTTACTCTCCCATGAAGCGACAATGTTCTTCTTAAATGGTTTTTTATTTTGAGTAAACTGTATCACACAACTTATGTCATGCAGGCATGTATTCCCATTCATGTCTTGTCAGTTGACCACCACCACACACACACACAACAGAAATAAATTTTTATCATTGTTTATAAGGTTTCTTGGTGTTCTGAAATTTTGCTAGAAACACTATATGCATTTCATGCATTGCCATGAGAGTACACTGCTGTTGCATTGTGCAGTGATGCTTCAGAATTCTGACGTAAGGGACACAAACCTATAGACATAAAAAAAATAAGTGCGCCGCCAAAGTTTACAAATGGCTGCGCCGACAAATTCATAACGATTTTGTATAAAAGATATTCAACTTTGATGCGGTGAACCAGGACAAATTCTTAACCATAACTGAAATAAGGAGTGACATAAATTATTGATGCCTATAATAAATGCAAACAACCAGTGGCCTACTCCTGAAAATAGCAATTAGTGGTGGCATGAGCTGTCGAAGGGCATCAACATTGGTAATTAGTTGTTGCATTCTCTTGTACGTCTTCCTTCCTCCCATCTATATAAGCAGAAGCAGTGCATCCACTGTAGTAATTGTGAATAAGAAATGGAGGTGAATAGGATGAAGGCAGAGTTAGCTGATTGCGAATTTGTTCTTTCTCGCGATGTAAGTCTTGTCAAATCTGTCTTTTTCTTTCCCCTGTATGAAATATTAACTTGTAGTTTTTTCTTTTGGCAATGATAGGGAATCGTGGATGATTTGTTTAACCAGGCGTGCGGATGTGGAGCCTGTAAGGCTGCAGAGTTACTTACACTCTATTTCGTAGAGACTGAGAACATTCTCATTGAACTAGAAATGAACCTGTGAGCAAATGCTTTGATCTCTTTCTTTTGATTAGTAAACTTAGAGCTGGCACATTTCCTAATACTGTTTTCATTTCATTGTTCTACAAAGAAGTGACCAAGACACTATAATCTATGATCATCTAGAAGCGCGGCTTTTTCAGAATAGTGGCAGCAGTTGCTGGTATATCTGATCACGTGGCACGAATATATATCTTTGCTAAAATCTTGCAAACTCGTGATTTTATTGATCTGTTGTTTGTTTGGTTTACTTCCTTAAATATCTTGCAAAAAACTCATGACATAATTTCTGTGGCCTTTATTAATCATGGATTTAACATTTTGTTTATGCAGCATGGGTGCTCCTAAGGTTGCAAATGAATGCACCATTTTCGCTGCATCTTGCAAACCAAATGCCCGACGCAGGTATACTGTTACTGTACATTCCCTCGTGCTTCTGTAATATAAAACACAAAGAAAAATAAGAAGGGCTACTTCTGAACATTTCAGTTTATATGCAGATGTGCACAGCTTCTGCAACAACTTAAAGAAAAATTCTTCCTTTTCAAGAGCAAGCTGCAGATTATTCTGAAGGTAAAGCAATGGAAAATTGTTTCTTAATTAATAGTTAATAGGTTTCATGATACTAATTATTTTCCATTTTTTGGTGATTTGCAGCTTGAGGAAGAAGAAATTATTGCTGCTGCAGGGACCAGATAGATGGTGTTCTGATGCTTGTAACCAACACATCTAGGGTTGCGTTTTGCTGAAAGCAAAATGACTGCATTCCTATATGTCTGTTAGAATCACATGATTATTAAATAAAAAGCTGTCAATGGCTTTACCATTTGCATATGATTTCATAGTTGATAGTTGTATAAACGGTTTAGCAACTGGAATTTCGGAAGAAATTAGAAGACGAAGAAAATTGGATTGGCTCAGAAATTTTTTGATGTAAAAATGCTAGAGTAAAGCCTAACTGTAATAGGTGGGAACATAATTGCCACAAGAATCTCATAAAAGCAAACAACTAAGGTCCTGCTCCTGAAAAAGCGTGTAGTGTTAATTGACTGTTGCATTCTTGACTATATAAGCATGACCAATGCACCCAAAGGATTCACTGCGGAGAAAAAATGGATAGGCTGATGGCAGAGCAAAATGGATAGGCTGATGGCAGAGCTTGCTGATTACAAATTAGCTCTTTTTTGCAATGTGAGTGATGCTAAAATCTTTCTTTTCCTTTTCTTCTATGAAAGATCGACTTAGAAAATTTTCCTTTTGACAATGATAGGGGTTGTTGATGATCTGTTTAACCAAGTGTACCAAAGTGGACCACGTTTTGCAGTGGATCTGCTTGCACTTTTCCTGTCACAAACTGAGGGGATGCTCAACGAGCTAGAGGCTAATCTGTGAGCAAATGCCTTGCTTTCTTTGTTCTGACGGGTAAACTTGACTTGCACATTGCCTGATTCCTTGTTCTTTGTTCTCTCTGGAAGTGACCAGGATACTATGAACTACTATAGGATGGAAGAGCGCCTTTTTCAGCTCAGCGGAACCAGTTCCTGGTATTTCAAATTTTCGATCACTTGGTGCAAATTTATATCATTGCTTAAATCTTACAAACTTGTTATTTTACTGCTCTGTTGTCTGTTTAGTTAACTTTTCTTAAATATCCCCACGGAAAACTAGCGGAGATATGAATTCTTCTTGCTATAACTGATCATAGATTGAACTTTAATTCGAGCAGTATGGGTTTCCCTAAGGTTTCCAATGTATGCGTTGTTTTCACTACAGCTTGCAAACAGAACAATCGACCCAGGTATATATATTCTTGCAGTTTATTTCATCCCCCTTCTGTAATTTGAAGAGTGCTACTTGTGAACATTTCAGTGTCATATGCAGATGTTTGCAGCTTCTGAAACAACTCAAAGAAGAGTTCTTCCTTCTGAAGAACGATCTGGAAATTGTTTTCAAGGTAGAGCAAGTAAAATCATGCTCTTAAGTTAATTGCTTATTACTTAATGCTAATTAATTTGCTGTAGATGGAAGAAAGGATTTTGGCTGCTGCAGGAGGTTACATGACTGTATTCCTCTGAATCTGTCAGCATTACATGATTATTATTAGATAAAAAGTTGGTTACCTTTATTAAATTGGTTTTTCTATGATCCAATGATTTGATATGAGCAATCTAAAGGAAAATTAGTGCTAATAAATATGCATCCATAAGAAAATAATATATGTAATAGGTTTTGTAAAGGTTATATATATGGAGATTGATGATGGGGTATGTATGTTATATTATGGCTCTGCGGGGTACAAAAGCAAATATTCAGGCTTGCGAGTGTGAGGGTATATAAGCAATTGTCATTTGACAGGGGTATATATGCAAAAATCCAAAAATTTGCAGTAAAATCCTTGCGGGGAGGCAGACATGAAGTACTCTGAATTTCCAGATTTTGCAATTTTATTATGGTGTTTTTGGTAAGACAGAGTCACAGAGCAGGGGTTGAGCTGCAAGCCTGCGACATGCGCTGTAGGAGGAGGAGGAGGAGGAGGATGGAGCTCGGCACGGGCACATGAGCACGCACAGCAGCCTGCCATGAAGAGGGACCACTGCACGAATTCATTCTGTGCCTAGTCACGCTCTTTGTTGGACTAGCGTCAGGCTTAACCAGTTTTCCAGACCAGTGCATGACCTCAAGAACCTGTTTGATTTGAGACTTAAAGAAATAAAATAATTTTATTTTAAAATGAAATATCTAATTTATTACACCTAAAATCTTTTTTTTTAAAAAAAATTTGCAGGCAGAAACGGGGCGACAGCGCAATAGAATTACTTTGTATTTAGGGGTGCATTTAGTTTGAAATTAAGATAGGTATGAATATTTAAAAAATAATCAAATTATTTTTAAGTTATTTTAAAAAATAAATTATTATATTACTTTTATATTTACTTATTTAAATCTCAATAAATAATATATCTAAGAATACAAATAAAAATAAATAAATAATTTATTAATCAGATTAGTATTTAAATATAAAAAATTTGATCAAATTAATTTTTTTTTATATTTTAATCTTAGATATTGAAAATTCGAACTGTGCACAGATAAGGGCGTTGTCGCTGCTGATATGGATGCGAGCGTGGGCGCGGCGGCCACTTTGAGGACAATCATTGGATGCGGCGCTTTTGTGGTGCAACCCGGTCCCACTCATTATCACTCGTCCGAGTTCCCACCGCGTCTCTGCTCACTTTTCTTCTCGGATTCCTCGCGTTTAGTTGAGTTACTTTTCCGAATTCTGTGGGTCTCTTTGATTTATCGTTATTGCCAGAAAATTATAATTAATTGATTAAATTTAAACTAAAATTTAGTTGCTATTATAAAATATGATTATCATGTTTACTAATCCGAACGCGAGATAGAGAGTTATTTTGTCAATTTCTCTTGTTTAGGTCCAATATAAGTCATGATGCTGGTCGAGTAAATCTCTGAGATTCTATTTGGTAACAGGTCAGGGTTGGAATCTAGGGCTGATTTTGATTTTTTTTTAAAAAATAATATTAATTATTTTATATTATTTTTAAATTAAATTATTATAGACACTTAATTAGACTTTTGAACTTCAAATTATTATAGAATATATTTTAATAAAGCAATACTATTTTATAAAAGTAATTTATTAGTTTTAGTTTTAATTTTCAGTTTGATTCGGAATCAATAGACGGACCCTAGACACTATTTGATTTGGAATCAAGGTTAAGCTCAATTTTAAGATCAAAATTAAAGAACGAAGAAATAGTTTATCAAAATTTAGGTGTTTTGATGTTAATTTGGGTAGTGAATGATTTAAATCTTTTTATACCTTTATATCATTGGGTATTATTTATTAAAATTTGAATGAATCAATATAAAAATAATATGATAATTTATTGTTCAAAATAACGTAAAGATAGTCTGACTAATTTTTAGTATTTAGATGGTAAATTAGTTAATTCTGATTTCGAATCAAATGCGAACTCCTAATGTCTTTTTAAAATTTTAAATTTTAATCGAAATATTAAGATTTTAGCTACGCTCATAAATTTACATTTTAAAGTTTACTTTCAAACTTAAAAATATATTTTATTTAATGTTATATATTTATTTTATTTTATTATTTTAAGATAGAGTGGGCGATTAAATCTCTCAAACTATTCCTGTCATCTAGATTTGATTTTTAGATTTTACAATTTATTTTTCGCATTTCAGCCAATATTTTACGTAAAAGAGTATATATATAATAATTTTAAAAGAATATATATAGTAAAATTTATTCATATTGCTTTAAAGTAAAAATATAATTAAAAAAATAAAAATAATTTAATCGAGATTAAAACGAAACTGATTACGATCAAAACAGTCAAATCGTATTAATTTCAATAAGTATGGAAATAGATTTCTAAAATCTGCGCGGTGACATTCATGGCTTACGATAGACTCTAATAAGCCTCAATCAAAATGGAGTCCTGCCTCCCGAGTCCCGACCCAAGTTTGACGTGACTTCCGGGAGTCAGCTATTCACGCTCTTTATATTAATCGCATTTGTCATTCGATTTTTATCCTTAACATAATACCATCTCTCTTACCGAAAAGATTAACGCTAATCAAAATCGGTCCCATGCCTCGCGGGCCATGCGACCGCAATGTTCAAAACTAAAATCAAATTATGTACTATTAATGATAACATTGCACCATTTCCCATCATCGTCCAGTACTCCGTGTCCAGTCTTTACTACCCTCGGTGCATCCCGGGCTCGGGCCTGGGCTCGACATTTGTCCCAATTCGGCGCCGCAAGCCCAGTCGAGGGCGGCCCGTCATCGGCGGTAAGAATCAAAAGGAAAAAGACGCACATCACCTCAAAAACCCCTCCCTCTTGGCTTCGCCCCCAAGCCTCTCTTTTACCTTTTCTTTCGCTCCCGCCATTAACACCCTCACGCCCTCCACAGCCGTTCCCCAAATCCATATCCCCTTGAACCGTCGCCCGAACGCACCCCGACCATGGCGCCCTTCTCCGCCTTCGTCCTCGCACTTTCCCTGATTCTCGCCCCGGCCCTCGCCGTCCTCGCCCCCGCCGACTTTCTCGCGCTGCAGGCAATCCGGAAGTCGCTCTACGATCTCCCCGGCTCCGCCTTCTTCTCCGCCTGGGACTTCACCGGCGACCCCTGCGCCTTCCCCGGAGTCACCTGCCGCCGCGGCCGCGTCCTCGCGCTCGCCCTCGGCGACCCCCGTGCCGGCTCCGCCGGCCTCGCTGGCCACCTCGACGCCCGCGCGCTCTCTCGTCTGTCCTCCCTTGCCGAGCTTTCCCTCGTCCCGGGTCGTGTCGCCGGTCCCCTCCCTGGATCCCTCCCTTTCTCCCTCCGCTTCGTTGCTCTCCCCCGCAACTTCCTATCCGGCCCCATTCCTTCCTCTCTCGCCGCCCTCCCCCTCCTCGAAACCCTTGACCTCAGCTCCAACCTCTTCTCCGGGTCAATCCCCTCCGGCATCGGCCGACTACGGAGCCTCCGCAACTTGATCCTCGGCCACAACCGACTCACTGGCCAGATTCCGTCGTTCACGCCAGGAGCCAATCTCGTCAGGCTCGACCTCAAGCGGAACGACCTCGCCGGCTCGATCCCTCAACTCCCTTCCTCCCTGGCCTACCTATCCCTCTCCTACAACCGGCTCTCCGGCAGGATCGATGGGGTTGTTCGCCATCTGAACCGGCTCAACTACTTGGATCTCAGCTCGAATCGCCTCGCCGGCGCGATCCCCGGCGAGGTTTTCTCCTTCCCCATCTCCAACCTCCAGCTCCAGCGCAACTTCTTCTCTGGCCCGATCCGGGTGGCGGCGCCGGTAGCGATCCCCATTGTCGATCTAAGCCACAACCGGCTCACCGGGGTGATCCCGGCGGGGCTTGCCGGTGCGGAGGTGATATACCTCAATGAAAACCGGTTCACCGGCGTGGTACCGGCAGAGTTCACGAGGGGAATGGCCGGAGGCAGGATAAGAGTTCTGTACCTTCAGCGGAACTTCCTAACGGGGCTGGTTGGGTGGTCTCCGGCGGAAGGGGTGCCGGTGAGGTGCACGCTCTGCCTGCGGTACAACTGCATGACGGCGCCCCCTGGGGCGGAATGCCCAAGCCGGGGAGGAGGGAGGAAGACGAGGCCGAGATGGCAGTGCCCACGGTGGCGGGGGCTTTGAGATTCGAGCGCGGCGAAGGACCAGCGGAGTAAATGGCGGTGGGTGGAGGCGGCTAAGGAGACGGCGACAGTGTCCAGAGCTTTTACCGGAACACGAGGAAAAAGACCACAGTCTGGGCCTGAAGAGTAAAGCAATAAAAAAATTGTGAGTGATTCTTTTCTTTGATTTATTATTGTTATTTGTTTATTGAGAAATGTCGTTTTGTAATTAATTTTGGTCAAAGACTCAAAAAGGGGCAGGATATAATTTCGAAAAGCCGTTGGTTTTAGCGATTTTATTTTGAAAATTTCAAAGGCCTATCGATTTCCGGTAATTATCATTTTTTTTTATTATTTTGTTTCTGAGTAATCAAATAAATTACATTGTTTGGTCTCTGGCCCCACTGCGCATCAAGCACCGTCACCTGCATTATTTTTGTGATTCTTTAATATACCCAACAATAACAAAGTGGTTTTAAGAAAATGTTCCAAAACTGCTTTTCTTTTTTATAATAAAAAAAGAAATTTAGTTTTCTAATTGCCCCATAATGCATATGGTTTTTGCAAAAATATCAAGAAAATATTGATTCTTCTCAAATTCGAAGAAGAAGAATCAAGGCTTTTGGTTTAATTTCTCCTGAAGAAATACAGAAAAGTGTATTTATTTTTGATGTTTTATTATTTAGAAATAATTTTTCGAAAATCAGTATATTTTAATGCTCAAAAATAAAAAACAAATTAAATTTTGCTTCTATATTTTTTTTATTCCATATAATTTTTAAAAATAAATTCCATTATTTTTAAAATATAATAATATTGATATTTTCAAGTATAATAATAATAAATATTTTTAAGTAAATAATATTTAACATATTATCAATAATTATTTTTTAAAAATATATTTTAATCTAATTAAATATTAAAAGTTGATCATTTTGAATTAAAAAATATTTTTTTCATACTTTCATTAATTAAATAACTCCTGAGCCATAAACCAAAAAGTAAGTGGTTGTACTATAATTATCCCATAGTTTGAGGGTCGTTTGCGAAAAGCGTAACAAAAGAAATGAGACCCATCTCGGCCCTCATCGCATGGCGGTTCGGTCTAAAATAAAATCCATATCCCAATGCATGTCTTCGGTGGATCTTTATGATAATACCTCGGTAACATCAACTCATGCGTTTGACCCAGCCTTCTAATTTCCCATGCTCCGAATTCCTAAATCCGAATACGTAGGATAAGATCTCGCCCATTAATTCCGTAAATTATACAAATCGCAATGCATCATAAACGGTTAAGACGTAAAGCATTTGTAGGACATGTCCTACGTGAATCATTTCTCACGAATGTCGATTCGAAACTCAAGAAGATAAATGAATAACAACTTACAGACGAATCTCAACCGCCCGATTTGATCTGAAATTCAAACCCTAAATTTCCCTCTCTCTGTATATATAAGATCCCAACTCTCTTCATCGCCCTCGCCATCCAATCCTCCTCGAACCCTAGCCACTCACCAACCTCACAGCCATGACTAGGAAGAAGACCACGCCGGCGTGCCGGGACCCATCGCCTGCGCCTGCGACGGCGAAGCCGGAGGAGGCGAAGCGCCGGGATCCGTCGCCGGACCAGCTGGAGAGCCTGAAGACCCTGAACCATCTCCTCCTCAAGGAGACGGTGGAGCGACGCGGCCAGGTCACCGACCTGCGCGGCAAGATCGACGAACTCGGTGCCGAACATGGTATTGTCTCCTCTGTCGAGCGCGAGGTTTCCGGGATCTACCTCTCCTATCTTCTCTCCGATGCATCCAAAAGCCTTGATTCTGTGGCGCGGGAGAAAGGATTGATCAAGAGGGTGCTGGATCTGAAGGAGGTCGAGATCCGTGAGCTTGAATCCAAAGTCGGCCATCTGGAGGGGAAAATGGGGGAAATGATGGCGGAGAAGGGGCAGATGGAGATGAGATTCACGGGGGAGATGAATAGAATGATGGGGATAGTGTCGGAGTTGGGGCAACAGAAGGAGGAGATTGCTCGGAGGTTGGCGGAGAGGGGGCATTACGTGGAGCAGTTGGAGGGCCACAGGAGTGCTCTGCAGAAGGAGAATAGAATGTTGGAGATGACGATGGCGCTGGAGATAGATGAACTGAAGGAAAATATTGTTGGGAAAGGTCTTTATATTGACTTGTTGGAGAGCAAGGAGAGGGAATTTGATGGGAGATTGAAGTCGGAGGTGGGGGAGAGGGAGCTCTGCATTAAGCAGTTGCAGGGTCAAAAGGATGCTGTCGAGAAGGAAAAGAGACTCATGAAGATGAGCTTTGAATTGAAGATTGGGGAGATGCTGGCCGAGATGGACGAATTGAAGGGGAGGATTGCTGAGATTGTGAAAGAAAATGAATTGATGGAGAGGCAGATGGTCGAGAAAGAGGCATGCATGGATCGGTTAATGAGAGAGAAGAAAGAAGAAGCCGAGAAGCTAAAATCGCAGCTTGAGGGAGAGCTACAGTGTCTTGAGGTGAAACTTGATGGTGTGATGGCTGACAATGTGGCAAAGAAGCAACGGATTGATTCGCTGACAGAAGAGAAAAACTTGCTTCAGAGGGAGATGAAGGCTGCAGAGTTTGACCATGAAATAGTTATGGTAACTCTAAAGAAAAACATGGAGGAGATGGGAGAAGAGCTTCAGAGGCTTCAAGTGGAGTTTGATGGTTTGATTGCAGAAACTGAGGAGAAGAAGAAGTCCATTGATTCACTGAAGGCAGAGAAAGAATCGGTTGATAAAAGGTTGGAAGCTGTGGCGGCTGACTGCCAGCAAATGCAGGCAACTCTAGCGGAGTTGAACAGTTACATTGCGGCAAAAACGAAAGACATTGATTCATTGACAGCAGAGAAAGAATCCATAGAGAGGAAGATGGATGATGCAGGGGTCAACTACGAGAGGCTTCAATCGGAGTTCGACAGCATGATGGCTGACAACGAGGCAAAGAAGAAGCATATTGCTTCATTGATTGAGGACAAAAATTTAGCCGAAAGGAGGATGAAGGCTGCAGAGACAAATTTCGAGCGGGTGCTGGCGATGCTGAAGAGTGCTGCAGAATCGATTCAAATGTCACCTGAGAAGAGAGACAATTGTGTTGAAGAGATGGACGAGGAGGTCCTGAGGTTTGCTGGAGCGGTGGAGGCCATCAAGGCTGCTTCTGAGAGCAGATTGGCGGAGGAGCGCGCAAAGAACAAGGGAGGAGTTTTGTGGACATGGGTGTACCCTGCCACCTCCACTGTGGTTGCTGCTGTTTCGCTGGCCATTGCTGCCAGAGCACGCTGAACATTTTGTTTGGAAAATTTAAGTTTCCCCTTCGTTGCTCCTAAGAATTTAGATTTCCTTATCATCTCTGTTCTTGGTTTGTAGTTGGGAAATTGAGTTCCGTTGAACTAATTCCAGTTAAACCAATTCCTAGTCTGTTGGTAAATCCTGGCCTACTCAGCCAAATAGAGATTAACAATTATATTACCAAATCTCATACAATCCAGACAACTAGACAAATTTGTGGAATAATAGTTGTTAAATTACCATCACTACTCACTTATTACTTAATCACAAATCATGATCATCATACCGTTGTAGGATATAAGTTCTACTGTGTCTCTTGGACCGAACTTTCACGACAAATGAAGACGATAACTTCCTGTTGTGCCAAACATCAACATTCTGATTTTATTTTTATGAAACAATTTCATAACTAGTTGGTTTGCAAACATGTACTACATACAGAATTTCAAACTGTTTTTACAGCACAGAAACATCATCGCATATTTAACTGATGCGTCTCTGCTTGCCTTTCTGCTTGACTAAGATTGGATTGAGATCATTCCCAGAGAACTCCCATCTAGTAATCGGGCAATCCCAAGAAGAGCTTATCAGCATTGGGTAGTATGGGTGCCAGCTACTGTCTCTAACGGTTGAGCTAGGGCATGCAAGTTTTGCAACTTGGGCTCCAGTTACCTGGAAAACATTGCCAACCAATAAACATGTGCTAAGCTTGTCAAAATTTCAATATTTGGTATATGACAAAACTACTGGTAAATAATGACAGAATATAATTTGGATGAATTGAATACTTACCACATCGTATATGTAGACAAACTTGTCATTAGATCCAGTGTAGATGTACTTCTGACCAGTGCTGAAATAGGAAAATCAAACATAGTCAAAAAATTAATCCACTTTTGATTGATACATGGAGCAGGGTTTTTCTTGGGAGATAATGTGAAGTCATTTCTAGGTATCTATATGTGGGAGAGAAGTAATAGCATATTAAAGTATGCAGAACAGAATGGCCTCTATATTAAAGTATGCAGAACAGAATGGCCTCTATATGGTTTCTAGCTTCTGGTGGGTAATCCATCCATCTGTAATCCCAGTGGAATCTTCTTGGTCTGGAACTGCGACATCACGAATCAGAACAGCTGAAGGATGAATTATTGATGGCATTACACTTTCATAAAAGCAGAGAACAAATTGGTCTTTGGGGATTGTAGAGGAACGAATCAACTTAGAACTGTCATTTAGTTTATTCTGGAGAGGTGGCACATAGAAACAGAATTCAGTAACATGCAGAAAATAAGACCCACCCTTTGGCATCAGAGGACATCTCACGGATGTCCCAAAATTTGGTGGTTTGATCTTTACCATTAGAAATAAAATAACGGCCATCTCCGTGACTATCAATGAAAGTAATTCCTTCTAAATATATGGTTACAGCCTAATATAACTTCCACAATATATTTCTCATAAATCATAACTTTCTATGATTTTGATGATGCTTTAACAGGACTTTTCCACGAACGAAAATGAGTACTTTAGCTGAAATTAGCTTATTCTCTGAAGATTTCACATTGTCCATCAAGTTCAAAAGAAGTCACAAAGGTAAACTACGAAAATTTCAGATAACCAAAGTTTCAATGTAAGGGTATCGTTTAACCTCCGAAAATCAGAAAAGTATGATGGTACCTTGCACAGGGAATCATCACTTCCAGAATAGATAAGGTGCCCAGTTTCATCAGCTGTTCACATCAGACAGGAAATAAAAGAACATGATATTTCAGCAACATCAAGTTTGGAAAATATAATGTGAAACAGCAACATCAACAATCCATAATAAGTTGAAAAATACGAAGGAACATGACTAACTATAGCAATTTTCATTATCTACCACCCATATCTCTCAAATTCAAGTAACCTCATGTTCAGGGACAAACCCTCTTATAAGTCAAGTCATCAAGGAAAAGTATGAGAAAATTAATTAGAGAAAATGAATGCAATGTATGGGCATTAGTAATCAGTGAACATCGTTTTTAGGATTTCTTATTCAATGATCTATGGTAAACAGGAATCTCCTTGAAAGGAATGCGACATCTCCCTGAGTTACAAAAGCAGTGGTTGAAAATAAATGCAAGAACAAGGAAATTGGCATACAGTGTGAGCTGACAAGCACAATGTTAATTTATCTGCTTCCAGGTCATAAACATAAATTGCTTCATCGCTGCTTCCAGTAACAAGCTCTCTACCATCAGTTGAAAATTTAACAGAGAAAATTCCAAAAGAGTACCCCACCTCATCCTCTGTAGATAACACTAAACCTTCATGAATTTCCTGCACAAAAAACAGTCACCCTTCAAGGGAATATTTTGAGTAGAGAATACAGGAAAAAAAGAGAGCCCATTCTTGATCAATGGCAGTATCTATATAAACTACGCTTTGACCTGTCTGCATAACCTGAAACACTACAAATAGTACTAATCGTAACAAAAACAATCCCAAACAATTTAAAAATTACAGAATCCATATTTCGTTACTGTGCAATACAACCCTATACCAAATACAAGATTAACATGTATACAACTTTAAAATGTCACCCAATCAAGAAAGCAGAATGTGGAAAGAAGTATATGTTAATGTGGAACATACAGCAATATTAGCATGTGACTCACTTGCAGCACTTCCCACATTGACAATATGAAGCATAGGTGAAATACTGGCATAAACCTGCAATATGGAAAGAATCAAACATGATTCTTGTTGCTAGAATCATTAGATAGCAACTTAAAGTGGACAAATATGAGTAATCGAGAAGGAAAACATGTATATTAACTCAAAGAAAAAAAGGAGGGAAACATGTATAATTAAGTTTCCAAACATACATAGCAAGGAAAGCTGAAAAAGAATAGCTCATCTCAAACTTCTTCACTTATTGTAGTCAAGGGTTCTACTTCTGCCCAGTTTATGAACAAGCACTATACAGAAGGAAAAAAAAAGTTTGGACACTACACCTCTTAGCTTTAAGTTGTTATCCCATCACATTTACTGAAATCTTTAACTTCAAAATTGAACAAGTAAGCTCCAGTGGATTCCAAATTAGTGAAGGGAGGGGAAAAATGGTCGATTGGTTTAACTTCCCATGTTGATTTTATTAACCTTGTGCAGATTAAATCTTAGATTAGATATCCATTTGGATCAAGACTTCACAAGCATTTCACATTGACAATAAGGATGTTTTGAATTTGAAAACTTGTATTAAAAGTTCAGAACATATTTTGAATGACCTGATGCTTGACAATAAACTGGGCATGTCCTTGTCCAGATCCATTATTAAACAGGTTTTTCAAGTTCTTGAACCATGATAAATCCGTGAATTCAAGGTCATGACATTTAAAAGAATGTAATTAAGACTTCTCCTAAGTTGAAAACATTCTGAACCTATCTGCCAAGGTAAAATTATCAGGGATTGAAGCATAATGCTCTTTTTCCTTGAAAAAAAAACTAATACAGTTAAAATGGCATACTGCTAGATGTTCAAGGTCAACTAGTATTCAACAGCGCACAACATTAAGCAGTTGCCACCATTTAAAAGCATGACATGTAAGAAAGTTTTTCATAGAGGCACAAACAATCTCTATTCAAAGGAAATATTTGTACTTTGCGTAAATAGGTGGAGAACTAACAAGAAACCGTTGATCAGGTGACAGAGATGTATCAGTTATCATCCACTGCAAGCTCTTGGCAACAATATCTTTCTGTAGTGCCCAACCCTTGTCAACATCATATATTCTGATTTGGCTTCCCCAACCATTATTTAAACAGGAGTAGAAAACAACATATAATTAGTAATAAGCCAGAATCCAGCAAAAGAAAGAAAAATAGTGTCAGAAAAATTACAGATGTTTTGTCAATGCAATAGCCAACTGATAGCCCAGTTGGTAACAGGTTGTGGTTCTCAAAAAAGAACATGATAATAATAATGTTTCACAATTGCAAGTACAGACCAACAATACCTGAAATCCAACAATAAAAAGGGAACCATCAGCAGAGAACTGTGAGACATATGCTCTGTTATCCATCCTACCCAAACACCATGGCCCATTGACCCGCAAGTATCGCGCAAGAACATGGGAGAAATCAGTTAAAGAAAACCCCCCCGCTCCCAGAATAATTAGCTTCTCTTCCAGATAACATTTTAATTGTGGGGATGGGCACTTTTGCCCCATAATGCATGGCCTTATGAGTCTTCTCGCTGGGTTCTGATCTGAGTTTTGTTAGGTGAGCAATCTCATGATCAACGGAAACAAATTCTTCACCATTGCCTACTGTTGTGCAACCTCTGTATATTGGCGACCTCTTCCAGAGCTGAAACATGTTGGAACCAATTTTGCATTCGTCACTCTAATCCATGTCTCATTTCAGAGAACCCACAAGTAACCAATACTCCTCCCCCGATCTAGCCTGGAGGCCTAAAAAAATTCAGTCCATTGTGTCAATGACTACACATGAAATAAAAAGTTGCAACTTTTTATAGCAAAACCATAAAACTCTAATTCTAACACTGGGCCATATAGTTGAAAACAATTCACAAAAACAAAATGAAAAGAAAGCAATTGCATATAGTTCAAGAACACAGTTTATCAGGTGGAAAATATTTCTACACTGTCAAAAAAAAAACCCGACTATTTATCAGACAACTGTTCTTATTTTTTAAAAAAGAATGCCCATATCGCACAAGAACTGATGATCAGAACCCTACACCAAAGAACCCAAATAAACAAACAACTTCAAATTCACCAATAGATTCAAACTACTGCGCCTAAACAGATCAATTAAGAAAAAAAAATCGACAAAAATAAAAAAGCTGGCAACTTGGAAGGATTAAAATGGCTGGAAAACGAGTTGGAAAATCAAGATTTGGGAGAAAAGACGAGACGTTTGAGGGATTGGGGAGCAATAGGTAGTGGGACTGACCTGAGATTGCGATCTGGGAATCGAGATGGTAGAGGAAAGGAGTGAGGCGGATGAGGATTGAGGGAGTGAGCATCGAGATTGGGCGGCTACAGGCCCTCCTCGAAGGCAGGAACGCTGGGATGACATACAAGAGGGACACTGTTCTGTTCTGTTCTGTTCTGTGAACTCGCGGAACAGTCCGAGAGCGGGCAACCCGCGGACTGTTTGGAGAAGGCCCTTGTTTAGAAGGGAACGGGCCGGGCTAAAAGGCCATTTGACGGCCCAGAATAAAATTAGTTTACAGTCTAGTCCTTGTATTTGGTGATAATGAATATGAACGCCATTTGCAGAACAATTCCGTAACACGAAATATGTTAAGTAATAACAGAAAAAAACTAAAAAGGAAGCATATCACATCAATAGCTTGATACTAAGCGTGAAGTCGAAAGCGAGAAGCTGCATCCGAAAGAGAATCTAAAAAGAAGACGGAGAACGAAACATGATTTCCAAAGCAAAAGCTTCCAAAAATACCAGCTGGGTCCTCGTGATCACTTTACACTCGACAGTCCATTACGCATCTAATCTCAGCATTAACAAGTCCAAATCCCATGCACGTCAAACTTTAATTAAACTCATTAATTAACCAATTAATTAATTGATTATCCCATCAAGCGTGCATGAATCCTTGACACGAAGCATAACCTTTCGAACAAGACGCATGAACTTCGATTTCGCACGCAATTTCTTTTTTCTTTTTTTTTTTTTGGCCCGAGAAGAATAAATAAAGCACGTTTTACATACTTAAGATCTAGTCATTACCCTGATCTAAATGTCAACGGTCCAGATTTGATCACGGCAAGAATCCAAGGGAAGAAACTGAAAACGAGAAGCCAACATAAATCCAAGCAAGAAACCGGAAGCGACGATCACCGCAGCAAAAAGCTTCCAAAAAAACCCAGCTCAAACACAAAAATAGCGCAAGCAGTTCCCCGCAGCTTTGCATTCCACGACAATATCTTCCCAAAAATTGCAAAACAAACCCGCTTCGCTGACCGGTCAACGAGGGCCCCACCACGTTGCTTGCCGTCTTCTTTTGTCGCGACACGCGAACAGCCGCAGCCACGCGTTCACCCGCGGGCTTCTCGAAGGATTCGGAGGGGGAAACGGGGCCCGGTTTTGGGGCTACGCGTCCCGTTCCGAGGGGAGCCGTCCAAAAGACCACGCGTTTCTTATCTTGCTGTGTTCGTCGTTTCCCCGCCCGCGAGTTGTTTGTGACGTGGATGAATAGCATGAGGTGGCCAAAAGATGTCGAGCGATCCAATGTTTGGTATCGTTGGTGTTGTTACGAGTTCCTCAGCCTCAATTAATTTCACATTAAATAATAAACTTATAATGATTTATACGGCACCTTTGATTTTATGATAACATCCTAATTTTGAGTCAAAGAATGCCTATCTATTTTAAGACCTATATATGTATATATATATATATAATTACAACTTAATGTTGGGACTTGTTCGATCGTATATTCTGTGAACTGCAAAACTTGTTCAGTGCAGAAGAAAATATTTCCCAACAACGTGAATTTTGTAATATAAAAAAAAAAAAAAAAAAATAATGGTTTCTGTGTTTCATGTGTAGGGATTCTGTCTGATGGTCAATGCTTTTCCAGAGAAAGGAAATGTGTTCCAATCCAAAGTAAACTCACAAGGTTAGATGCATGTTCTTCCAATGTGCAACCCACCAACCTCGCTTTGCCACCCGCATAACAATATCTTTAACGATGCATTGATACCAATTATTACTTCTTTTACCATTTTAATACATAATAATCCATCCATGTGGAATGAACATGTTCGGCAGGCAGTCTCTCTCTCTCTCCCTCCCCGCTGAGCTGAAGGCTGAAGCTTCCCGCAGAGTCAAAATGAGAAAAGCCAGGTCTCCAACGTCCCTGTCTGTCACCCCCTTCTGCTCTCTCGCCACAGACGTCGAATTCAAGCTTCTAACCTTGTCATTTTTATGAACTTTCTCACTTTTAATTTCTAAATTATTATTATTTTTTTTTTGCATATATGCATTTATTAAATTCCAATTCATGGTGGGCTCCTACTCCACTGTGCCCTAAACGCACAAAGAAACAAAGAAGCAAATGAGAACAAACTGCTCTAAATGTCATGCCAATCAACCACAGCTTTCTCCTTCTCCTCGTCCTCCCCCACCCAAGATAAACCCTAAAATTCTCACCACTCTTTCCAGACAAAGATTCAAACGCTGTTTTTTTTTCACCTTTTTTTTTTCGGTTACTGTACATGATCTGAAACCTGAAACTAAGAGGAACAGTGGAAGGGTTCCATCAAGTATACAGATATACATATAGCATTCGTTGTGTTTCCTTTTCACTGCAAACTCAAGCTCACAAACTCCTTGATCTCATCCATGACTTGGTGGCAATGGTTGTTGTTGGGAAGAAGATAGAACCCAATGGTGGCGCGTTCCCTGAACACCAGCTTCACCTCCTTGCCGGCGTTCATCAGTCCCTCGACGTAGGCCAGCTGCCAGTCGTGGATGAGATCTAGTCCGGCAACGACGACCAGGCTTCTCGGAAACAGAACGCCATTGAGGTTAATGCCCTTCGGGCCGAAGGGGTTGCAAGCCGGATGATCCCGGTCGGCGTCTTGGGGGAGGAATGCCTTCCAGTACCAGTCCCGGTCCTTCACCGTGACGAAGTATTTCCCGTCGAGCTCCAGCTCTGAATTCGTCCGCCGCTGCCCGCCGAACATGGGGTTTAAGAGGATGTTGCCGGAGATTTTAATGTCGGATGCCCCGGCCCGCAATGCGACGTGGTGGGCGATGTTGCCGCCGGAACTGTCGCCGGCGAGGAAGACGCGGAGAGTGGACGACTCGGTGCCTGAGCGGAGCCAGGGCTGGGAGGAGACCCACTTGAGGGCAGCCCAGCCGTCGTCGTAAGCGCAGGGGAACCGGTGCTCCGGGGTACGACGGTAGTTGACGGAGACGACGACAGCAGGGGAACAGTGGCGGACGAGGCGGCGGCAGAGGGAGTCGTAGATGGCGCTGTTGGAGGAGGAGTGGGCGAAGCTGCCCCCGTGGAAGAAGAGGATGACGGGGAAGGGGTCCTGCCGGAGAGCTCGGGAAAGCTCCGGGAAGAAGACGTTGCTGGTGGTGGCGGCGGCGGACGAAGAAGAAGAGGGAAGGTAGATGCGGACGAGGAGGTTGAGGGGGACGAGGAGGTCGAAGGAGAAGACGCCGTCCACTGGGACGGAGTTGGGGGGCACCTTGCGGTCTAGGAACTCGGCCAGGTGCCGGTCGAAGGTGCCATCGGGGCGGCGGAGCATGTTGTAGGCGAGCTTGAAGTTGGAGATGAGGACCCATGTGTTGAGAGGAACCACGTTCTGCAGAGAGAGAGAGAGAGAGGGAGAAGACATTGGAGGAAGAAGAAAGAAGAGGATTAGAATTGAAGACCATTTTCTGAGAATCTGGAATCAAATTCTGTCCTTTTTCCGTCTGCTTTTCGGTGGAAAGACTCGGGTTTTTTCACGATTAGATTGGAAGTCAAAAGTTGATTCTTTTCGTGCATTTTGGATGGGAAACAGAGCGAGCTCGTGGAAACGAAGAAAAAAAAAAAATCTGAATTTGAAGCAAAATAGCAAAACCCTAAAGATAAGAAAAAAAACGTGAAATTGCATGAGTTGATGACCTAATCTAGAAAAAATAACAGTTTTTTTTTTCGGAAAATGCCAATTGGGTCGCGAAAACTTCAAACTTTTAAGCTCCATTTTAATGGGAAAAAAGGCAAAAAATTGATTCTCCATGAAACTCAGAAGCGCTTCGTGCACAAAAACTAAGATTAAGTCCTAAAATCATAAGAAAGGAAGGAAATCCGCCTGCGAAAACCCTAAAAACCAAAGAAATTAAAGCATTTCCTCGAGCTGAGCTTCAAGAAAGGGAGGACAGCGATACCTTGGACTCATTGGCGTTAACCTCTTCGCTCCCAGCCATCACTAAATCTTTCACTTTCAACAAGCAAATCTGAAGAAGAACAGCACCGAAACCCCAAAAAGCTTCCTCCTTTTCTCATCCGCCGACCTCCATCGACACCAAATCCCTAATCGTCCACCGAAATCTTCAACCGCAAACCCCCAAGTCTCCCAAAAGGGTGCACCTTTGCTCCGAAGAAGACGAAGAAGGATAAGGAGGAGGAGAGGAGGAGGAAGAGGGAGGAGGGGAAGGAGCCGGACTCGGGCGACGAGGATATAAAACCGTTAAGGTGGGACCCGATACCGCCCCCGTTCCCTCCTATAAATATACGAATTTTCCGGGTTCCTTTTTTTTTTTTTTTAAAAAAAAAATCATGTGGATATATCTCTCCATGAAAAGAAAAAAGAAAATGAAAATATTTTTTTGGCAAAAAAGGTAATAAAAAAGCGAAGGCGGAAGACGACAAAAGAAGTAGCAGCGTGAGGTCGACGACAAACACGCGCGCAACACGACAACGAGCAGGGCAGGCCCTTCGGATGACCAAAGGGACCTTCGCCCCCCGTTCCATTTCCCGCCTGCTTTTCCCTCGTTATTTCTTGGGGTTTTTTTGCAAAAAATAAAAATAGCAATCATACATTTTTTTGTTTTTTTTTTCCTTATTTATTTCTCTATAAAGTTTTACTAAAAAAGGTTTAAAATTGAAGAAAAAAAAGAATTTTCCATGTATACCCCGAAAAAATTAATAAGCGTGTAAAGTATATACTACTCTTTGTTGTTTATGTTTGGGCATGCGAGGGGACGAAAAGTCAAGGAAAAGAAAATTACGAGGGTATAAAGGTAAAATACCTCCGTACGTGTGAAATTATATAACCTTGTAGGGGCCCTGTTGCGAATAAAAGAGATGGGTGCTAAATTAAATTTAAAAAAATCACGAGCGGACAAAATCCAAGCCGACGTTGTGGTCTCCGGCCAAAATTAATTGATTAGGAGATTTGGAGCGTAGCCAGATTGGTCAAACCGGACCTAATTTGTTAGCTAATTCCAAGCAAGAGTGTTAGATTTGTTTCGGTCAGGTCTTGTCGGCGAGTCTCGAATGCCAGCGCAGCTTGTTCGCCCTCCGATTTATGCCCGACCCACTTCGAGGGCACGTCTCCGTGCTTAGTTCGGCAAATTTTTTTTTAGATTTCGATACATTAAATCGGTTTATACTGCAATTTGCAAAATAAAAAATTATGAAAAAATAATCTATATATGTGTATATAATTGCAGAATTTGCGTATGCGCGCGTCGAATGGAATATTGACTTTTTAGGCCAGCAGTATAAGTTACAGGGAGATTCCGTGTGGCTCAACAACATTCACGAAACATGTAAAGCACAAGGAGACGTGGAACGCTGCAATCCATGATTCGCGACAATAACACTGCTTTGGATGCCTAACATTGTCTTTCAAACTCATTAATCAATTTGATTATTATTTTCACTTTTTCAGAAAATTAAAAAATTGTTGTGACCCCTCTCCAGCCCTAATTCGAAGCCATTGAGGGACCGTTTGGATTTATTCCGAATTGAAAATTGTAAAACCAAGAGAATTGAGTTATTTCAAAAAATCAAAAAAATTTGAATGAATTAGATAATTTTCGTGTTTAGATGAATATTTTTTGAATGGAATTGGAATTTGACTGATTCATAAATTCTAAAATTTCGTTATTTGGTTGACAAATGGAATCGTAGATCGGAGCATGTCGAGCAACGACGCCTCGCGCTCTACCACCCTCGCCTCGCGTGCACCACGCTCCACCACCCCCGTCCTGCGCGCACCGCGCTCCGCCACGCCGCTCTCACTCCCACGTGAAAATTCAGTAGGAATTTAGCCGTAAGACTCACCAATTTCGGGAGAATTGGTGTCTTCCCCATTAAAACACAGGGAATTAAAAATCGAAATCCAAAACTGTTGGAAATCAGTCGATTCCTTTGATTCCGAGATTTAAAATCGAACCAAACATAATAATACAGGGAATTAATTTTCCATTCCTTCGATCCTCCCCATTTCGAATTTGATTTGAGATTTAAATCAGGATTAAATTTTTTTCTTACAAAATTAATATTATTTATTTTATATCGTTATTAAATTAAATTATTATAAAAATTTAAATAGTCTTTTAAATTTTAAATTATTATATAATTAATTTTGATAAAAAAATTAAATTATAAAAAATAATTTACTAATTTTAATTATGATCCTAAATCGACAGATGCCTTATAATTTTTTGTGCTTTGACTTTTTTCTTTTAACCCTTCACATAAACTCAAATTTGTTTGGCAACACGAAAGCTCGGGATCTCGTTCGAAATAAAACCAAAAACATCGCACGTCAACCGGCCAAACTTTGAAGAAATCCCAAACAAATTTCATCATTACAAGTTTTCAAGCAAAGTCCAAAATCACGTGCTATTTGCAAAGAATAGATTTTTCTGAGAGCTATCTTTTTACGGAGAATTTACAATTTCATAAACTTCAGGAGTATATATGCAAAACAGACTAGAGCTCGTTCCCCTCAATTTGCTCTCTCTCCACCTCCTCTTCCCATGAAGCCGCCCCATCCCCTTCCCGAAAAGCCCTGCAATCCATCCGCCGCCTCCTCAAGCTCCTCCGCTCGTCCCAAAGGCCCCTGCCCCATCCCTCGTCTCTTCCCTGAGCGCCATCCAATCCTCCCCCTCCGCCCTCTCGTCTTCCCACGCCGCCACCCTCGTCTCCGCCGTCTCCAACCCCCTCCTCTCCTTCGACTTCTATCGATTCCTCCGCTCCTACAACCCAGCTTTCGAACCAAAACCGAGCTTTTCGTCTCCCTCCTTCAGTCCCAGCTCCATCCCATCTCCCCCCATCGCTTCCGCTCCGGTTCTATCTCGCTGAGATGAAAGGTTTCGCCTTTCCTTCTCTCCGGCTGAGTTCCGCTCCCTCTTCGCTCCTCTCGTTCCTAAAAACCGAACACTTTTTCTTGCTCTTCTTGATGAAGTTGTCGATGTTCTCGGGCAGAGGTCGGGAATTTATGGGGTTGCAATGTCGGTGTTTGCGGAGAATGGAATGGTGGAAGAGGCGATTCGGGTGGCAGAACGGGCGAGGATGGAGATTGGGGAGCAAGAGGTGGAGTTTTATGAAGGTATGCCGGGGATTTGTAAGGCGATGGAGGGGAAGCGAATGGCCGATGGTGAAGGAATTGACCAGCTTTTTCTGGGGATTTTGTGCATAGTTGGGTGGCTGAAGCTCTGTTGGGTGCTGTTGCAAAAGACAGTAAGAAAAAGATCGAGTGTTCGGCTGAATGCAGAGTCGAGCTTGGAGAAAGTGAGCAATTTCTTGGATAACGGAATGGCGTGGGAAGCAGGATTCTTGATAAAAGAGGGAATCGTCAAGACGGGAGAGAGCTTTTCCGTCTTTGGAGGGTGAATGGCGGAGATGAGAAGGCCATTAGAGGCCTTCCAGTTTCTGAAATCGGCAGGCACACCGGAGGTTTATGCCCCTCCGCTCATTCGAGGATGCATGAAGGCTGGATTGATCGAAGAAGCGGAGAAGATATTCGAAGAGCTCAACGGATTGGAGAACTTCGAGAATCGGAGCCCGATGCTTGCTTCGATGGTGTGTTTGTATACGAAAGGAGGGCAGAGAAGATCAGCGGAGAGCGTTTGGAAGGAGCTGATGGCTTGTGGAGGGCTTGACAATGAGGCTTGCTTGTCCATGATGTCCATGTATCGAGAACTCGGCATGGTTGAGAACGTAGTCAAAGTGTTCGATGAATGGTCTGCAAGTGGTGTTGCTTTGAGAGCAGAAGGTTATGGTGTTCTGGTGAGTGCGTTGGTGAAGGCAAGAAAGATCAACGAAGCAAGGCGGCGACTTGCAGAAACGCCAAGCATGGGATTAGCTTCGAATGGTAGTATCTAAAAGCCAGTCTTGTGAATCGCCCAATGGGTTTGCTTGGGGAGTAGGAGAGGTTGGGCTTGGTGGCGGAGGATGGTTGCCTTGTTTGTCACGTAGCTGAGGTGTTTGTCAAAATGCAGCGGCATTCAGAGCTCAGCCGATGCTTGGATGGGTTCGCCAGACAAGGGATTAAACTTTCAAGAGAAGGAGCTGAAAGTTTGATAGAATCGGCAGCGATCAAATGCGTTTAAGCAAGATAGTTTCTCTCATTGAGTAGATATCTTCACAAGACATGATACAATCGTGTAACACTTTGATTAATTACATTTCATGATAAATTAATTCTAATTAAGCATAACAAATTATAAAAAAAATGCAATTTCTCATCGTAACATAGAGACTCCACATTTATAATCCACATGGAAGGGCTCGAACCGACTATACTGACCGCTTAATCGACGCATCCGGAGAAACCAAATGGCACACCGACCAGCAAGGGTATGACCGTCCATTCAGAGCCCACAAGGAAATTTAGAATTCCAAAGATTGGTCGAATGAGCGGACAAAACGAAAACAAGCGATATTTCGCGCCAAAACAAACCCCTTGCACCGCTTAGGAAAAGCTAGACAGTAATTACGAAGCTCTGCAAAGAACAGATTGCGGCAGAAAGCTGACCTAGAACTCCTGCGAAGCAGATCCGATCTCCGCCTTGTCGCCCTTTCCGGCCTTTTTGGGCAGCAGCACCTGGTTGATATTGGGGATCACGCCGCCGTTGGAGATCGTCACGGACCCCAACAGCCTGCTCAGCTCCTCGTCGTTCCTCACTGCCAGCTGTATGTGCCGCGGGATTATCCTGCTCTTCTTATTGTCCCTCGCTGCATTCCCGGCCAGCTCCAGCACCTACAGATCCAAGAAACCCAGAATCAGTTACATCTCCAGAAACCCAAACCATAGTTCTAGACCTCTGAGGTGCAACGATGGAATACCTCGGCGGCGAGGTACTCGAGGACGGAGGAGAGGTAGACGGGGGCTCCGGCACCCACACGCTGGGCGTACCGGCCAACCTTGAGGAAGCGAGCAATGCGGCCGACGGGGAACTGGAGTCCGGCCTTCTGCGAGCGGGAGACGGACTTCGACGCCTTCGTCTTTCCCCTCCCGCCCTTCGTCGTCGTTGACGCGCCCGAGCTCATCGTCGTATTTGGAACGAAACCCAACACTGAAATTTAGGAGAAATTTGGAATGGGAGCGCAGTTTCTGGAAAAGACCCGACTGGCGTTATATAATGATCGCGCCATGAGAGACTATTGCACCTTTTCGGTTTCTTCGGATTGCCAGCATGGCACAATACAGAGCGTCAGATTGAAAACTTGGTATTCTCATCGAACGGATAAGATCTCCAAGCCAAAAAGTTCGGTGGATCGTCTCTTTTCGCAAATAACCCCCCTCTGGTTCCCCAAATTACGAGCATACTCCCTTGTAAGCTTACCAAGCTTATTAGGCAATTCCATTGACGTCCCACTAAAAAATCTCGCTAAAAAAATTATCGTAAGACTAAAGATGTAATAAAATACAAATAGTCTGCATTTATCTTCTTCTATTGTAACACATTACATTACGATTGAGATCAGCTTAATAAATGATACTGTTGATAATCTATTATTAAATAATAAAATTAAGTCAGGCCTTGTAATGTGCTTTATTTGCTTTGAAAATCTAGTTTCTTAAGAGCCGCTTCTTGCAGAAAGATTCAATCCGATCACAAGCTTCTCTTGCAAGTTCTGTAGGAACTCCGAAGAATATCCTCACCCAGTTCTTCAATCCCAGAACAAAACCTGCACGGAATCAAGTTCACGATTCAACATCACAGAAGAAAAGAAATGTTCTGATTTATCAAGTTTCGAACTTCAAAATCAGATAGGAATATGCAGACTAACCTGGAAGAACTAGAACAGATTCCTCTTTCATCAACTCCCTTGCAAAATCCATATCATTTTCAATGCCACAAAGAAGAGACGTCTTCACCTCAACCTGCCATGAATCTCTGCCATCAGCTACTAACTTTTCAAATAACTGAACCTTGTATTTTAGATAGTAACAAAATCTAATCAAAATCGACACAAAACAGAGGCAAGAAACTCGATCATTAGTCACACGCCAAGGATATCGAAGGTGAACACTAACCATCATGAACATGGAAGCCTGAGGTCTAGAATAGCACTCAAGTGCCTCAATTTGCTGTATTCTGTTATACAGTGTGTTAGCCGAGGACTCCAATATGTTCCTCACGTTCTCATGGAATTCCTCGTTACAACCTGATAGTAATCCAGGAACTGCAGCCTGTTGCAGAACATCACGCCATAAATAAATATGCACTGTATAAATCACATAGAACTAATAATTGTAAATTTGAAAATTGCAACTAATTACCTGGACTAATGCAGGTGGACCACAAGCTATGCGCATGAGCGTCTCAGTCGCCATCTTGATCTAATCACAAGTTCACAACGATATATGAAAGGCAAGAAGATAATGATGACGAACTATATATGAGAATAAATATCTGCACCTGTTTCATAATCCCATAAGGATCAGAAAAGGCAATCCAACCAAGACGCCAAGCAGAAAGCAACCAACGCTTGGACAAAGAGCCAATAGTGATCACCGGCGCAATGTGAGCAAAAGCGGCCATTGGCACAAACTTGCCACCTCCGAATACCATGTGCTCATACACTTCATCGGATATGATCGAAATGTTCAAGTCTCTTGCAGTCTCAGCGATCTACTAGAAAGAAAAAACACGCAGTCTGATAAATTGACATGTAAACTTGAAAATGTTCAAATGTTTTTTCACAGGAGCTGATTAATCTATGTTAAAAGACCTGGAGAAGGTGGGAGGAAGAGTAGGCGGCGCCGCAGGGGTTGTTGGGGGAGATGAGGACGAGGGCGACGGTGTTGTGGTCAGCGAGGAAGCGGAGCTGGGCGGGGTCGAGTTGCCAGCCGCGGTCGGGGAGAAGGTCGTAGAAGCGGGGCTCGAGGCCGCTGAGGCCACATTTGGCCTCGTAGAGCGGGAATCCCGGCCGGGGGATCAGCAGGTTGGCGCCGCGCCCAGCCGCCAGCACCGTCGTGCAGGCCTGGATCGCCTGCGTCGCTCCCACCGTCAGGAACACGTCCTCCTCCCGGACGCTCTGCCGGACTCCCCACGAGAGGTATTCCGCCACGGCACTGCCGCAACCGGTTTAAAAAGTTAGTTGCATAAGATTCTTGCAAATAGCACCCTGCACTTTACGGTATTTGTGACTAAATCCCTTTTGGTATAAAAATAAAATTGGCGGACATATCTCCCTAGAACATTTCATATTTGCAAAAAGTCTCCGAAATTTTTCGAAATTGCACAGAGCTCCCTGTAATCTCTACTACTGTTGCAACAATTACCTCTCATGACGTTTAATTAATATTCACGCATCAAGTAATGGCCCTTTATATGTAAATAATAATAATAATTTATATATTTTAAAGTATCTTATTTGTTATAGATTTGATTATCTAAACACTAAATATGTTTTGAGAGTAACAATTGTGGTGCATATAATGTCAGCTTCGAGCGGTGACAGCCACCAGTACTGAAACGAAGAAAAACATGACACGTCAGACAAAAACATAGGCCTCAGGCTCAAACTATCGCTGAGTCAGGGCAGACCATACCCGCACGACATTGCTCTCTCTCTCTCTCAAAAAAAAAAAAAAAAAACAGATGAGAACAACTGATTTTCAATAAAAAAAAGGAATTTAATACTTTTCCCAACAGCAGGAACTGATTATAATTTATTAATCTTGAATTTTCGTTATTATACTGATTATAATGATATTTTTCCCATTGAAAACGTGGGTGATTTTATGCAATATACAAAACCTTGCGATTTTCCAGAACCATCACCACCAGTGGGGCATACTCCCTGACGATCTCCGACCATAGATTTCTAACAAAGTGAACGCCGAGATACTCACCGGCGGGCGGCGGGGAGGCCGAAGGAGGGGGCGTAGCCGTGAACTCCGCCCGAGGAGAGGGCGGCGACAAGCGCGGCGGCGGCGTTGTCTGGGCTTTGGCGGAAGCAGGGGTAAAGCGCGGCGTCTCCAATGGCGAGTGGGACGAGCGGCTTGTCGGGGTTGGGGCCGGAGAGAAGCTCTGCGACCACGCCGCGAAGGGACGTCTTGTGTTTGAAGAAATGCGGATTACACTTCGATGAGGGTCTGGGGCTCCCATTGGCAACCGGGACCTGGAAAGAAGATAGAGAGAGTGTGTGAGAAGAGAGAGGGAGAGAAAGAAGAGGTCGGACAAGGCGACGAGGGACTTGCTTGAGTTGTTGGCGCCATTAACGGGCCCAAGGTGTTTGAGCGTTGCTTTTTGCGTGCGGGAGACGGATGGGAGCGTCTGGCTTACTATTGTAGCCGCAGGGACCGAGCCGTCGCGGTGATTTTCTCGAGGTCTTTCTTGCAATTGGCTCCCTTGGATTTTTGGAATTTTCCTTTTAATCTTCAACTTCTGTGATTTCTCGAGGACTTTTTGGCAATTCCTATCAACAGCTGGCTTAGTCTAGTCCGTTTGATTTTCTTGTGGAGCAAAATTATAAAGCCTAAACGGAAAACTAGACGGTTTGTTATTTTTAAAATTATAAATATTTATATTTATTATTATAAAAATAAATTTTTTGTTTAAATAATTAGGTCGTCTTCATCGTCAAAAAAAAAAGGTTAAATGGGCGACACCTACATAGTGGATCTTTGTTAAGCGTCTGGGCGAATCGTCTAGACCCGCCTTTGACTATTTTGTTACAAGACAATTGATCTGGGCTCATGTCCACGCAAAACTTCATATTAAGTTGCAATTTAATCTTTTCTTTTGGTCTCAACCCAAACGTCGGCTTGGCATTTTACTAGCTTGTGATACTTCCTTGCGGAAAGAAACTAATTTACTCAAATTAAAATTTGGATCTGGATCAGCTTGCCAACACAACCAGAAAGAAGAACCAAAATCAACTTATCTTCTTGGATCAGACTGCCAACATGAACTTCTGCATGTGCCGTGCGCCCTTAAAAGACAGGTGTGATGCGACAGTGATGCCATTTAATTTATTATTATTTGGTTTTTATCCAGTTTGGCTAAGGTTCAGATCGACTTGTTACAATCCAACATTTAATGCGATAAATTTATAAACCAACATTAATGAACAAACACCTGAGAAATGTCACTATCATTTTTTCGAATAACAAAACTAATATTATCGAAGAAGTGACCAGCCGAGTGTGATGAATTCAACTGCTTCTACTGGCTGATCCCGATGATGGAGCAGACCAATTTGATACAAACGTACTCAATAGTGCCAGATATTGTTCTCATATATCAGAAGAATCAATAACATTCTTGATGATGTCAATGCAGCATCCAACAGACTTACCCGAAGGCATAGCCTCAGAAAGCTTTGATATAGCAATTTCATGGTGGCGGAGAGTTACTATGGTATTTAGTACGGCCCATCTAACTTGAGAATCTGCTTTCTTCTGCCTAAACCCCCTGGCTTTTCAGGAGTTTATCCAACTGCAGAAGACAAAAGCTCAAAGGATTAGAACAAGAGCAGCCAAAAACAGTTGGGGAACAAGCATTTGCTCATCTCAGAATTTGAATGTAACCTGATTAATATAAGCAAATCCTCCATCAGCTTGCCTGAAAAGAAGATACTCAGTTGCCACACCAGCCAGTGCAATGCATGAGAATCTGTTAAGCAACTGCCAGAAGAGCAAAACATTGAGTAAAAGAAGATGACTTGGGAGAAATCAAATTTCCAATCACGTAATATGTGTAAGCAACAAACATAGCACAGGAAAGCACATTCTCATTTAAATGCATTCACTAAATTAACGATCCAGTGCATATGTCATAGATAGACAATATCATTTTCTTGGTCAGATATCCTTCTCACTGTCAGATCCCACTTCCCCAAACATAACACTAACAAGGATTTCCTGCAGATGATTGCAAGAATAGTCCAACAGCTAAAACTGTTTCACCTATTTGTCAGGAAATTTATCGAAGAACTAATATCCAGGACTTTTCTAGAAGAAAGCTGTGTTCGCAGATACATTCTAAAACTAGTTATTAATAAATACTCTGTATAGTGTTTAGTGGCCATAGACTAGTTTTATAGGCAGACTTGGTGCTTGTGCACCATTTGATTAGCTTCCTATGCCTCTGTCTGACACTATGATCAAAAGACACCTTCTGACACAATTAAAACTGATAATGTGGGCATATCTACCTGTACTACTGACAACAATTTCAAAGAATAAAACAATCATCTAATAGCAGAAAATCGAGAACCACAAGAAACAGTTGTGAAAGTAAATGGTGCTCAACAAAACAATATCAAATAACAGATTTTTTTTCTGTAAAACAAGAAGAAATCAAGAAAAAAGGAGTCCTTATCTTTGCAGAAACTTTTTCCATATTGATTTACACAGCACAAAAAAGACAGAATAAAGGCTCAATAATTAAACATATAGAAAAGATTTGCACATGTCTCTTTGAGATGAATGTGCTGAGGCAATGTTAAAAAGTTAAAACAATAAAGAACACAAATAGCTTGCAGACCTATCATCGTACATGAATGCATGCTTTGCAACATTTCAAGCATTACTGGAGCTCGTAAAGTAACAAGAAATTGTTAACATACCAGGCAATTGTGAATGCATAAGTATGTAATGCAGTTACAGAAAATAAGATTTGCATTCATTCCTAGCATCCGGAAAATAATGGATTCACTATGACAAAGTTCCAGAGCTAATTCAGAACAGGAAAAAATGTTCAATGTAAAAATTTTGCCAGATACATGAAATAGGTAATCCGCCTCATAAATTCAACGTGGATACCCTAACGCTGAAGTAAATCATGATTGAACACATAAAACAAATGCAGAAAAGAAATAAAGCATACTTCAAGAAATGCAAAATCTATAAAAGCAGTTCTGGCTTGGACATTAATGGACCCTTCCTTTTGTAAGGCTTCCAAACTCAATTATGTGTATCCCCATGGAAGAACTCCAAGCAAGTAGGCAATTAAGAAGTGGCTCGCCTCATGCTGCACAAATTACCCACCCTAAATCTCCTGAAATGGATGTATGATGTCACAGCATAGACTAAATTAACAAGATTGAAACAAACAAACACACATTATATACAAAAAAGTTATTAGCAAATAAAAACAAGCAATTTGATTAGCTCTCAAGAGAAAAAAAAAAAAAGAAAAAAGGCAAATCTGACTGCTTATAAATCCATTGACTAAACTTGAGCAGGATAAAGCTTGTTCTATCTATTGTTAAACAATCAAGAGATGCCTCAATAAGTTGAACGGAATTAGAGTTTGGAAACAAAAAACACTGATAAATACTAATGTTGGACCATGCAACAAGAAGCAATTTTGTTGTTATAGTATTTCCATGCCTAGTACAGCTATAGAAAACCATGTGCTCAACACCTGGGATAACCAGAAATCCCAAGTCTGACTCCAGCATAGGACTGATAAAGGTTCTGATATTTGTGGATCACTAACACTCTATATCCATCAAAATAGTGTAGCAAAAGTAAAAAATATTTAAGCATAGTTGTGAGTGCACAACAGCTTATTGGAAAGTGCACAACAGCTTGTTAGAAACTAACACATATATCTCACTGCAGAAAAAATCTCCATAGCCGTTACTATGGAAGAGAAGACTGGGAGTGAAGGAGCAACAATTTTCGTCTTTATAACAACAAGGTTCAAAATGTATTCATGTTTAGAAATTTGCTCCTAAGCAGCATTCAAAAGGACCGATGCATGAACCATGGTCTTTATTTCAGTCCTCTGGGAGAACAATCTTGATAGGAAATCAGAACAAATAGAAATGCAACTTAAGCTAAAACTATATAATAAAGCTGCATCAAGAAATTACCAGAAGTGGGAAATAAAGAGGTTGATGTAAGGCATGGAAAAATGGTTTAAGAGTTGAATCTACAGAAGCAAGTATTATTTGTCTTAGTATTTTGAAGATGCATCTAATAACTAGCATAGTAAAGTGCACATGCTCAAACCATAAAAGAATAATAAAAAAAAGGAAGATTATCATTTCTGTGGCATAATGGATAAGATAAGCTTACCAAATCCAGTGACCACAGAAACAGCAAGCCCAGAGTAAAGTACAATACTTGCGACAAAGAAAAACCAAATATGACCAAGCTGAAAACCCTCCTGAAAATGCAGCCACCTGAAGATTTCTCTCAATTGTTCCCAAAGTCTCATCGACAGGTGACAACAAAGACAAAGTATCTATTCCATTTAGTTTCAGTTCATCCAGGCCATAGAGTCTTTGTGGCACCTGCATCCCAAGATTTAGTGGTTAAACTATGAACAGAAAAATAATTGGCCATATTACTTACAAGCAAAGATAGAGTAGGCACACATATTCCCATTACGAAAACAAGGGAAAAAGAAGGCAAAATAGAACTAGCTAGATATGAAAGGAACAGCCTCAAAAGAAGAGAAACTACAAGTATGAGGAAAAAAAAAGGTAAAGGTTCCCAGAATCTTACAATCAACCACATCAGAAATTGAGATAGAAAGTGTGAAGCTAAATGACATCAGGGCAAAAAAAAAAAAAAGCAAAAGGTGAGCAATCTCAACTAGTTAAAAAGATATATTGGCATATTTAGCAATCTCAATCAGTTAAAAACATAGATTTGCATACTGAGCAATGTCAACCAGTAACAAAAATAAGCAGCCAAGCTTCACTAGGTTTTCAGAAAGCAGTTAATAGGTCACAAAGGAAAGAAAAGCTCAACCTGCTGGGCTTCTCCAAAGCACTGAAGTCCACCAGGTTTGCCCTGCAAATCCTTAACGAGGGACAGAGCCTCCCTCTTATTTCCTTTCAGTAATACCCCATCAACCTGTTCGAGAACCTTCAACTGCAGACTACCTGTCTTGGAAGCATTGACAGCTTTCACCAACAACAACCTCAGCTTCCAAGAGAGCAAAGGGCAACTGAAATATAAATCTGATGACATCTCCTACAGAACCAACTACTTCTGGAGGACATGTCATAGCTTGTCTAAGATAAAGTTCTCACTCACAATTTATCATTTCTACAAAAGAACAAGCAAACCTCAGCCACACATCCACAACACAAACAAACCAGTATAGGAACTCCCAAAAGTGACATTGATTCCTAATTTTCAGAACAACAAGTTATTTACAAGGGTAAAAGGTCCAGGCTTTCATCCAAGTAGGGATCAAATAAAAAAAATAAACGTCAAATAAAAACAAGCAAACCCAAATATAAGAAAATCAAGTAGTTATCATAAGTACCACAGAAAACAAACATTTGAAACATTGTTTTACCGTAGACAACAAGTTTGCAATGAGGAAGACCCAAAGCTCATACCATTTCAACCAAAGGATGAAACTATCATCAAACAAAACACAGTAAAAATTGTAGCGGGTCAAGGCACAAAATTTATGAAGAACCAAACAGCATGTATTGCTATCATTCCAAGAGTCGAGTTAACCATGCTCATCAAGATTATGTTTTTCTAGTATTCTACAAAATTTGGTGAAAAGCAGACACCAATATCACAGTTAAAACGACCATCAGCCGAATCCAATCCTCTTGCAAGATATACAGACTCCACACCATCATTAATTCTAAAACTCTTGTGACGCAGAACCAAGCTCCCGATTTCCCTTGCCCACCTTCTTGGGCAAAAGATCGTGATGAATGTTAGGCAAAACTCCACCATTGGCAATCGTCACCGTGCCCAAAAGCTTGCTCAGCTCCTCATCGTTCCTCACCGCCAGCTGTATGTGCCTGGGCACGATCCTGTTCTTCTTGTTATCCCTTGCAGCATTTCCCGCTAGCTCCAACACCTAAAGAAACAAGCGAAGAACTGGCTCAGACACGATCAAAAGAGAAGAAAAACCCTAAAACAAGAGAAAAAAATGGGGGAATTGGTACCTCTGCGGCGAGGTACTCGAGGACGGCGGAGAGATAGACTGGAGCGCCGGCGCCGACGCGCTCAGCGTACTTGCCAGCCTTGAGGAACCGCGCGATCCTGCCGACGGGGAACTGGAGGCCAGCCTTCTGAGATCGAGAGACGGACTTCGACGACTTCGGCTTGCCACGACCGCCCCTTCCCGCGCCGGAACTCATCTTCTTCGTTTCACGGAAGGAAAACCTAATCACAGATATTCGATCCCCGGAAACACCGCAAGAGCTCTGTGTCGCCGTCCTAGTCTGCGATGAAAGTGATTATATAGCTGTCAGTTAGGAAGTGTTCTTGGTGCTGATTGGTTGAAGATAGTCACCGGGATTGCCAGCGTGGATAGCTGCCCACCTGGATCGATTTATGCTGCCTCCGGATTAGTACTAATTTCGCTTTGGTGGGAGGTGCTGTCAGCTGTCTGAGCCCGAACAGAAAACAGCACAACAAACAACGTGGCCGGAATAAAATGGCTTCGGCTGCAGCCCGACAGCCATGTAATCATCTTTTACCCGAGGATAAAGACGGAAGGGATTCTTACACTTTAGTCCCTAAAAACTCAGCTGATCTGAATTAAGTTCCTGAAATTTCTTACAACTATGTAGAAGGTCCAGAAAAATCTCTAATTATTGCATACTAGTCCCTTGATTTATTTTAACTTCAAAATGGACAAACATGCCTGGTAAAATTCTGTCTTTAATCCTCAAGTATTATTAAAGGAATATATTATAGTAGATCATATTCCGTATCTTATACTTAAGAATTAAATCAAATTATAATTGATCATTTAAAATAAGGGTGAGAATTTAATTTAGTCTAGATTAATTATCACCTTTTATTAATGCTTACTGTTCATCTTAAACAAGTAATTAAGATTTAATTTGAAGATAAATTATGAAAATGAATAATAATCACCTTAGGAATTTTTATTATTTAAAAGTACAATTCTTTTCTCTTTTTTCCAAAGGATTATTTCATTTACAAATATTTACCTCAAATGTCAAAATATAATATCCAAACTCTATTTTTACTACATCATCCTAAGTTATATCTTCGTATGTTTTTCTTTTGATAATTTGATAACAAAAAATTATAATAAATAAAAGAGTTCAACTAGTAGTTAATTTAACACAACCAATAAAAATATTCAGAAAATAAATATATTTAAATCTTTTATACCAACATCAATAACTATTCATGTTTATGTTAACATAGCTCGATATTTTTGTCTTACATTATCAATTAGTCATTATTTTTTCCGCTCTATTAGTATATTATACATAATAAAAAATATATAATTATTTAATATTATCATTTAGAATATTGTATAGCATGGCAACTACCAAATTAGAAACCTTTTCTATTAAATGTAAATGTTTTACCTATGAACCTTTCCACAAGATGGCTTAGCCAAACCATAGTAGAAGAAATTATTCGAAGTTATTTTGCAAATGATGTTTCTGCTAATATTAAAAATATTGGGTGTTTTTGGAAAAGTGAAAAATGTTAGGCCCTCGTTGCAATTATTCAAAGTATTGGATGTTTTAGCAAATTGCAACGAAATACTCTCTCCGCTCAAGCATCGGAGTCACCCTACGCCCTTGGATTTGTTCGATTCCGCCGTCGTCTTCTTTTTTCTTTCGCCTTCGCTTCCGAACAATGGGAAGGTACCGGAGTCGGAGCCGGAGCCACAGTCCCCTCCGCTGCAGCAGGAGCCCGCCTCGCCGCAAGCGCTACGACGACCCCCGCGACCGCTACCGCGCCAGTGCAGGCCGCGGGTACAGGGATCGCCGCCCTTCTGCCCCCTCTGGTCTTCTTGTCCGTAACATCTCCCTTGACGCCAGGTCCCGATCCCTTTTCTTCCTCCTCGTCCTCCTCCTTCTCCTCCTCTTCCTCCTCCGTAGTAGTGCTAGGGTTAGGGTTTTTCTCGCCTTTGCGTTTTGATTCCTCTCTTGCTCACCGGCTTAGTCCAGGGTTTTGATTTTATCGAATCGCGAGGACTATCTCGAAAGTAGTATTATTTTTTCTTTTAAATAAAAGCTTCCAATGTTCTTGTTGATCAGCAAAAGGGATTTATATATGATCTATGCCATTCGGTAGTTAGTTCTTGATTTTTGATCACGTCGGCTTGATTTAGGGTTCATTTTTTCTTGAATCACTGCGACTATTTGGAAATTAGTGTGTTTGCTTTGCAAAACAACTTCTATTGTTTTTTATGATCAGTGTTTTCAATCACCCTCGCAATATGATTGTCCTCTTGCCCATCGGCTTGGTTTAGGGTTTTTAAGTTGCGTCACTGTTAAGAAAATGCCGGCTTGTTTGAATAAAAAATTGTCAGTGAAGGAATGTGAATGTGTCAGTTTATTATGGAGTCTGAAATAGAGCAATACGTCAAGACACCATACTTTGCTAGAAAGCAAAATTTCCACACTGATTGTGGTAATTTTGATAACAATTTTCATTTTCTGATCTTGCTTGTTAATGTTTATTATTTTTTCTGTTTTTACAGGCCTGAGGATCTCAGGGGGCCGTTTGAGCGTTTCGGCCCTGTGAAAGATGTTTATCTTCCAAAGAATTATTATACTGGGTATGTGTAGTTCTTCAAGTTGAAAAAAATGCGCCTATTCCTTGTCTGCATTTCCTACATCATTCAATTCTCTTTCTGGTATATAGGATAGGATATCAAATTAAGCCTCTGAAGAATTTTGAGAACAAAATGTTTCAGTGTTCTAAGGGAAAGCATGGGCCTCCTAGTAAAGCTTGTTCTTATAGCAGATTGCCCAATTTCTTGGATGATTACAGCATCCATTCTTTCTGCTTGTGGAGAACAGCTACGGTGTACTGTTGGCAAGCTCTGAGGGTTTTTTCTCAAACCTCTTCTCCAGCCTGTTCTCTAAAATGTGGATTATTTTCATAGTTGCTTCCACTTAGAATTGTAATTGCGTGTTTTGCCCAAGCCCACAATCCATTGAGTTCCATTGACTTTTGGATACTTTTCTTTTATTTTCTGTTTTAATAAAAATCCAGTGCTTACATAAAGTAATTGGGTGTGAACAAGCCTGGTTTGGTTCAGTCTTATTTGATGACTGAAAGATTTCTCTCCTACTCATTCTATTATCATCATTTGTTCACATCCATGATTGTGTGTCTCTTCTGCCCACTAGGATTATTTGTTTTAACACTGCATAGAGTTTAAACAGGAAATTGACATCTTATTGGATTTGGTTAAACTTGGAAGTTAGCTTGTGTGTGATGCTGGTATGTCATATTGACTCTGTTGAGTCAATGATATGGAAATTAGACAAGGGGTATGCCCTGTTCTTTGTATCGCCCAATTGGATTTGATTTAACTTCAATCAATTGATCTGCACTTCTCCCCTTACCTAACTATAATAGAATCCACCAGAATTAACATTGAAAGGATGATATCTTTTTTTGTGTTCATCCTGATGGTTGTTATGCTTGCACATTGTTTCTTTCGTCAAGATATAATGGTAGATTCTTTCACTCTCCTTGTGCTATATCTGGTCATAGTTTTACTACTTATAATGGCTTTTGTTCATCTTTGGTTTTCTTCTAGGGAGCCACGAGGCTTTGGTTTTGTGAAATTCCGCAATCCTGAAGATGCAGCTGAAGCTAAACAGCAAATGAACCATCAAATTATTGGTGGTCGTGAGATATCTATTGTTTTTGCTGAAGAGAACAGAAAGACGCCCCAGGAAATGCGCACGGGTGCCAGAATTAGGTGAATTCTTTATGTCGTAGTCATGGTATTATAAAGCATAGACTGTTTTCATTATATTAAGTTGTTGTTTGGGTATTTTCCTGGAACAGTGGTCGATATGTTGGAGGAAGCTATAGGAGAAGATCTGTATCAAGGTCCCCGAGACGTCGAAATCGATGTTAGTGCCCCAGGAGTATAGCATCTTGTCACATGCTCTCCCCTTAGACTATATTTGATTGCATATTTCAAATTTTCAACTGTAGAATGTTTGCAGATGCAGTGCTATTGCATGTTTTTGGTTTCTTGACTGTGGTTATCTGATGTTTGTCTCATTCTTGGCAGCTTATTCACGCTCTCCTTCTCCAGACAGGCACCACTCAAGGTTTGGAGCTCTTTTCTTCTTGTTTTTGTCTTAGAACAATGCATTTCTAGTGATCGCGTTGCGTTATGAGTGTTTCAAATCAGCATTATTTAATTTACAGTTGAGATGAACTTATGTGCTTATGGTATATGAATTTACAAATCATTTGGCTATTTGGGAGCTCTCAGTTTTCTACTTGTAGCTTTACTTTTTATTTCAATCCTCCATAGCACTTTTGTGCAGCTGGTGGTGGCTGAGGTGGCAGCTATGGTCTTTTTGAAGCTAAACCCAACATTCTCTTTGTTTTTCTTCTTTACATCCTACTGGTCTGGTTCAATGTTCTTTCTGTCAAGATATTGTCTTTCAGTGTATTTGCACATGTCCCTTTGTGAGCATGTTTGTGCACACACAGATTTGCAATTTGATGTGTTCATACTTCATCCCAATCCCAAAAAATTGCTAATGCATCATGAATGCTGTACTGAAGATTGGTTGTTTATTACTTTCCATGGTTCATTGAGCTTCCCTCAATTTCAGTTGAATTGTTTTCAAATTATATTTAGGGCTTTGTGCTTTAAATTTGTTTTATTTGGTCAGATCATTGGATTCTCGAGTCAGTTAATTGTGTTATATTCGTCTGATTTATGTTCTTATTTTATTTTCTTTTGATTGTTGGTTCCCCAAATAATGCAGATATTGCACACTCTGATGATATTGGTTACAAATTACTAACCTATGTTGAGCATTCTCAACTAATTTATACACCTTATGCTCAAATGTTCTGATGGTAAAAGTACTGTATAAGCCTTTTAGAGTTTAAGGCAGTAAAATGGGAACAGAACATTGTTATTCAAAGGTCATGGCTATCTTTCTTCTTGCATTTACTTTCTACTTCATGAGTTGTTTCTTTTTCTATGTGCATTGTATATGATTCACATCTACACTTTTGGGATGCTAACATAATAGGAGTCGATGTATTTTGATTATTTCTTTATTCTGGCTATCATTGGTTCACCATGCTCCAATGATTTTGAATAACATGGCGGTGTTGCTCATGCAGATTTTTTAAACTGAAAGTGGTCCTAGAGAATCAATGGATTATTAGAGACCTAAAAGAGAAACGTGATCCCGAAAGACATTGACTACTACATTATACAATTTCAAAGCTTTTTGATAAGTATTCATTATGCATCTTCACCCGCAGAAATCAAAGATAGCATGGTTTGTTGGAGAGATCATTGTGGACTATTTCCTTTTTACTGTGTGCATTACAGATTGTTGTGATGGTTTTCTATACTATTCAGTTAAGAAAGAATCTAAAGCCTAAAATTGCCAAAAGAGAAAGTACCATGTGCTCCAGAGAATGAGAGTTTGTCAAAAGCCCTCAGTGCTAGAGATAGAGAGCTTTTCCTCGATGGTGTTCTTACTTTCTCCAAGGTAAAGATAATGTCAGTCTAAGAAAGACGAGGCAAAGTGTGGTGAAGCTACCAGATGCTGTGCAACCAGCTACACCCTTTTAAAGCTTAATTCAAACATGTTTGGACCAAAGTTACATAAATTTGTTGACGTATCTGTTGGCAATTCAGGTAAAAGTTGTGTGCCACTATCTATAGGTTTGAACTGGAGAAAATTGAGATTACCAAAAAGCATATTTTTCTAGCTGATTGACTTGTAATCATGACATGTAACTTGTAGACTTATTTGAGGATGCACAATTTTCAACTTTTTTGCGTTTTTACTGCATGAGTTGCATAATAGCTTTTCATGCCTTCCGCTCATTTGATTCTGGACGTCATATTGAAGTCTGGAAATGCTTGTTTGACCACATTTGTTGGATAATCAGAAAATGTTGCATGTGGAATTTGTTCTCTGATTTCTTAATATTATTTTACTTTATTTATTTTGTTTTGAAATGTGAGTGCAGAGATTGTGACAGGGGCACTCGTGATGATTATGACTTCCCACCTCAATCTGTAACCCTATCTCCACGGGATGATAGAGAATACAAGTCTCACAGGAGAACCCATAGCCCTGGGGGTGTTGTCCGGAGCCCATCCAGACCTTGTTCGTACAGGTAAACATATGTTTTTTCTTGCTTGCTATCCTATTGTTTGGACTTATGGTTCTTGATTTCACTCTTTTCTTCTTTTGTTGCAGCCCTTGCTGATGATGAAGCTAGTTCCCTGATGGTATCCAGATGAAATTCCAGTATAAATTTGTGTTTTGTATGGAACTCTGCTATTTTTGCTTCACAACTAGAATAATTTTTATGCTTTTTGACACAGGTGTGAAGTGTGTTATGGTTCTTAGATTCTACTTAATGCATCAAAATCTCGTAATGATACTTTGGGCCAGCTTTATCCTACATTTCAATGTAGCCGTGCTGTTTTACTTTCTGGAGGTTATTGATGTTTTAGATGTGTGAATAATGTGTTAGTCTCTGATGTGAGATTTCTGGGGAAGGGCAATGCATGCATTTAGCTAAGCTCTTCAGTCCAGTGGAAATTTACCAGATTCTGTAAAGAACCCTCCAGGTTAGTCACTTACGAAATTTGGTTGTTGGCTGCAGAGCAGCTTTTGATGTTTGATGCTGTTTCTGTGGCTCAATGTCCGGGTTAACAGTTCCCCCGGCAAGCCTACTGTTGTGTAAAGAGATTACAATCGGGAGAGAAGAAAAAAAAAAGTGCTAATTAAGTTGAGAGGGGGTTGGGCGACGTGTCATTCAATTTAAAGTAAAGAAATGATTTAGGTTTAGTGTTATTGTTTTATTTTGTCATGCAACATCTGTTAATAAGAAAAGTTACTGGAGTGCCCTAGGTCCTCACATCTACAGCGGTTTCATATTCAGTTTTGGTATTCATTAAAATTCAAGTCAATTGAAATTAATTTGTTTCAATTTAATTTATTTTAAATTTTTTTTTTTGACTAAAATTTCATTTTGAATTTAAAATATTTTAAAATATATAAAAATATATATGAATATAATTTATATACATATGTTTTCTAAAAAATATTAAATTAAAAAATTATTTTAAATATGAAAAAAGAAAACCCCAGGTCACTTGAAAAAAGATTAATCACTTAAATCAATTGGAATAAATGCAAACTTTAATATAGAAGTAATATAAAAATTAAATACTATATTTTAAAAACTTGAAATTGCAATTTAGACGGTGAAAATTTAAGTGTTTGATCTACAGTCAATCGTTAATTTTTATGTAAATACTAAGATTTTGAGATTGTTATGGCACTCATGGAAATCATCTCATTTGAATTAAATTAATAAAGCATTAAGTAATAATCTCTTTCTATTTGTTATGGAACAATTAGAAGATTCTCTAGAAGAAAAATAGGGTTCTAATTCTCATGATAATATGCTATTGAGCAACAATCCTATATATAAAATAAAGTTAATATGTTCTAAGAAGAAATATTTAAATATTAATTTTATCAATCTCATAAGCGTCCTGATAAATCTCGTCAATTAAATCACTAGGAGATATTTAAGCGTATAAATAAAAAGATGTATTAAAAAAAAAAGAAAAAACATGAACGGTAATTGGATTAATAATAAAATAAAATATTGGGTCATATATCATGTTAGGAATGACCGAATAGAACAATCCATCGAGAATTCGAGACAGATTAAGAGGCGAAATGATAATTATAATTTCGAATGGACAAATACAAATACAGCCCCAACTATTTTACTATTAAAGTATAAATCTAGCAAAATACTGGGGACTATATCATACGGGAGTAATATAGTATTGAGAGCAGTAGAAATATGATATGCAGAATCAATTTTGATCAAATTTATTAAATTAATAAAATATATTTTTTAAAATTTTAAAATCAAATTTAAAATCGGAAATGGTACGGAAATTTAAAACGAATTACCTCGTTTGTTTATTTATTTATTTATTTATTTATTTTAAGTGGGTGGAGAAGACAATTCCGAATCGCTATGAAGGCATGGCTTTACAGGTGTATTAGTTATTCCTCGGGAATTTTCTGACCGGTAAATATGAAATATAAATGATTAAATGAATAAAACCCGTGCGAGTCTGTCCTCTCCGAGCGTATCCATTGACCACCGCCGGCCCTGTGCGAGCAGAGCTGCGGAAGGCTGGGGGGCGACGCGAAAGAGGATTTGGAATCACCCAATGGAAGTGCAGTGGCCGCTGGTGGCGCACGGCATCGTGACGGCCTTGGTGGTCGTCTCCTTTCTCTGCGGTCAGTGGCCCATATTCCGCGGCACCTTCGTCCAAAAGATCCACTACTTCCTCACCTTCGGCGCCTACGACTATTTCCTGTCCGTTCCACACGAATTCCCGATTTCTTCTCCTCCTCCTCCTCCATCTTCTTTAACCATTTTTGCGTTTTGAATTAGGTCTGAATTTTTTGCGATTCCATGTTCTATGAATCTTTTGACACGTGATCTTCACACAAGTAGCTGGTGATGTGATTAGGATATTCAAACCGATCGAAGCCAGTGGCGTTGTCTGTTAGTTTTTCAATTAATTTTTATTTTTTGTTGCATTTTTTTTTTTCGGTCTATATCATTGCGGAAACCTAACGATTGTTTTAATTTAACTTAAGAATTATGGTTCTCTTGCTTGCTGTGGGTTCTGATCTTTCCTGGTCGTTGCAGACGATTTGTGGTGATTGTTTGTGGTTCAAGAGGGAGAGATGCTTTCCTTACTATCGAGCACTATTGTTGTGACCGGCCAAATCCAATATTACAGGTGCGCAATACAAGTATTTCAGTTCTTATACTCTGGAGATTGAAACTCTCATGCTACATATGCATTAAAAATGTCGGTGGAAGTTGTATAATATTATCTTCTGGGTGCAAGACATACGGTTGTAGGATGGTACAGGACGAACAAAATCCACATGTGCAATTTCATGAATTTCTTTATATCACCTTTAAGTACTAATTTCCATTTTATTTTTTTCGTAGAATGAAAATGTTGCTGGATTTTCAGAAAGCTCAAGTATGTAGTCTAGATGCAAAAATGCGCTGTATTTCGCAAATGCATGAGTAAATAGTTATGGTGAATCTTAATCTGGGACACCAGTTAACCTTTTCTAATGTATCACTCGCCAAAACAAACAGATAATGATTTTACTGTGCCACTACCGATCACCTCAAGAATTAACTATTGTCAAGCAAGAATGTTGATTCTTCTGTAAATATTTTCAGCTCTGTCTGTTTTATGGTTATCTTTTTTGTGTGTACCTAACCTGTTTGATGGTAGTTATGTTTTCTCTTCATTACAGATACTTTATCTAACCATAATTGGAGGGACATACTTTCTTATTCTGAACTCATCCTTCCAATATGTTCCCGGTTACTATGTCAGTGAGGTGCACATGTAAGAATTCTCTTTTCCTCATTTGCAGATTGATTTGTGCAAATATGTTGCTTCTCTCATTTTTATTCTCTATGCATTTGGTATTCTTTTCAAAGCGTTGTCTTAGTAAAACTATCACCTTGATTGCGAAACTGCATGTGAAAGTCTAGTCTCATGTTGACATTGGTGATTTCTGTGACTAAAATGACTCAAGGTTTCAGTTTAGCCTCATTCAGAATTCTAACTGTTCATTTATTTATGTATGCAGATATGCCAGCATATTGGCAGTTGGCGTGGGTGTTTTTCTCTTTCTGTTGACTAGCTTTTCTGACCCTGGAACTGTGACAAAGGAGAATGTCTCCCAATATGTTGCCGCCTATCCGTATGATGATATAATATATACAGAAAAAGAGTGTTCAACTTGCAAAATTCTTAAGTTCGTTGTTACTTGATCACCACACTTTTTTTGTTTGAATTGTTCAGCGTTCATTAATCCTCTGACTGTTGTTGCATTTCAATGCAGACCTGCTAGGTCGAAGCATTGTGGTGTTTGTGGTCGGTGTGTTGCTCGATTTGACCATCATTGTGGATGGATGGTAGAGTACACTTTAGATTTCAGTGTATTTTTCTTTGTTGCTATTTGAGCCTTTATGGGTTGGTGCCATCTTGGAATATAGAGGCCCAATTGATTTTCCATGCTTGCAGAATAACTGCATTGGGGAGAAAAACGCTCGGTACTTTATGGCTTTTTTGTCCTGGTGATGACTTATCTCATTTTCAATTTAAATGATTTATATGGCAATTTAATGTGTGAAGTTCTATGTTGTCTGCCATTCTTCTATTTCAGATTAACTGTGTTACAGTAAAAGCTTTGTTCTTACCATCCCATGGATGCAATTGTCTTGTCATTTAAATTAGCTTTCTGCTCATTCTACCCTTTTACATTTTTAAACTTGATATGTCTACTGCTTATTTATTTATTTCTCTACTTGATTGCAACTATATGTTCATATGCTATTTGCTCATGGCAGTTAGTGCTGCTGATTTTTCACTTTGTTGATTCTAACCTGATTTCATCAGGCATCTCTTTCTTTGTTTATATGGGGCATTCATACTTGGGCTGATTATTGCTGGTCAGATTAAAGAACGCAGGGTTATATACATTTTAACAGGTAACCACTTGTGCTCACCAGACTTGGTTTTTTTTCTTTTTTCTGATATCCTGCCACTGTGGTACCTTTCTTTTTTCCTTCCTTTTACAGTTTATTATGGTGTGGATAACTCATTCAGTGGTTTGTTTCCTCATATTGTACAGGTATTGGAAAAATCAAAATTTATGTTGTGTATTATTTTTGTATACTACTTGATGGGCAGTACAGTTGTTGATTAATTACTGCTTGAATTTTTCAGTGGCTATTGGGTTCGTATAATACTCAAATACTTATAATTGTGTTCCTACTGATCATCTCGACACTGCTGATTGGGTTCTTTGGCTACCATACCTATCTATGCATCACAAACACAACAACAAATGAAGTAAGCTGCTCTTCCCGCTACCTTCCCATTGATTCATGCTCATTGCACTATTCTTCATACACAGACTGCTTTGACCTTTTTGAACTTATCTTTTACCTTTTGAACCCTATAGACATTCAAGTGGCAAGACTATGTCAACTGGAAGAGGAAGATAAATGAAGCCAAAGCTAGTGCTGCAGCTTTGAAGGCCAGTTTACATGCAATTAATGGAGAACAAAATGTTGTTAAAGAGAGCAAATGGAAGGCATTCTTTCGCAAATCCCCCCTGCAATATGAAGAAGAAGTTATTAAGAACAACATATACAACAGAGGAATCATCAGAAACATTCATGAGATTTTGATTCCATTGTCAGAAAGGCCTTTATTCCATCACCCCAAGTGCACATGAGAATGCATTAACATAAACTACTGCTTGCTTGTTGAACCCTGATCCATCTCAACTTCCAGACCAGATTCGATCATGTATGTTATGAGCATCATCAGTCACAGAGATCTAGATGCTGAAAAGGTTATAGTGATTGTTCATTGCACCTATTTGTATACTGAACGAGATACTTATGTAGATTTCCTGCATATTCATTCATAGAGGATGGTTGTTCAGATTTATATGTAGACACACTTCACCAGCGTGAAAGTGGTTATTACATTTTTCAGGAGGAAAAGGAATTTGAAGCTGTTTTTCATTTTAGTTGATTGATAACAATTGGATTGGAAGGATTCTGAATAATGCTTGTATTACTTGTTAAATACCTGCTTGCCAAGGTCCAAACTGATGATGTTTGAGAAAACTAAATCCTCAAAATTGAATAACTATAACCATCTATTACTACGATTGAAAGTTTAGGAAAAATGATACATGCCTGACAGTTACAAGAGTTGATTTTTAAGTGCAACAATTGGCAACCCAACCAAAGTTCTATTGAAGGCTCTGGTGAAATACATTATATATACAAAACTGCCTGAATTAAGAAAACAAAAAGATTAGAGCATCCATCAAAAGTGACTTCTTCTTCTTGCTTCTGGGAATGAGCAAAAAGTCAAAAAATAAAAATAAAAAAATCGAGGCTATGAGGCAGCTTGATTGGGCAGTGTTGGTGGAGTGGTCCTGAAGACATGTTTTCTGCAGCGCTGGAAAATGCTGTCATATAATAAATCAAACTGTACTCCAGCTCTGTCCCGATTCACAATAAAAAATATGTGGTCCGCTTCAACAATCTTGTAGTACCTGTCAATTATACCATCAACATTCATATTTAGACTTCTTCTATGATATAAATCCCATAAGAGATGATGGTGGTGGTGAGAAGGATTAATAATGCTGTCCTTACCTCACTGTTTTGAATAATCAGACAATTTCCAGAGGGTACAGTTTTAATTCATTATGGATGCTCCAACACATCACATTGTATTATTAGCTTGTATTAATGAAGCTCCATGAATGTATTGATGTAAACAATTTTCACAACACATCATAATATATCTTCAGACCAGAGGCATGTTGAATTCTTATACCATCTCACCTATGTTTGGTGGGATTTAGTCTTGGTGGTCAGATACTTGTTTTCACATGTTGTATTGGTTGCTTAATGAAACCTATCATGACTCGTAAAAAAGAAGTTGAGTATGTTATTGGTGCTACATATAGGCAGGTCACCAGCTTTGAAACATTTCCAAAATAGAAGTCACTTCCTCATTTCATCTCAGTTGACTTTCTAATCCAAAGCAATTTTCAAATTTATGGACTACATTGTACAAAACTGCAATATGTCAAATCATGTCAAGCCAAAAAAAATTATGTTCTGAATCAAGAGAAGAAGTTCTAAATGCAGAACAAAGTGCTGTTATGAAGATGAGAAAGAACACAAACCAGATGCCTGGTTGCAAAGGATGGCATTCTGAATCATCGATGACAAAATGATTTGGGTGTTCAACAGGTATTCTAGGATGTGTCATGGATATTGTATTGAGTGCTCCATCATTGTCTTCCCAATCTTCATCCCTGTTATCAAACATATGATCCTTATCCTTGAGGAGTCATCTAAGAAAATAGGGGAAAACTTCACATCAATTTAGCCGTCATATGTCACTGACCTATACCCTTTATATGGAGGAGGCACATCAGGAGGATGTCTCCATCGAGTCATCTGCAGAACTCTAATGAAAAGCAAAGGATGGATGCCAAGAATACTTGAAGGCACTGTGACTCCCCATATTTTCCGGGTCTTCTTTGTGGCATAGCAGAAGTAGTATGTGTTTGGAAAGGTTTGCAGATTAGAATTCAATTTGAGGGAGCCTTGGATTGTGAGGTCTGGCAGGATCCAATCTCCCGAAGCGAATGGCCCAGTATTGCCCAAGAGCAGATCAGCAAGACCTGAAATCCCCGTCTCCCTCCATTCCATCTCAAAGTGATCAAACCCGAAATTATAGTAATTCTTGAGCCATGAGATGTTAAGCCAGTCATAGACTATGACTCCTAATCTACAGAGTTGAAGCAACGAGATGGATTTCATGGACTTTCCATCTTCAGGCCTATATACAGATTATCATAATAATGAACAAATAACCAAAGTTTTCAAGAAAAAAAAAAAACTATCATCGTGGAGTAAAATAAGATTACACTCACTGCATTCCATCAAAGTAGGTTCTTGTGGTTCCATTGAGAGCACCAGACAATGAAGTAACACTCAAAACCCAATCCTCCGAAGTATTTTCATATCCTTCAAATGCCTATACAATAAAACACAAAAATTTGGTCAAGCTATAGAATTGGATTCCTACTCAGCTATTGTAAATATTTGATATTGAAATCACAGCATATTGGATTGGAAATACGATTTTTTTCAAAAAGAAAAAAGAACTTACCTTGTCAGCTAACATTTGCTGCAGAATTCGGATGACCTGAGCTCCGGCTGAATGCCCCACGAAATGGATTGGATGGTGTTCATCCCAGATTGGAAAATGTCCTACATTTCACTCAACCACAAACTAAAATCAAATTAAAAATGCTGCACAGCGTCAACTTTTCTTCGATCAATAAGCGTAAAACACATCCGCAAAACTAGAATTTTCAAAAATTACAAAGCAATACCTTGTTCATAAACTCTTCCAAAGCGCAAATGCCCACAAACCCTGCTGTGCTCCTCTCCATAATCCACCCGCCCTCCTTTCAGATAATAGAACAATTCACGCGCTCTGAAACCAAAATCCAAGAACAATATTTGAACAAAAATTCAAAATTAAACTTAAATGAGCAATCAAAACCAAGAATAAATCCAACCTATCATAAATGCTCGTCAAGGAACCCAAATCCGGCACCAGAACGTGATCGTCCTTCTTCTCCGCCCCAGCAAAATACGACAAACCCCCAAGCCTCTACAAATCACAAAAAACCAAGATTAAACCTTTTAATCTCATTTAGATCCAAAAAACACACAGATTCTGAAAAATTACCCCTTTCCCAAACCCAAAGATCCCGTGGACGAGGACGATGGGGGGCACCGACCCATCAAGCACGACCACCTTGCCCTCCGACGTCGCATTTCTGCCACCGGCGACGCGGAATGAATCCGCGAGGCCCTGTGAGAGATCTGACGCGACGGCGGTGCTGAAGATGTAGAATCCGTACAATAAGTGCGCCATGGAGCTCACGAACAACTCCGCCAGCCCCAGCACGCCGGCGGTGAACCTCCCCATGGCTCGCCGGAAAATGCGAGAGAAAGGGTAGAAGGGAACGAGACCTTGAACCCCGCTCCCAATGGAAAGAGCCTTCTTCTTATCCTCCTCCTCTTCGTTCCCTCTCCTCTCTCGCTAGAGCAAAGAGAGGAAGAGGCAATAGGGAGGGAAAACGGAGAAGGCCCGTCTCTTCCTTCTTTTTCCCGTTTCACAAAAGGAAAAGGGATTTTTTCAGATAACCCCTACAATTTATGTTTTTTTCAGATACCTCCTCTGATTTTGCTATTTATGCTATTTATTGCAAAATCACCCTCTGTCAGTAATTGCAAAAAAATGTTCACATTTACAAAAATTAATTAAAAATCACGTTTTGCAAGTGTCTTACCTAAAGCTGACGAAAACTTTATGGAAATTAATCGAATGGCAGAAATAAAGGGTTGTATAGAAAATAACGGATTACAGGGGTGTAATCGTAAAAATTGGCAAAATCTAGAGGGCGCCGATGGAACGTGGACAAAAGTAATTGCCACAGGCTTTTTACAAAAAAAAATTGCCACAGGCTCCATGTTGTTCTCGTGTCCGCGTGAAGATTTCTTTTGTCAACCGCTCTATTGACCGGTCAACGGGTTGATAAACCATAGGAATTGACCGAACTGTCCTTTTCAATTCAAGCTCGAGGAAGCGGTTGCCGGGGGAATTCCATCTTCCGGGACAGTACTCAATCGGCGAGTGTTACCTGGCGCATTCTGATTGAGCTGATCCCGAGAAATGCTCTGCCGGATGACGCCACGTGGCCGGCATCCCACTACTTGGCCAGACCTCTCGTGGAACGTAGCACAGTGATTTCACCCGTTGATAAGCCTTGGGATATGCAGCACGGATCTTGAAATCAAATCAATGGGTAAGAACCCCTTGACCTATGCGTTCACAGCAGGAGATGTTGGACCCCGTTTCTTAAGGAATCAAGGTCAGAAACAAACGTGATTTTTATTTTTATTTTAAATTAATATTAATTATTTTACGACGTTATCAAATTATATTATTATAAAAAATTAAGAGATATTTATTTACAACCTCTCAAAATTTATCTTATTTACCAAAAACCTTATGCGATTTTAATATTTACTTATATTCCTTCCCTTTTCAAATTTATTACCAACTTGATTGTAATTTAATCAAAATTTTTTTAAAAAATTTCACTTTTTAAAAACTTAAAATTTTAAATTATAAGTTTAATATTTGTATATTTACAAATAGACTCTTCAAATATTTTTATTTATAAATAAGTCCAAATTTTATTAATTTTTTAAATAAAATTTCGCAATATTGAAGGTTTTAAAAACTAAGATTTAAATTACAAAGTGTAATATTTGTATATTTACAAATAGACTCCTTGAATATTTTTATTTATAAATAAGTCTAAAATTTCTCATTTTTAAAATAAAATTTTACAAAAAAGACATTGAAGATTTTTTAACTTAAAATATCAAATTACAAGTCTAATATTTGTACATTTACAAATAAACCCCTTGAATATTTTTATTTATAAATAATTCTAAATTTTATTATTTTTAAATAAAATTTTATAAAAAAGTTATTGAAAGTTTTAAAACTTAAAATTTCAAATTACAAGTTTAATATTGCACATTTATAAATAAACCATTTGAATATTCATAAATATGTCAAAATTTTATCATTTTTAAAATAAATTTTACAAAAAAGATATTGAAGGTTTTAAAATGTAGAATTTCAAATTACAAGTTTAATATTTGTACATTTATAAATAATCCCTAATATTTTTATTCATAAATAAGTCCAATTTTATCATTTTAAAATAAAATTTTACAAAAAAGATTGATTTAAAATTTTCAATTACAGTTTAATATTTATACATTTAAAATAGACCCCTTGAATATTTTTATTTATAAATAAGTCCAAATTTTTCATTTTTAATAATTTTAATAAAAAATATTACAATTTACAAAACTCAAAACTTTAAATTAAATTTTATATTTACATTTTAAATACAAGTTAATATTTATATATTTACAAATAGGCCCCCTCGAATATTTTATTTATTTACAAATAAGTCTAAATTTTATTATTTTTAAATAAAATTTTATAAAAAAGATATTGAAGGTTTAAAACTTAAAATTTCAAATAACAAGTTTAATATTTATACATTTATAAATAGACACTTCAAATATTTTTATTTATAAATAAGTCCAAATTTCATTTAAAATTTTATTTAAAAAGTGATGAAATATGGACTTATTTATAAAAATATTTGAGGGGTCTATTTGTAAATATAAAAATATTAAACTTGTAATTTAAAATTTTAAGTTTTAAAACTTCAATATTGTAAAAAAAAATTTAACTTTTTTTATAAAATTTAGACTTATTTATATATAAAAATATTTCAGGGGTTTATTTATGAATATGAAACTTGTAATTTAAATTTTTGTGAAGGATTTATTTGTAAAAAAAGTTTAAATTTAAATTATTATAAAATTAAATTTAATAAAAAAAATTAATTTATAAAAATAATTCACTAATTTTAATTTTGATCTTAACCTTCTTAATTCATTATCAAATGAGCCCTTGTAGGCTGAGCGAAACATCCCTTATATTGGAGGGTCTGCAAGGAATTTCACGAGGGCCATTGTTTGCAATGTTCCTGGTCTATACAACTGGGCAAAGAGAGTGAAGGAAACAAAGAAACAAAGATAGAGATTTGGTAATGTCCTTTTGTGGTAGGAGGGATTGCTTGTTTAATATAGCTAACCTAGAAATTTAACGATAATTAATCCCGACCATCGTGCTTGTTGCTCTTAAACTAAACATATTATAAGAATTTATTAATTTCGATATTGTAAAAATTGTAAGAAATTTTTTTCTTATTCGCTCTCTTTCTATAAGGACTCTTGGAATAATATTTTTGATATTCTAAACCTAAAGCCCCTCGTCACTGCAAATTGCTTGGAATTATTTTAATAACCAATTGAGTTTTACACTATTTTTAAATAACAGTATCGACCTTTTTTCATTTTACTCTAATTTTTAAGGAACGAAAAAGTGCTGATGTTTTCATTCTAATAAATGAGAAGGAATATTATGAGTGCATTCATGATTCATCAATGTATATACTATCAGACATATTTTTGGCCTATCAGTACATCATTGAACAAACAGCTTGTTCTGCATAAACAAAAGAAGTGGCAAAAAATGAATTGGAAATGAAAATAATTGCATCATTGGCATTAAAAAAAATGCAAGACCATCATATACAGAGTTGGTCTACTCCAATTACCAGTCCTTCCTGCCAAGCGTCATTCTACCGCACATCAATATTTTCCAATTTGTGCGACACCATAACAAGTGATTACATGGTTGGCATGGTTGAATTGTAAGTTGACCAGAGCATCTCCTAATTTATAAGGACCTACAATTATACAAGAACCCAATTGTTGGATACTTGGTCCGAATCTAATGACCCCTCCTCCCCACTAGCCATCATTCCACCATACGATCCTCCCAAAGACTAAAACAAAGATCAGGTTCTACAAATTAGCAGGAGAAGAAGGTAAGCATCTAAAAAATAGACTCGCAAACCATCATACACAGTGTTTGCCTAGTCTAATGACCACTCCTTCCCACTGGCCATCATTCCACCATATATTGACATGCATTTGAATTTGCACAGTAGCGTCATCAGACAAGGGATTACATGGTTGGCATGGTTGAATTGTAAGATGGCCTGAGCATCTAACCTCTAATCAATCAGGACCTGAAGGTTTGAAAGTAGGTAATCTTACACGTAAAAATAGTTCTACAAGAACCCAATTGGGTGGAGACTTACTCGAAATTAAAGTATTCAATCATTCCAATATAGGAATAAGCTTAAGAACACAATTAGTTGCATTTTATCTCTATTTCATGCCAAAATACTTTCTAGCCCAAAATAAATTAACAATCACAAATGTTTCCTATTTAGGATCTAAAATTAAAAATGAACAGTACCTTCCTTTATCACAATGATTTGATAAATCAAATGGCTGGAAAGTAAGCAATCAAAGCAACAAATACATATCACAAACTCAAAATCTGTCACAACAATATAAAATCTCACGAACATGCCCCTATGTATATGAAAATGATCCGGGTCCAAAAAAAATGTATCTCTAGCATAGTTGTTAAAATAATTATTACAATATTAACTAGTTTGAAGAGCAATGCCAGGATCTCATAAGAACTGTTTGTATAGATAGGTTGCAAGCCTACTAATTAATTCCATGGGTTGCAAAATCAGCATTCAACACAGACAACATATTCAATCGTTTTTCTGCAATTCTGTCATGAAATGCGCCGGACACCTAATCATTGTCAACTAGAGACAAACTAAGATTCATTACATCATAGAAATTTAGAACAACATCTGTTTGCTATTTAACAAAGCAAAAGCATAACAATATGCTACAAACCACCTTCCTCTAAATAATTTGTCAAAAGAGAGAAAACATAGTGAAGCTATTTTATAAATGTATAGTCAGTAAGTCAAAAGCGTTTTTGGCTTAACTTGAATTCAAGAGAAAATATAATGAAAGCACTAAAATTATCAACCACTTAACAAAAAACTGGAATTCCAAGACATTTTCTGAACCATTTGAATGCATTAATTTTGGCTCCCTTCGTAATTTCATTGTTTATAGTTGAAAGATCAAACAACTACTACCATCCTAAAAGGATCTTGATATTTTGTTTATTAAAATTATTGTCATTTAATACACCATCAATTCACCAATGCTGAAACAGAATGTAGTTTTCTTATTGAATAATAAACATTTGTCCAGAATATTATCCCTTTGGAAGTCAGGCTTTAATAAAATCATGTCCAAAAACTCAGGCTAACTTTGAAAATATCATGCAAAGAACAACATAAAGATCTAATCAAAGAAAATATTTATCAAAAATATCCACAGGTCACAACCATTGAATTCCACCTTGGGACCAACCGAGACCCTAGTTGAATAGCTCTAGAAAAAAAGAGAATCCCACAAACAATCCGAGACTACAAACCTCTCACAAACTACACAAAGATCAAGTTCTACAAATTAGCAGAAGAAGAATCCATCTATCAAGGACAATCCATCGCTGATAGAAATAGCCATTAAACACAGCTCACATTACCAAACCAATGAAATCCAAACAGAATTGCACAAAGATCAAGTCTACAAATTAGCAGTAGAAGAATCCATCTACCACTAACCAAGAACTCTTCATGGATAGGAATAATTAATAACACTGTCTCGCATTACCAAGTCGAAGACATACAACAAGATTCGAAGAACAATACACCATAAGAGATTAAAACCCTGAAGGATTTCAAGAAGACGCGCCGTCCCGATCTCAAAGAGACGACGATTTCAGAGAGAAAAAAGAGATTGGCGTCGGAAATTCTTACCGGAATTGCTCCGGATCGTCTTCTTCGACTGCTCCGAAGCCAAAAGCGCGATCAAAACCCTAAGAAATCTTGGAGAAATCGAGCGGGAGAGAGAAACGGGAGATTTGGGGGGCGCGCGGCGTAGAAGAGAGTTCTAACGTCGGATCTTGGAGGATCCGAATACCGGTAGGACGGAATCCGAATCCGTGACATCGTTACAGATAAATCCTTTTAAACATGAAAATTTGCATAAAGTCATCATACATGCAAATGGCTCCTTGTGATTAAAACAATTTGACGCAAAGGACTTTGAAAAAGAAAATGTGAGTCGCTTGAACTTGGGCGTTTTGGGCGTTTTGCATTTAACCCCTTTGTGGCATTTGCATATAAATTTCTTTTGTAATTAATATTATATAACAAACTCTTATATGGTATATTATCCATCCTAACTCTTTTGTCGATGTTTGGAACCTGACTTTGATGTAACCACTTGACTTTTACATGATTTTCGAATAACTATTTCTCATTCAATATTTTAAATATATTATTTTTAAGAAATAAACACATGTCTATATTTTTTCAATAAATAATAATGACTATTATGAGAATATTATTCATCAATTACTAATATTATATATATTCAATCAAAGTATGCTCAAATTTTATTTTTGTTGAGATAATATAAATATGCTTTACTACATAATGCATGTATTTATTATTAGATATCAACAGAGTCGATCATTTCCAAGATCTAATTCTAATTTCTTATTATGTAGTGGAAACGCCTCACAATCTTCAGTTTTACGCTTAGGCTTAAGAGAAGAATGCTTTATATGTTTATTTTATGTTTATCCATAGAAATTTTTTCACCTATATTTTGTAAACAAATCAGTAATTATATGAGTTTTTAACAAAATATTGGAAAGAAAAAAATTTCTCAACAATAAAAATTTTCTCAACTAATTGCTCTCAAGTTCAGGGGTTATTTGTTAGTGTTCAAGTGACAAATATCAAATATAAAGCATATGAGGGGGTTATCTGAACAACCTCTTATAGAACTCGTTTTTGAACCGAAAATTTCCCAAAACCGGTCCGATTTAGGAATTCCGGGAGAACCGAAAAACCGGTCCGGTTCGGTTCTTGAAGATGGTGAACCGGTCTCGTCTCCGATAATTGACAACCCTCGACGCTCATTCTCAGAAATTCTCGTCCGGGGATCTCGATCTCGATTGGAGACGAGGAGGAGGATGAAGTTCAAGCTCGAGGACGTGACGGTGTACTTCCCCTACGAGCACATCTACCCGGAGCAGTACCACTACATGCTCGACCTCAAGCGCGCCCTCGACGCCGGCGGTCACTGCCTCCTCGAGATGCCTACCGGCACCGGCAAGACTGCCGCCCTCCTCTCCCTCATCACCAGCTACTCCCTCGCCCACCCATCCTCCCCGCTCAAGCTCCTGTACTGCACCCGCACCGTTCACGAGATGGAGAAGACCCTCGCCGAGCTCCGCCGCCTCCTTCCCCACCTCCCTTCCGACGCCCGCATCCTCGCTCTCGGCCTCTCCTCGCGCAAGAACCTCTGCGTCAACCCTAGGGCGCTCCAGTCCCCCTCACGCGACTCCGTCGACTCCGCCTGCCGCCGCCTCACCTCCTCCTGGGTCCGGGCCCTCGCCGCCGAGAGGCCTCCGGGGGCAGTCGAGACCTGCTCCTTCTTCGAGGATTTTGATCGAGCGGCTGCTCGGGGCATTGATGATGTGATGCTGCCTCCTGGGGTTTATACCTTGCAAGATTTGAGGGCGATCGGGAGAGAAAGGGGGTGGTGCCCATACTTTTTGGCCAGGCAGCTTATTAGGTTTGCGAATGTGGTGGTCTATAGCTATCAGTATCTGCTTGATCCGAAGGTGGCCGGAGTTATCTCCAAAGAGATGCAGAAGGAGTGCGTGGTGGTGTTTGATGAGGCGCATAACATTGATAATGTGTGCATTGAGGCTCTAAGTGTGAGCATCAGGAGGCAGACTCTTGATGGGGCCACCAGGAATTTGAGTCGGATGTCTCAGGAGATCGATAGGTATGTCTCATTCTTCAGTGGCAGTCTATTGAGCTCAATTCGTGTGTTTTGCAAATTGTTCTGCCTGAAAAAAGAAAGACGTCAACTTTGCATGCAATTCATAAGCTATATATTTTGATTTTTTCTTTTAATATAAGAAAGTTTGCTAGCTGTGATCTTGATATGTTCGATAGTTTCTCAACTCAGATTGATATCCGATAGATAAACGAATGCCAATAGGCCCAAAATTTTAATAAAAAAAACTCAGATTGATCTCTTGGTGGCAGATAAATATTTTAAGTTAATTTATCCATTACATGCGACTATTAATTGTTTCTTCATGCAAGTTCCAATTTCAATGAGTGTTTGTTCATCAGATGCTTGATTTGGTAGGAAGGTTTAAGGCCACAGATGCTGGTAGATTGCGTGCTGAATATAATCGGCTAGTTGAGGGTTTGGCACAAAGAGGAAACCTGCCCAGTATGTTTGCTAGCCTGCTAATTACACATTTTGGTTTTGCTCTAAATTTTTTAATGTTTTACTTACTTTATGATTCCTGTTCTTAAGTTGCGGATGCATGGCTTGCCAATCCGGCCTTGCCTGATGATATTTTGAAGGAAGCTGTCCCAGGAAACATCCGTAAAGCAGAGCACTTCTTGTCCGTGTTGCGTAGATTGGTGCAGTATTTGAAGGGACGGCTGCAGACTGAAAATGTGGAGACAGAAGGGCCTGTTTCCTTTGTTGCTTCAGTAAATTCCCAGGCTGGAATAGATCAGAAAATGCTCCGGTTCTGCTATGACCGCTTACATTCTCTCATGCTAACTCTTGAAATAACTGACACAGATGAGTTTTTGCACATCCAAACTGTCTGCGACTTTGCAACTTTGGTTGGTACATACACACGTGGGTTTTCTATAATAATTGAACCCTTTGATGAAAGGATGCCCCATATACCTGATCCTGTACTTCAGGTTTGGACTCTGATATGCTTATTAGTATGTTGCAGTTTCTTGTGATTAGTTATTTTATGCGTGGCTTACTTACGAAGAAGCCTTGTCTTTTTTTGTTTTTTCAGCTCAGCTGTCATGATGCCTCACTTGCTATAAAGCCTGTATTTGATCGCTTCCAGTCTGTCATAATAACTTCTGGGACCCTAAGCCCAATTGATCTCTATCCTCGCCTTCTGAATTTCAATCCAGTCATAAGTCGGAGTTTTACTATGTCCTTGACAAGGGACTGCATTTGTCCTATGGTTCTCACTCGTGGAAGGTAAGAACCGCAGAACATTGATTTTTTTTTTGGTAACATGCTCTCTTGCAGACCTGGCTATGTCTCAACTTTATTTTGTCATCGGACTTGTCATGCACACTTGTTTTTACTTAATTGTTAGGTCCTTCATAGAGCTTTATTTGATCAGATCAGTGTGTTAATTTAATTCGTGATGCCTTGTATACTTTCCATTTTCAGTGACCAGCTACCTGTAAGTACAAAGTTCGATATGCGTAGCGATCCTGGTGTTGTGAGGAATTATGGACGACTCTTGCTGGAAATGGTTGCTGCTGTTCCAGATGGCATTGTTTGTTTCTTTGTCAGCTACTCGTATATGGATGGTATCGTCAATAGTTGGAATGAAATGGGCATATTGCAGGTGACTGTTTGCTCCTATCAGATTTTGTGATACTTTTGAGTCAGCATCAGTTCTCATTACTGTCATTCCATTTATTTAAACCAAAATTTCATGTGTTTATTCTGTTGCCTGTGTTTAACTGCTGCAAATGGTCCAGTGTTTCTTTATGTTTCTGCCACTATACTCACTCCCTCTGTACCTATATTGTTCTGGCTCACATCCACCTTAGCATCTTCTACAGTAGCATTGGCTTTATAACAATGTTCCAAAAATTGTCATATTTTTTTTTCTATTATGTTTTTTCATTATCTGATTCTAGCTAATCCCACAGTAAAGACTTTCTCTGCTAACCATGTGGAATAACATTCCACTAAGTCACCTATTGAAAATTTGATCTCTTCTCAGGATATTATGCAGCATAAGCTGGTTTTCATTGAAACTCAGGATGTAATAGAAACTACATTAGCTCTTGATAACTATCGGAGAGCATGCGATTGTGGGAGAGGTGCTGTCTTTTTTTCTGTAGCAAGGTATCTTTACTTCAATTTTTGGATGATATTCTTTCTTGCATGATAAAAATAGCAGGGGAATAAAATAAACATAGATGTGCATCATTGTCCATTTGAAGTGCTTGAAAACAGTGTATAGTTCAGTGCATCAGGCTGCTGGTTCCTCTGAATATACCAAGTTTTTGCAGATTTTATACCATATGCGTTTTAACAAGGGATACCTGCATGAATCATGCAGGGGAAAGGTAGCTGAAGGGATAGATTTTGATCGCCACTATGGGCGACTAGTTATCATGTTTGGAGTTCCTTTCCAATATACGCTTAGCAGGTGAAATTATCATACCTTTTTTACTGCATATGCTTTCAGTCTTGCTCCTGTCATAATTTAAGATGCTCTATGCAGTGTGTCAGTCTCGCTTCTGTGCAGTACACCAAATTTGTCAATATTTCTTATTGGTCATCATGTTATGGTTTTCTTTTACAGGATATTGCTAGCTAGGTTAGAGTACTTACGGGACACATTTCAAATTAAAGAGGGTGATTTTCTGACTTTTGATGCATTGGTATGGTTTCTCTTTACAGATACTTGCTTCAATGCATGCTTGGTTTTGTAAAAGTTTGTATCGTTATTCACATCTATTGTGTGGCAGAGACAAGCTGCACAATGTGTGGGCCGGGTTATTCGATCAAAGGCGGATTATGGAATGATGATATTTGCTGACAAAAGGTATACAAGTATCATCGTTTTCCATTTCTTTTATTAATCTACAAGTCTGTATATCTTCTCATGCTAAATTTATCGGACGCTAGATCAGAAAATAAATTATTCATGTTGCTTGAATTAATATTATTCTTTTTTTTGCAAGGAAAGGTTTGATGTGATATTCTCAATTTGCCTTTTGACGAATTTATTTTGTTTAGTTTACTTTAGATTCATTATGAATACTATTTGCTGTTTGTCCTGTCATTGCATCTTACACTATGAATGCGATTTGCTGGTTGACCTTTCAATGCATCTTACATTATGTTGAAGTTTATATGCAGATATAGTCGCCACGACAAGCGTTCTAAATTGCCTGGGTGGATTTTGTCACATTTGCGCGATGCCCACCTCAATCTCAGCACAGACATGGCGTTGCATATTGCACGCGAGGTTCGTGTTTATTGATTGGCATTAGCAGAGATTTCTAAAAAAATATTGATTGCATACACAATGTCCACTCTTCCCCTGATTTTGTCTCCAATGTTTTCTTTCTTCTTGAACTGGGTGTTCAATTTGATTTTTTGTGGGTGAAGTTTCTGAGGAGGATGGCCCAACCCTATGATAAGACTGGAGGCGCTGGCAAGAAGACTTTACTGTCACAGGAGGACTTGGAGAAGATGGGAGGAGGCAATTTTGAGATGTTCTAGGGTTCTTCCATCTGCTCATCTTAATCATTTTGTTTTTGGTCTCAAAATGCTTTAATTTGGTGCCTGTAAAATATGGTTGGCTTCTTGTTGTACTTTTGTTTTGATCCTGTGCGTTAATGGTTTATGGACTGCCTGCCTGTGGCAGAAAATTTTGATAATAATATCAAAAGTTGAATTTCCAAGAAAACTTTTTTTTTCTTGGTATTTTGCATTTTTATTTAGAACAAGGATTAACATGAAGAAGTCAGGAACAATTAAATGAACATTTTTGCTATTATTTTGCAAATTTGGCGCACGGATAATAGTTTTGCAAAGTTAGAAAAGGTTTGGGGCTAAATCAGCGTATCTTTCTTTTCTTTTTGTTTTTTTTTTTTTGGATTTCTGGGCATTAAATCAACTCTGGGGGTATATATGTAATTTAGTAATTTTTGGGGATAATTATGTATAGCTCCTGTAATTAGCCATAATTACCTATAATCCCCTAATTTTCGGAATTACTAACATTTTCTTTTTTCTTAAAATATTTATATATACCCCTGATTGTTTCGATTTTACTCTCGGTTATTTTTATAATTAAACCCCTAAAAACTTATTTTTTATTATTTAACACCCCGAAATTTAGTTTTTTGCAAATAACATCATGAAATTATTCCGATTTATAGAATAGTCCTCGAAATTATTGCGACAGCGGCGAGGGCGGCGGCGCGTGGGCGGCGATGCTGGAGGCCAGCGACGGAGCGGCGGTCGAGGCCGACCGCGCCCGCGTGCCAAGGCCGAGGTTGTCCACGCTCGCTGTCGACGCGTCGGCGGGTCGGCCTCGACACACGAGAGCGAACTGCCTCGGCCTTGGCCGTCCGCTGCTGCCCGCGTGCCGCCCCGCGTGTCGCCACTCTCGCCTCCGTCGCAATAATTTCGAGGACTTCTCTGTAAATCAGAATAATTTCAGGGTGTTATTTGCAAAAAACTAATTTCGTAGTGTTAAATAATAAAAAATAAGCTTTTAGGGGTTTAATTGTAAAAATAACTGAGAATAAAATCGGAGTTTTTTGAAAAAAATTTGATTAAATAATAATAAGGGAGTGTAGGTAAATATTTTGAGAAAAGGGGATATGGGTAATTCTGAAAATTAGGGGAGATTGTAGATAATTAAGGCTAATTATAGGGGCCTATAGGTAATTTTTTTTTTACAGGGTTGTACATGTAAATGTCAATTTGTTGGCATATATTGCAATACAGTGATTTTAGAGGGGTTGTACATACAAATGTCAATTTGTCGATTACAGGGGTATATACGCAAATATCGATTTGTCGTAACCTTGGGATATATAATTCATGTATATATAATGCACGTGCTTTTACAAGGGTATATACGCAAACAAGGCCCATTTTGACTAATTTCTCCAATGAATTAATGGATTCGGATCATAAGAAACATGATCCGATGCATGAGCTAAGCGGATTCGGGTTCGGATCCACCATGCCCCGACAACCCTAACAAAACCCTAGCGAGTTCACTCCCCATTTCATACCACTGAAGCCCCTTCGAGCAGGAGAGGGAGGAAGAAGAAGCAGAGCGGGTGAGATCTCCATATCGGATCGACGCTTTCTTGTCTATTTATAGATTTATATGATTTGGTTCCTTCGTCTTTTTTCTTTCCGGATTACTAATAGCTGAGATCGAATCGGAATTGGGAGAAGAAGATGGGGAAGGCGAAGGGGGGATCGATATTCGTAAGGCTAGTTTCGGCGGCGGGGACGGGCTTCTTCTACGTGAAGCGCAAGAATCCTCGCCGAATCACCGAGAAGCTCGAGTTCCGCAAGTACGATCCCCGCGTCAACAAGCACGTCCTTTTCACCGAGGCCAAGATGAAGTGATATTGGAAATCATCCGCCTCCCCCTCCTTGGCGATCCATGTAACCCTAATTTTTTGATTCCAGATAAGTTTTTTTTTTCCTGGTTTGATCTTTGAGATCTTGAATATTGAATCATGAAGTAAAATTTCTGGCTTGCTATTGCTTTCTGTGATTTATTTTTTGTCTGGATCCCTTCGTCACTGTGGAGAGAGAGAAAAACAAAAAGGAAAACAACCTAGGACTCGAGCCCAGTTGAAAGCATCAGCAAGCTGAGTTGAGTTCAACCTAGCCTTGTAAATTTCAATAGATTCAATTTCCATTTCCTGAAAATCCATAAATTCTGCCTTGTGAAGGATAAATCACTCTCATCAGTCAGAAAGATTAAGATGCCCAACCAACGTAATCCCATGATCAAATGGAAACAGCATTGCTCACCTCTATTAAGGCTAAACATGATCGATCCCTTGGAGAAATACATAATAAATGAACAGCGAAGACAGGAGTTGGGCAACCCTAAACAATGTCAACCACACATTTCCAAAGAAACAAGGAAAAAGAATCATTTGCATCTACCTGGTCCAAAAAACCTGTCGAAGCAAATGATGCAATTCTAGTGGAAATGCTGACTTAGAAGAAAAAGGACCTCGTGAAAGGGAACCTGTCGACCGTTTGTGTCTCGCTGTGAAACTTTCACGGACCTCAGTTTGGAGGCATAGGATGGAAATGCATGCTCATCTTTATCACCTTCCTCATCGTCTTGGTCATTTTCTTCTGATGAACTAGTAGAATCTTCTTCTTCTTCTTCGCTCGAACCTTGCTCTTCAAGCAACTTCTTCCCTTCTATGTTTCTTACCTTTTCTCGGGCATCCTCTAGGTCTTTTTGTGGTAATTCCTTCTTTCTCATCTGCATTATTTTACATACTAAGCATCAGCTTTATCGTGAAGACAGTAAAAGCAATTGCTATTTTTCACATCATGTAATATCTTATATTACGAAAATAGAATTGCATCCGCTCATCCTGATTGCTAATGACTTGAAGTACCATGTTTGATTCCTTTACCTTATATGTCTTCATTCTTTGCATATTTCTCCTTGAGGTTCTCAACAAAGGCATAATAGGGGTGCCAGCCACTGGGATCTTCATAGGTATTTACATTCTCTGACCTTTTCACAGCATGTTTCAAGCTACTATCTTATATGAATATTGCCCTACAGCATCCACATCTGAATGTACAGTAACTCGGTAACTATATATCCAGGCAAAATCCTGACGACCAAATTTTGATTTAGAAAGCTTTGAATCACAAGTTAAGAACGCATGAACAGTAATGTTAAGTATTCGAAACAATGGGAAATGTATTAGAAGACAGAAACTTGCACCCTTTTTAGTGCATTAAGAAACAGAAGAGGAATGTTCTCATTCTCATTTTTTTCCAGGAAGGTAATCAGGTGCTTGATAATCTCTGCAACACTCGCTCCATGCGTCACAAAATATGAGACGATCTCCAGACTGAGATAATCCTGAAATACTTAAAATGCTAGGCAATGAAAGCCCAAAGCTTAAAAAAGAACTCCTTTTATTTCAAGGAAAAAGTTGGAACAAGTACTGTTGAAAAACAAGGCTCCCAAATGATGGATGAGCTCCAATGCAGTCTGCAAACTGAATAAGTTCACATAATGCATTCACTGCATTGCACATGTAGAGTAGCATGAGATGGATTAGAGACTTTCCCAACTTGTTTATTTTGTAGAGTAAACAATGAAAACAAATATCATTGGAGAACAAACCGTAAATTCCAGCTAAAAAAACTGCGATCCTTACATGAGATACGGTATTTCTGGCCACCAGCTTTGCAGCTGCAATCATGATTGCATCTCAGTTAGTCCTTTGATATACTCTCCATTAGCATCTTCATCTTCAGTTTCATCTGTTGCAAATCTAAATGATCTTAACCTCCACTACATAAAGTTCAAAATAAAGCATAAAGCAAGTAACAACAATAACCTGAAACGTCTAGTTGCTTTTCACAAAGCTTCCAAAACAACTTAAGACTGGATGTTATCTCAAACTTTCAAGCCTTGTATTAGTATATTTTGGCTTTTTGAACAGGCACCACATTTCTGAGAGTATGATGCAGACCTAGAACAACAAAAGGCAGTTAGCAGACAAAGTTCCACAGATTTTGCATGGTAAGGCAAAAGTATCGTGCAATTTGCATGGCCAGGCAAAAATATTGATCAATTCAGATAATAGTCTTTTGCCTCGTGAAGACATCATATCCCATACGGAAACAAATGCTGCCGGAATTATGACAGCTTACTTCCTTCTGAACTTCAGGAAGGATGTTGGCACAATACAGTAGATGTTCAAGCAAGGTTGAAAGTTTTGATAGCAAATAAGTAATAGATGATCTGGAAGGATTTTCACCATAAATTGACTGCAAACACCACGCCACATGCAAATACATGTTGAGAAGCAAAAAAACTCTGTACCTGGTAAAATATGGAGGGCACTGACATTAGCATTTCCGAGGGAAAAGGCAGATCTAGAAGGACAATAACAAAATAAATCCAGTACCTCATCATCCAAATCTTTTATCTCTCTCAAAATTCTTGTCATATCTTCATATAAATCACTGGGAACACTCTTTGTACGTTGAAGCTCATAAAGTCTCTTCAAATTAACCAAAAGGGAAAATTCATCATCACCTGCCTGCAACTACTTGTGTCATGCTTTAGCTGACAGATTTCAGAAATTGCAATATAAAACACTTACCGCAACTTCCTTCATTGCAGACTTTAGCTAAGCTATCAACTCATTCTCAAGATTCTTCAATTTATTTTGTGCATAATCTTGTAGATCAGCTCGACTTTCAGCAGAACAATGAGTAACAGCCTTGATACAAGATCTCAATGTGTCCTCTTTTCACCGTGCTTGAAGAATGCATCAGCGACAAGTTCCAAACTGGCCTTAAGATACTGAAAGAAGCATTAAGCAGAAAGTCGGGCTTCCGGAGAAATTAAGCACAGATCAAAACACAATAAAGACCCAACCAACCTTTTGCTGCCCCTTCAGTGAATATAGCTCAAGTTTCAAAAGTACAATGATTTTCGTAAAAGCTGTGATAAGTCTTTACATAGCAACGGTTAACTCCCTCCTGTTATTTTCCAGTGCTCCCTGGTAAAGTTTTACAAATTTTGTGATTCATCACATACTCAACAGAAGAGATCAAATCAACAAGGTGAACAACCTGCTTTTTTAATCCCTCAACTGACAAACAAAGGCATGTAGATGTTTACTCTAATCCAGCTTGAAAAAAGGGCACAAAACTTACCTCCACAAAATCAAGGATATCACAAGCAATCCCATGATGAAAATTTGGAGTTGCACTCCCGCTGACACGAGGGAATGACTTTGAACAGAAGTTGAAGATTAAGAAAGAAAACAGGAGATATAACAAGAGAGTTTTAAATGGCAGCCTAGACCTAGTAGAAGTTGTCTCAACTTTCAATACACCAATATATCTCATTTTCAGAATCGGCAAATAGGCATAGCTGATTCCAATACCTTCTGAGCTTTGGTGTAATAATGCTTCCGATTATCCGATTATCTGTAGCAAGAACAATTTTCTCACCAACAGCTTTCCTGGTAGAGAAATGTAGCAGTCGAACTAGATTGGTCGCATCCACATCAGTAAGCTCGATCTCTGGATTCTCATCAAGAATCAGAGCAGTGATACATTTCCAATCCTGCAAAACAAGCATCAGCAACACAACAGTTCAGACACAAGAACTGCAACTTATTGAAAGAAAATTATATTCAGATAATCAATTAAATACTGTACTTTCGTGGCCTTAATGTCATCCCAAATATCATCAATCACATATGCCTTCAGAATAGGATCATCAGGAAACTCTCGTAAGATTTGCAACTTCTTCCCAAATAAATCTCGGCAGATTCAATGCCACCCCCTGGATGCGGTTCATTGTATGCAAGTCAAATAAGCAATAAATGACTGGACGCTAAACAAAAACATTAACAGCCAATGCCAGGTGGACCTAGTTGCGATTTTGACATGTTGGGTTATCAGGCGATCATACACTAATTCACCAATTGCTGCATCTCTAATCATGGGTGGTTCATCAATAAGCAAATCATACAATGGACCTAATTCATCATCTGTTAAAAGCTGGTGTCTGCAAAAAAGGGAAGTTAATGGTCCTAACAATTCAAGGAATGGACTGCAAGCAGCCTTACTGTAAACCAAAAACCTACCTGTAGTTGTTGCAGAAGACCTATGGCAGATACAGCGATTGAAACATCAATGTCATTAGCAAGCTCAATCATTCTTTTGCAAAACCTTTCAATTAAAAGTTCAAGAGAGGGCACATTATTGTCCACCTCATAAAGAGCTTGCAAGGCAAGGACTGAAGTTTTTCTCACCCCAGCGCTCTTCATGTGCAAGTGCAAGCAAACCAGTTAGCTAAATCCGATGCCTAGCTGTTCAAGGTTCTGCTACAAAACTGGTAATAGTGTGACACGCAAGTAAAGCTTACTTTGTCATTTAATGTTCATCCGAGATACTTCAACTATGAATCCTGCAAGAAGAGTGATGGACATGGCGCAAACCATGTACCAAGAGATTTGATGCATGTTGTTCGGATGTCAGGGTCAACATCTCGATACCTGTGCAAAAATAACCTAGAAACATAGCAACTCAAGTTAATTCTGAGATATCCTACTTCCATTACTGCATAGACAGACGAAATTTTCATTGAACAATAAAGCTATCTCACCCTGTAAATATTGATCGCATCATCTCTTCCGTTACATTTATCATTTCATGTGTCAGAGTTTGCCTTTTGTTGAGAGACTCTATGCGAGGACCATCATTGCGTTTTTTTCTTTTCAGCATTCAACTGTCTTTGCGTAGTTTCAGGTTGCCCAGCAAGTGTTTTTGCAACGCTTACGAAGGACGTGACAAACTGCAGGCGCACAAGCGAGGCCACTTGGTGATACACCCCCAGAGGGGTACTGTTTCATTGAAGCAAAATCAGCGAAAAATTCTGAGACTACAAGAATATAAAAAAGATGAAGCTACATGTAAATGTCTTTTATGTTTCAATTATTCAGAATGAAGGATATGAAAGCAAAGAAATGCTTTAGCAGAATGTTCTCAAAAACGGAAAGCAAAGAAATGCTTGGCATAAGTTACATACCATGACAGTGCAATGACATAATCCATGCATTTCTGAAACAATAACTTATCACAAAGTGGTCCATTCTGAAATTCAAGCACTAAAGCATCCAAGAACAGTGAAAGATTTTCCCTGAAGTTCTTCGTGTCCCTGCTTTTCGAGTTGTAATAGTCTTCAATTTCACCCTGAGATATGCTAAGCTTAGAAATGGAGAAAAATGAAATTGAAGCCTTAAGCACCGGATATTGTCTAGAAAATCTAATTAAAAGGTCGTCTAATCGAAACAAAACAGAACTGTAACATGCTCCAAGAAGCTAAAGCTTCTGTAACAAAATCGTTTAGCCTTGAAAAGTGATTAAATTTTCTGCTAGCTGAACAAAAGTGACTACTACATCATCCACATCAGTCTCATCAAGTGAACCAACATCCAGCTGATACTTAGCATAACAAGCCTGCATTTTGATCCGATAATAAGAATCATAACGAGCTAAAACATATGCTGAAAAACAAAACAGACTACCTCAAAGAGCATCATGAGAAGTTCAGCCATAGCAGATTTAGGATCTGCCTCACATTGCTCGACCCACTGCTTCACTGCACACTGAATTAACTTCCCGTCCTTCTTAACAACATCTGCAAGTGCAACCACACAAAATTGACCTGATTCACGAAATTTTGATCTACTTAAAGCACATTTAATGGCAAAATGCTAGTTCCTGAACCCAAAAAAAGAAAAGTACTTAAAATATTAAAAAATAAAAACTTGTCCCAAATTAAATTCGAACAGGATTAACATCTTAACCATTAAAATAAAAATAATATATAAATAGAAATATTATATTTTAAAAATCCGAAATTAACTATTCACGCTCAACCGAAAACGTTTCGGTAAAACCTTGATTTAGAAGGCGAGAGCCCTTCACCCGCCCAAGCGGAACAGCATACCGTTGGAGTAATAACGGGTCGGATTCTCTGACCAAACGCGCCCGAAGATCCAAAAAGATCCAACCCGCCACCGCATGCCACGCCAACGGCCGTGGGCGTGACCCAGATGGACGGTTGAGCTTAACACGGACCTTCCATTTTAGGCTAAATATTGATGGATTTTGTTTGAGCTGAGAGACGTTTCCTCAATCAACCCAATTTAAATTTAATTGATACATTCAAAGACAAATCTACTTCATATCGCTCAGATAAAATTTATTTGCATTCTAGAAAACATAATGACAAGGACTGTGGAAATAAAGACAAACTGTTGACAAGTTCCCCCAAAATTTTAGAAGCAAAAGTAGGGTACCAATACAATTATTTCCGAATATTACCACACACAAAAAACCAATTGTTTCCGCATATCTTCATATAGAATTATTTCAGATAGCAGTTTCCTGAATGAACTGCAGTTGATTAATAGGCCAAATTCTCTGGATAGAACAATGAATTCAGTTGATGCGCATACGAGTGAATCACCAAATCCAAGAAGTCTGATCCTTCCCTGCGAGTCCTTCCCGCCACGTCTGATGGACATGCACCAACTGGAACCCCTCAGGGGCATCTGCCTGTTAATTTACATCAATGAGCCATTTCAAGGCAAATACTAATATATCGGTAAAAAAATATTTCGAGAAGAAATTTTTGCATGACCAGTTAACTACCTTTGTATTAAGCAGAACTGTTGTAAGGGTACATTGCCACACACCATCTGTAATGAGAAAAAAAGGCAATATTAAGCAAGCTCATCAAAAAACAAAACTAACAGAAATATGAGTATATAAATATTCTCCTCAGAATCGCTGCTCTCTGTGGCGGCTAAATATAAGGGCATTAACAGTTGAACCTTGTCGACACTGATCATTGATTTACAGTGTCATTCGTATTAGTTCTTAACAAGTAGCTAAATACACAAACATTTTTTGTTCTCTGAATAATGAATAGAACCTCTATGCCCAACTCCCTACATAGACCAATCTGTTCTAGATAATCAGGTTCTGAACTGAGGTGGTCGCTCAATTGATCTAATTCAACTTGTGCCTTGTTCTTTCTATGAGAACAGCATCATCTGAAAGCTCCAACAAGATATTTCACTTCACTCTGTACAAAGAGATAAGTGCATTATGACACTGCATTGCTGATATTCTTCTCATTTTATCAAAACTCCTCTACACTTGCAAGTCTGGAAAAACTTTTGTGTATATGTTCTTATGCGAAGAGATCAGAGTTTCAGGACAGTATTCAAACAACCAAAATAAAACTACTACTAATATCTGACACAATAACTAACATGAATAGGAAAGAGGAAAACAAGTAGCTTAAAGTTGGGTTGAAGTAACCCAATGCATTCAGACCTGACAATGAGTTGCTAACAAAAATAAACTTACATGAGAAGTCTTGCCTAAATGGAATGTTTGACCAACAATAACCATTCCAATACATTATCACCCCTTGGAATCCTTATAGCAGCAGAAAATAAATAATACTAAAAACTAGTCACATACCTTAAAAGAAGGTATTTGACTCAAAACTCAATATTCAATCAAAGAATAGCTAGTAATAACAGATTTAGATGCATCCTCCAACACTCAATTCCAGTCGTCATGCAGTTCAACTTTGCATATCATTTAACATCAGAAAGCATATCCATTTCATTCATTTCCACACCCATCAGGGTCTTATTATTTCCATCCCATCTAAATAGCCAGGTAGACCCTCTCTTCTTCGGCAAACTGATGGTCAATGGAAATTTGGGTGTAGTAGCATGTATGTGCCAAAGAACTGCTCCCACAGTAAAGCAACTTCCAAGAATTCTGAATTACCTCTTGTTTCTTCTCCTCTAAGATTAGGGAGAAAATTCCTCAAGAGGGCCTTTGTATGGCTACTTCTGGACAAGTAATCCTTATGAGGGATAGACATTATGTGTGTTAAGCCTACCTTTTTCACCTTGAAATCAAGGTTTATCTGAGCAGTGCCGAACTAAACTCCAGTTTTATCCCCCCTATCCAAACACTATTGAAAGATTTCACTAAAAATATTGAAATGATACTTGGCATGGCATGTGGAAAGAATGTCCCAAAACCACCTCGAAAATTTAGATAAATAGCTTATGTAAACTCATAATTGGACATGATACTTGCCTCAAGGAATTTCAGAAGTTCTCCTACCAACATGTGCTATTAAGAGAAAATTTTGACATTTAAAAATATGTGGATTCAATCTTGAATCATGTAGATGGCATGAACTTTCAAAAAACACAGCAATAACTTGGTGAAAGTTAGCTACATCATGACACAGTTTGAATTCTTATGAAATTAAGTGATGAGGACTATTGGACAAATGCCTTTTTCAATTTCACAATCCAAGAACAACTAAAGAACTGTGTTAGTGACAATAAAGTGGATGGAAATTTTTTCTGAAAACAACATGTGCAAAGTTTAACAGTGCCAACATACTCACCCATGATTTCCCATCTGTCGAACTTCACTAGCCAAGCACCCGAACCGATTTGTGAAGAGGAAACCCGATCCACCCACACACAGAACTCTTTCCCTTTTTTATCACCATAAAGTGGTCCAAATGCTTCAGCACATTGATGAAGAGAACGCTCAACTCCTGACGGAAGAATTATGACGCCACCAGGATACTGCCAAGAAAAGAGATCTCAATGGCTAAAATGATTGCAAGCCCAGATAGCAAGAAAAGGAAGATATCTTACTAAGGCATCGCATGAATCTGTCTTCTCATTTGCTCCAAAACATAGATTTTACTCAAGCACATGAAGTTGACGGTAAAACAAATACCCAAAAAGCTAGATTGTAATGACAAGAAATCAACTTGCAGCTTGTTAAAATAACAGAATAGGCAACGCAAGACAACACAAGGGTTCTGGAAGATTTTCCTCATTGGTGCACCCCAGCTAGCCATTGTAAATTGAAACTGTGTTGGCATACACAAATACCAGGGAACAGAGAAAACAAGATTAGGACATACACTGATACTTTTGATATTCTGGATAATCTCCTCAGACTTCTCAATTTCACCTCGACGCCACCTCTCATATATCAAGTTAAAGTTAACCACCTCATGGCCAGGGTTGAAATTGTCAAGCTTGCTGCTTGAGGAGACCACAACATCTCTGGGAGATAAGTTTGGACCAAGCTTGAAATGGCCAATGGCCTCAATAATGCCTGCAGCACACCTTTTGGTTGCATGAATTATCTTAGGGTTATTTTTGGCATTCTCCGCATACCACTGCAATAGCTCCTCTTGGGCATTGCTGACCTGAAAAATAAATGTAAGACTGCAATTTGTTTTGTAAAACCAGCTAAGATTCTCTCCGCCTGAAATCATAGACAAATATCAGTAACTCTCCACCAACCATGACACCATGAACCCCTGGAATGCTGAAGAGCTCTGCATCATTGCCAGAGTCACCACAAACAAGGGTGTTCGAAGGTGGTTTGTCTTCTGTTCTGAACTTGTTAAGCAGATAAGCTAGAGCCTGTCCTTTGCCAGCACCTTGAGGTAATACATCAAGGTCCATACCACCACTATAGATTATTTTCACATCCAACTGATGACAATGAAGTAGCATATAAGCATAACCAAATAATCAAACGGCATCTTGCCATATAAATTCACCAGATTAACAGTATGAAAAATAAAGAATATAAATGTCGTCAAACAATGTTTTTATCTCACCCCACGTCTCCCTAGCTGCTCATAAAGAGACTTCATGATTTCTTGAGCATGTCCCTTCTCAACATAGAAGCTAACCTTGTGCGGCCGCTGCTCAGTTTCTGACTGCATGAACATCAAACACATAAACAAGATTCTGAATTACTCATGTACGTGTTCATCTGAATCCATTCAGTGTGGATTCTTTTAACCTGAAATTTGAGCTGGGGAAACTTGGAAGTCTCCTCAATTACAATCTTCCTATCCCATTTCTGATTCAGAAACTTCTCCCAACCCTCATCAGGCACCATCTCTTCACCATAAGTGATCTCCGTCCCCACGGACATGATGGTGATATCCGGCGTAAGCATGGGCTTCTCCTTCCTCAATTGCTTGTAAAGCGTGGGAGATCTCCCCGTGGAGAATACCAGCAGCGAGTCATGGCGGTAAGTGGATTCCCACAACGCATTAAACCTAAGCAACGACAGATTCTCCGGATCATGATGATCAACCTGCAACCAAAAAAGAAAGAAGAAATCAGTAGCCCAAATGCTTTGCGGGATGAAGATTGAGATCAAAACTGATACCATCGTGTGATCAAGATCCGAAACGATCATGAGGCGAGCGGGACCATCGAGCCGGTCCATATCTGCAAAGCGGATTCAGAATATTGACAAAAATTTGCCAAAAAAAAGGCTAGAAGTTCCAATTTTGCGATTCATGGAAACCAAGATGCCAAATTGATTTCAAAAAGAGAGAAATCGAAAACGAAGAGGGGGAATATGAGAGGGATTACGGCGATACCGGTCGATAGCGAGCTACTTATCGGTCTTCGAACCAGAAGGGTTTGGATTTAATCCCTGGAATGGAGAGAAAGATAGGGATTCGCTGACCTTGGGAGTTGGGGGATGAGAAATCAAACGGCTGAGAAGATGGACTGGGAGGATATTGGATCTAAAATCCTTGGCGCGTCTTTGCAAGGGTTGATGGAGCTAGGAGGAAAGGGAATGGGCATATGCTATCGAATATCCTCCGGAGTCAATTTGAAAAGGAAAAAACTCGAACAACGAAGATGTTTTTGCATATAGCACCCAATATTTCATCAAAATTGCCCAATATTTGCCAATAACGCCCATTTCTTGAGTTTTTTTTTTTTTTTTTTTTGAGCGAAACCCATGTTAGTTCAAATTTCTCAACCATCCATCCATAAATTTGATATTCAAAGGAGATGAAATTTAAATGATTACCACTGAAATTCCGAGTATAACTTTTGCACGTAATTTGAGAAATAAACGACTGTTTTCTTAATATTGCATTAACAATTCATAAATGTATATAAATACACCTGAGATTGAGACCATAATCATCCTGCCCAAAGCTTGATATATATAATAATAAATAAAACAAGAAATACTAAAGAGCAGAGCAGGAATAAATTTATGAACTGATCAAGTAGACAGTTGACAGCAACAAAACAATAATAAAAAAAAAAGGTTAGCAGAAAGATGAATTACTTACATTCGACTGCGATATGCTGTTGGGTATGGAGAGGATGGCGGAAGAAGAGACAGAGAAAGAAAAATGAAAAATAAACAAAAGCGTTCTCTTTGGAATATGAAACACAATTGGAACCTTTAAAATACTTCATTTAATTCCTCCTGCTGCTAGTTTATATACTACTTGGTTGATCAACAAAGTCCTGCTGTTTTTCTATGTACTAACAAAATATATACTACAGATTCTCACCAAAAAAGCAAACTCCTTGCAATCATGCTCCGGCCGATTTGGTCATATAAAACTACTTCTATCTTTCACAATACAAGTTGACCGAACCAGTAGAAATTACGACAATCATCTCCTTTCCGAGTTCACTAGCCGTGCCTATGACGCTCCTCGTGAGATGAGTGTGAGTTGTAGTACTCACTGCAATCTGCAGTGTCAAAAAAGAGTATCAGAATGCGGCTCTTCGCTTCTATCACTCAAAAAATATCAAAAAAAAAACAAAAAACAAAAGACCACTCATACCTCGACTTGAATGTTGTCTTGATTTTTCGGAATGCCCTGCATAGAAGGCAGCAGATCTATGAGTTGAAACAGGCTAATGGGAGACAACCAAGATAATGGTACAACTTTTTTCCTCGTTCCCAGATATCAAAGTTTGAATTCTTGAATCCAACATGATGTGTCAGGATCCATGACACCACTCAATGGACTGTAACACCATATATTCAAACCCAATACATTGAAATGGTTACTACGGATCGTAATGTTTTCCTGGATATTTACAAATAACACAATCATAAACTGAGATAGCTGAAAGTAGCAACTCGCATGTACTCCTTTGCTGGAATCGCAACTACCTCAGAAAAAAATTGTTGATTAATGTTTAATTCATGGTTCCCGGCAATTATAGTCAGGTTAACTAAACCAACAGGTGCAAACTAATTTAATAACCCATTGTCCCATTGCATGTCATATGGTTTCTATGCAAATGTTGTTCTTGGATGCAAACAACACTAAACCCTTTCCTAGCTGTCACTCTAACCATGGTACTCTGTCCTAAAACTTACAGGGAGTAATTTGTCCATTCAATATGTATATAGTCTTGCTATGGATACAATAATGTAGCTTTAAAATCAAAAGGCTCTTATCTCAGGGTGTTTTTGTAACAATTTATATCAATGAAAAGTTCATATGTCATTATTGAAATTCAAACAAATCATATGCAAATATCCCAATTTACAGGTGGTTAAATCTAAAAATCCCTTTTATTCCATAAAGACACTCAACCCACCCTGTTGATTGGCACCAGAATGCAAGATGGAGATATTCATTTCAAGCAGTGAAAGGTATATTCTGTAGCATACCTGAGACCTTGTCCTTCCATCAACGGCTTGGATGTTTGGCTCTCTCTGTCCCGCTCGAGATCCCTCTCTCGATCTCTCTTCCTGTCAAAATCTCTACCTCTACTACTATCATGGCCTGAGCCTCTACCTCTGCTATCACGATCTCTGGTCTTCGATCTCTCCTTTTCCCTATCTGGATGCCTTACAGGGTTAGCATCAGACTTACTCTTAGTCTTGGATTTTGCTACCAAGTCTTCTTTATTGTCTGCTTTGGCAGGCAAATTTTTGTTATCATCTGTACTTTTCTTTGACTCCTTAAGTCTATCTTGGGCTGCTTTTACCAATGCATCCCTGGATATGCTGACATCTTGATTAGCTGCTGTAGATAGCAGAGCCCTACTGTCACTTGCCACACCATTGGGCAAATTTTCCCACGTAAAAAAGTTCAATGCAATCTGTAAACCTAGATGACAATTAAATGTAGCTGCAATAGTCAAACATGTTTAGATAGCAATGAAAATGATGTATTCTACCTTTGGAGTTTGAGTTTGAGGATCTGGAGTCTTATTGGTTGATGCAAAGGAATCGTTATATTTGTATATTGCAATATTGTGTGCCTTAGGAAGACTGCAGAGATGGGTAAGAATTCTGCAAATTTTTTTGACATCCTCTAGTTTGGAATCAGGATTAGAATTAACATTTTTTAAAAATTATTTTTTTCTTATAAAATTAATATTACTTATTTCACATCGTTATTAAATTAAATTATTATAAAAAATTAAATAATTTTTCGAAATTTAAATTATTGTAAGGTTAATATTGATAAAAAGATATTAATTTATAAAAGTGATTTACTAGTTTTGAACTTGATTCTGATTCTAATTCCGAACCAAACGATTGTATTGAATACCAAGGAAGTCTGCATCAAAAACTAATCATCATGGCGGGTTTTCAGATAGGGGCACCTGGAATCGTCGAGCTGCTACTCATACAACCCCGCATGCCACAACTTCACTCTTGAATTGAACACACAATGTCATCCGCAAACTGCAACACATTAAACAACTTACAATTGAGGACAAAACAAACAATAAAACTTCAAGAAAGACAACAACTGATATGAAGCCAATTAGTTCAAAAACACATTGAAATCTGTGCAAGTAATCCTCAAATTATACAATAAATACTTCGTTTTAAAGGTGATCTACAGGATCTATTAATAATAGAGCTTGGGGGACCTCCAGTCTCCCGAGTAGACTTAGTCATCTCCATTGCTGAGTCTTTTTTCTTCCTTGGCATTTGGGGAAGATGGACTCCATGAGCACCAGTTCTCTTCTTAAACGCCCCATTCATGAAGGCGATTTGGTTCAATCCTGTTTATGGCATAAATCAACAAATTGATCAGCAATGATTTGGTATATATCACTTAAGCCTAGAAAAAGTATAGTTACATATTGGGCTAATGAGCCATTGATAGACTATGTTCGCTAAGGCAAGACTCGATGAACCAATTGGGAGTCGACCTAACTTCCTCTATCTTCCCAACCTAAGATACTAGTAACTTATGTGTTTTGGTAGCAATTTTAGGATCGGCTCGATGGTTGGTTAGGTTGCCCCATGCACTATACAAGCCTTGATCCTCTTGGGTAAAGACCCAAATTGAGTGATTTTTTCAAAAATGGATAAAACAAAAGTTCAATGCAAAAAATTTCAAGTTCTTTTTCGAAGCAAGATGCCATCTACCTATAATATTTGACCCCTTACAATCCTTTAACACATTTCAAAACATATCTACAGTAGGAGTGACTCCCTTAAATTTGGCCAAGGTTCTAAAGGCCGAGTGAATTTCATGGAGTTAAGGACAAGTTAGTCTGAGACAAGGTCTCAATCGGATAGGAGAATACGAGTGAGATCATCTACCATGTACTTGAACTCTCCCTCAAATAATCCTCAAAAGATCAAAAACATGAAGCTCTCCCCCCTCCCACCCCTCCCACCCTCCCTCCCTCCCCCTTTTTCAATTTCTCACTTTCAGTCTTAGACCCCCAAAGATTTATCTCAATATCATCCAAAAAACTAAACACCTATTCAATATGCTCAATTGATTTTTCTCTATGAATGGAATCGATGATCCAAATGCAAGACGGTCAACCCTAAAAACCCACAAATTACCAAACGTTCTCATTCAATGCAGAACCACCCCAAGACCTAAGGGATTGTAGCTATCTATGTTGAAACACAAGAATTGGGTTAAAAGACTTATGCGGTTTGTCAAGGTTGGCCAAAATGGCCATTGATAGCACTTGAGGCAATGCAAGAATTGCTAATGTTGATGTAGATCCAAAGAAAGCAACATCGACAAGGGCTAAAACAACACCGCTAGTGACAAAAAAAGAGTTCATGGAAGCCATCATAGAGGAAGAATAAAAGCTAAAGCAGAAGAGTTATCGAATAAGAGGTGAGAGATCCGAGAGCCAAAAAATAAGAATTTGGGACAAATAGGCCTACATATACCTCCTATCCAACCAATGGATGATCTCCATGTGTTTCAATCCAGACCATCGAATGTCAAAAGGTGGGAACTTAAATCCATTACTCTAATCATGGAAGACATCGTGTCAACGTCAAACAACACCTCATCAATTAAATCGATAGTTTCGAACTATCTCTCGAAAAAATATAAAATCTAATGATTTCATACGAGACAATAACTCATTTTCCAAGAAGACAAGGTAGTTAGTGGTTCATGTTAAATTGAACTTGACCAAAGTAACTCCATACACTAAGTTAGTAAATTGATCGTTCGGAGTTAAGAATATTGATAATATACTAAACTAAACTAACCTAGTCAGAGAACTGAACCGACAATAAAACTAATGGAGGTCTTAAAACGAGTTCATCTCAAAATAAATTATAGCTCGGTAAGGTCGCTCTAAGGTAAGCCATGAAACTCAATGATCTCAATATATTGCTAGCTCAACTAATCATTTGGACATTATAAATATTTTATCTTTCAAAAGACAGTCCCAAAAAATTCAGATTTCGTAATATAGTTACGTAAAATTTGACAAATATACTAGCTGAGACCATAAAATCTCGAATACACGGAATCATCTACATATACCACAAATATAAGAGTATTCATTAACATAAATGACTTATATCAAATTCTTACATCCATTTTTCATTTTTATTCTGTGATTGATTTAGGCGTCGAAGCGATCACCACCGTAGAGAGTTTTTGATAGCCTACTTCATAATTTTTTCAATTACTCATGGACGGAAAGATAATATAATTAATCTGATCTTAAGTAACCCCTTGAACTGAAAAGAGTGGTGAACAAGCTCCTACAACAGAAACAAACCAAAATCCAGCTATTTTAGCTGAAATAAACCAGCATTCAAACTCAACAAACAGATTGGAGAGACAGATACCACTTTACAGGCCACCAGCAAAAGCAACCAATCGACTCAGTCATCCACCACCAACCTCCAGTCCTCCATCAGCCTCGGATCCGCTGCATCCCCTTCCATCCTCTCAGACAGTAGCTTATGGATCTTCACATCGGAGAGTACGGCGGCGAACTCAGCGGGGTTCCGTGGTGGGCGCTTCTCGTCGGGCACGCGGTCTCGGAGGAGGGATCGGAGTAGGCGGGGCTTCAGCCGAGGGTCAGTCATGCCTGCGAGGAATCCCGGGGCCACCATTGCGGATGATGGCGAAGTCAAGATTAGGGCTTTTTGAATCGAGGAAGACGCTGAGGAGGGGTTTTGGCGAAGAGGGTTCCGCGGCCGTGGCGCCGCGTGGGCAATTTGCTTCGCGGGTATCGGCGCCAATGGAGAGGTTGAATTGTTTGATCCGGGCCGCCCCTTTCATTTTAATCGCGTGGTTGCTGTTTCCGATGTACATACATCGAGATTCGTGTCCGCAGAGATAAGATCATAATCCAACGGTAATTATGTTTTCAACTTGCGGACGTCAATCGCGAGGCGGCGACGGATCGCATATTTGTTGCGGCGCCGGCTCATGATCCGCGCCGCCCTCTTTGTTTCGCTTCGCAGTGCTCCTCGGAGAGGGGTCCAAAACGCGCCAGTGGTCATCTCGAGGCACAGCCGCCCCCGAGATCGCCGTCCCATCTCTCAATCTACGGCTACGCACGCTCCCCTTCTCCTCCCGGCACGCATCCCTAGGCACCGCTCTCCTTATTCTTCCTCCTCTCTTCTCCCCTCTCTCTGCAATTTATTTTCGCAGTATTTCCGTTCCGAAATCATTTGAAAGGCAGGAGCTCAAATCAATGATCTTTTTCCTAATTTGGCTCAGCTTCTAGCACATAATTTCAGATTTTTTTTTTCTTTTTTGTGCATTTCTGTGCTCGTTTCTATTGCAGTATTTGATAGATGGATGCAGAGAAGAAGGATGGTTCCCCGGACTCTTCCAGTGGCGAAATCTGCGAGAAAGATGGTAGCTTGAGCGCTAATGAGGGTTCCGTAGTTGATATGGAGAGAGGTGACAAGTTTTTAGATGGAAAAGATGCATTCTGTGGATGCTTTGTGGAGAATAATGAGGAGAGGGTGGAGAAAGACGGTTCTTTGGGGAGCGAAGGTGGTGGCGGTGCAATGGTGCAGAAGGATAGCGTTAACTCTGGGAATGTGGAGAGGAAGAAGCAAGGCATTGCCAGGACTTCAAGCTACCATGGGGTGACCAGGTGATCTAAGGAAGTTTAATGTGCTTTGATTCTTTTTCTTTGTTTGGGGCCATTAGGCATAGTTTTATTGAACTTGATTTTGATTTTGATTTTGGTTTTCAATGCTAAATCCGTTGAAAAAACATTTCAAGTTTATTTATCGAGTTAACAAATGACAATTTTTCAGGGAAGAAAATGAAATGCAATAATTCGTGGTGTGCGCTATTATTTGTGGAATTGTTTGGTGTGTAGGAGAAAACAAGCTGAAACTTGACGTGCAATGTTTTATGAACCGCAGGCATAGATGGACTGGAAAATATGAAGCTCATTTGTGGGATGGTACTATCAGCATAGAAAATAGGAAGCGCAAAGGGAAGCAAGGTATTGTTTTACAATTTTTTTCGAGATTAATGCAGTTTTTTTTTAATTAGTAATGTCTTTCTTTTAATTGTTTGAAAGAGAGCATGATTATGATAAGGTTTTTGGTTAAATTAGTTCCTCGATGAACAAGTTGAATGTACATTGCATCATTCCTGAATGTGCTTCAGAGTTAGCTCTCTTAAGTTCAATTTTTTTCTTGAAATTCTTGAGTGATAGTTAGCAACTAGGCGAATTAGCATACTTGCTCCATTCGATTTACACTGATTCAACGAGTAGAAGTTTTATATTCTTTCATTCAATTGGAATTGTTTTCTCCTTTTTTGCTAGAAATTAGAGTCAACATGTACCGAAGGTGGACTGCCATTTAGCTTTGCAGGTGCTAGGAACAGAGGATCCTTTTTGTTGATTAGAGCATTCTTCTTTGAGTTTCTTTGTTCTATTTGTGGATTTGTTGTCACTAATCAGTTGTTGTTCGTCGCAGCCCTCACCCAAACGTGGCATCAGTTTACTTAAGTAAGCTTCATGTATTGAAGAAAATCAAGTTCAACCAAGCAACACATGAAAAGCACCATTTCATGGAACCATTTCAGATGGTTATAATTCAGAGCAGAAAGCTGCCAGAGCTTACGATCTTGCAGTTCTGAAATACTAGGGTGCAAACTCTGCCACCAAATTAAATTCCCCAGTGAGCAATTTCCTTTTTATTCTTTCACCATTGTTGCTTTGTATGACTTGAGACATCTCTGTAGATCTCAGAGTATGAAAACGAAGTTGAAGAAATGCAAAGAATGACCATGGATGAGTGGATTCAATCTCTAAGAAGGTACATGTAGTAACTCTTCTTCCATGTTGCTTTGTACAGGAGAAGCAGTTGTTTCTCAAGAGTATCTGCATACCGTGGAGTAACACAATGAAGTTCCATTCATCATTCGATCTCAACTATATTTCAAAATATTAATTTGGTTCATTAAAAGATCTCTCTCTGGTTTAAACCTCAGGAGGCAGAAAGAACAGGAGATGGCAAGCTCGCTTGGGCTCTGTTGCAGGCACAAGGGATTTATATCTAGGGACCTTCTGTAAGTTCTTATAATGCATGAACTCTCACCTATGGAACTATATATGAACTCAGAAACTGAGGAAGGAGCTGTTGTTGCCTACGATATTACTGATGTTGAGCTTCGTGGCCCGAATGCTGTGACCAACTTCGATGTCAGTAACTACTTGGAAGGCGGATTACGCCAATTAGAAGGACAGGCTTGAAGATGCAGCAGTGCTGCCAAGATTAGTTTCTTGTACACAATGGGCATGATCTGTGGGTTTTGAGCAGCATATGTACTTGTATCTCGGTCGGAATAATTTGTTTATTTTTCAGGTTTTTCAAGTTGATAGACTTGCTTAAAGCATATTTTGATTAAAATTTTGTTTATTTAGCCGGAAGTAGGGAAAAGTGGGAGAATCACTTCCTGGTACTTGTGATCCACTTTTCTAAGTGTCATGGCCAATACTTCTTTTTCCAGTCTTTGGAAGGAGGATGGAAATTAGGTTGGATGGCTAATTAAAGCCCATTTCCCTTAACACAAATGATGGAAGTGGCGGGAGTAATTTCACTTTCGCTTATTTTTTTTATAGCAAAATATTTTTACTCATTTCCTTCACTTCTAGGGAAAAAAGAGGAGCCTAACCCAAATATTAATAAGAATAATTGAAAAACAATAACAGGGGTTTATGTGTCATTTTGGAAGTTAGAAATGAAAGTTTTCGAATTGGGTTTTTTGCTTATTCTTACTCAAAAATAACAAAAATTATATATTCTTACTCAAAAATTTAAAAAACTTGTATATAATTGGGTTTAGGTATAATTGTAAAAATCTTCTTCGAAATAAAAAAATTAAAATATTCCTTATGACAGCATTACTAACAAAGTGAAATAATTTAAATACCTCTGAATATGTCTTTTGATATAAAATAATCATATTAAGGATAAATAAATAATATTTATATAATTAATGAAGTGATCTATTTATCTCAAATCTCGAAAGTCAAATTTGTAGTTGTTGGAGTTTTTTTTAGCTACAATTTAGGCTTATAAAGCCACACTAGGGGTGTTAATTTAGCTCACCCTCGTGAGCAGTTCAAACTCGAAAACTTAGTTCTTTTATTAAATGAGACCAATTTAAATTGGATTTGATCCGTTCAATTTCAATTTGAGAACTCAGTTTATTTTTTTACATATAAAAATATAATTATAAATTTATATTTTATAGTATATATTTAATTATTTAATTTTGATATTGTAGTTGATAAAATTTTTTATATTTAGATGTTATTTTATTAGCACAATTTTTCATTATCCATATTTTTTAGGTTAAATATATTATTAGCATTAGTTATAAATTTTTTTAATTTAATATTTTTTATTGTAAATGTGTAAATTGTTATTTGTAAAGTTGTGGCAGATATATTTTTTATAAAATTTTATAATTTTTTAAAAAATAATATAAAATAATATAAAATATTTTTAATTTTTAATTTTTAGTCAAGCTCTACTCGTTTGAGCTCACGAGCTCGGCAACAGTTGGAGCTCAATTTTCCGAGCTCGGGTCGAGTCGCTGTTTTTGAGGTGAAAGAATATGTTTTGAGCACCAAAATGAAAGAATTTGTTTGAGGTGAGTTCTACAAATTGATTTGGATGGTTTCATAATTTTGTACTTTTCATGCTCCTAAAACTCAAATTTGGGTGTAAATAATTTTAAATTTACGTCTGTCATGGGATATTGATTGAAAAAAATTTAGAGTCTATTCAGTTAAAAAAACTATTTTAGTTTTCTAAAAAATATTTCTATAAAGATAAAAAAAAAATGTTGTTTAAAAGTAATTTTTCCAACTTAAAAAATTGAAAATCACTTTTCTATTTTCTAAAATTATATTAAGTTTTGAAAAATACTTTAAATATTTTTTCTAATTCTTTTAACTTATCTCCAAAAGAAAATATGTGTTTCTCACTTTTTTTCATTATTTGAATTCCGCTGTTACTCTTTTATTATTATTTAGTATTTTATTTATATTTAACCTTTTTTTTTCTAACCTTGTTGTATAGGATTTATAACTATTTTTTTTTCATACGTCCCTTAGCAATTGGAATAGAGAAAAATCTTAAAGAAAAACTTATAAATAAGATTTACAAATTTTACTAAAAATTAATTTTATATTTTACTAAAATAAACACATTTTTTATTCCTTTTAGAGTTTTTTGTAGAAATAAAAATATAGAAACAAACATAAAAATTGGAAATCCAAAAAAAGAATAATATTCCATAACTAAACAAGCTCCTAATTTCTCTTATTGAAAATAAAAAATGAACCATATTTGCAAATTTGAATAAGTTATAAATAGGTTTCTACAATTTTTTCGAAAGTAGACTTTTCATATTTCAGATTAAATTTTAATTCACAATAAATTAACTTAGTGAACGAAAAATAACTTTTTGCACTGATAATGCAAATTCAAATACTAATATGTCATTTTTTTAATATAAAAAATACGGAATGTATAATTTATATATTTTCAAATAGGTATATGCAAAAAACCGCTCCTAATTTCTTGATCAAGAAGGCCGAATAACCAAAAATCTCCCAAAAAGCGAAAAATTCCCCCACATGACTCGATCCTGATCCGCGTCTCAAGATTCGTGCGGCATCATGTGATCTATGTTGGCCAGCTGGCAGGCGTGCAGCACTCGAGGCACGAGCGGCCCCAAAAAGCCACGCCATAGTGCCATCTCGAAGCACCCGCACTCACAATCCCGTCACCTCCCGTAAACTCACCGCCCTGCCTGAATACACATCAATCCCATTCCCAATCTTTTCGATGTAAACCCTCATTTTCCGCCCTTTTCCCGCAAATCGCTTTTACGAACCCTAAATCTTTTTCTTCTAATTTCCCTCCAAATCTAATCCCTTGTCATTTAGATTTTCAGCGGAATTTAGGATTTTGGTTTCATTTCCTGTTTTTCTGTAGTTTTTCCGAGCTTGGTAGATTTGTTTTTCACTGATTTTGTGAAGTTTGGTGTTGGGTATAGTGGAATTTTGTGATTAGGGTTTTGAAGCAATGAGTGAATCCAGGGATTGCCCCGATCCATCGGAAGATCCGAATCCGGGGAAGAATCCCGGTGCCAAGCCCGTGCTGCCCTCCTTAAATGACGACGACCACGGAGAATCGCGAGAAATCGATGTCATGGATGCAGCTTCTGTGCGGGATGGTGATTCTGAGAAGAAAGCTGGTAGCCTGGCGCCGGATCGGAAGAAAGGTGATGATTTGGAAGCGCCTGAATCCAATGAAGCGCTGAAACTGCAGGTAATGGATCCCTGGGACGTTGTTTTGGTGAGTGATGTGTCTGTTGATAAAAAAGGCGATGGCTTTGAGGCGCTGGTGGAGAAGAAGGAGGAGAGGAAGGTTGGAGCTCTTGTCGCGGCAGCGATGAAGAAGTATGCAGCGCGGAGGTCCTCGAGCTATCATGGAGTTACTAAGTGAGTTCCTGAAGAGAATTTTTGTTATGTTGGAGACTTTCTGAAATTGAAAGGTTGGTTTTGATGGTGGGAATGTGTTGGATTGCAGGCTGAAATGGAGCGGCAAGTTCGAGGCGCATCTGTGGGATAACACCAGCCATGTGGAAGGGAGGAAGAGGAAAGGCAAACATGGTAAGGAATAGTAAACTGTATTTATTGCGTGTATTTGGGTTTATTGATAAATAACATTTTGAACAAATTACAGAAATTACCTGAATCTTATGGATTATCTTGATATAAAATATGTTTGGAAAATCTTAATAGCGAGGTCGTCGCAGATCTCTTTTATGCATAAATCCGCTTGCCGTTATATAGGAGTTGCTAACAAATTGGTTCGTAGTTTGGTTTGCTATTTCTTCATGAATTTTGAGTGAGCAATTAGAGCATGATAGTCGACCATTGTGGTTTAATACGTTTCAGGGTTCTTATTTTTCTGAAGATTGATGCCATTTAAGATCTCTTTGTGGCTAGCAATGTCAGGTAGTCTAGGTTAAACTTTATTTGCAGCTTATTGCCAATCATTTTGTTTGTTACCTTTACTAGTATGCTGAAAACAGCAAGAAATAGAAAATAGTATGTGGAGTTGTTTGTGGAAGATCCATGCTTTCATTACTTGGATAATTATGTTTCCTGTTAACAAGGAAATTTGTGTCCTGACTCCTGGGTTATTTAGTTGAAGTTTTTTGGAAGAATAAAAGATAAAAAAACATTAATGGGAAATCATGGGACTTGATGTACTTAAAATCCAAATACTGTACTAGTTTTCAGAAGCTTGTTATATGGCTACTCCTGGCAGCAATAGAGAACTTCATACAAAGAGTAATGCTTCCTTTGCACCATACCCAGGTTTTATATAGTCAAATTCTTTGGGATCATCTTTAAGTGTCATATTTCTAATTATTGCTCTTCGACTAGGGTGATTGCCATGTGGCTTAGACTTGTGGTTGCCTGCAATTAAAGGAATCATATTATTTTTGCCAACACTTCTTCTCACTTTGGTTGCTCACTTGGATGGAGTCCCAAGAGTTTTCAGTCAAGGAACGCTGCTATGGGGATTTGAATTACAATATTTTTTTTTGCAGCAAATAGTTTCTAGGACAGGCATAAGCATTAGGGAACATAAGGACTATTGCTAAAAACAATTATGACGCAAATTCATATTGAGGAATACCATGATTCACTGTTTCTAATGATCATAAATGAAGAAAAGAACATGTTCAGTATAAACAAAGTGAGTTTCTTTGGATTTAAGCGAACAACTTATAGTTTGTACCACTGATATATATTGTCTTTATTAAGCCTTTGCGAGGGTAGTGTCCTTTTTCTAGTGGATCCAAGGCTGACAATGGTGCCTGCTTGCTTACTCTTTCATACAACTCACTTGTTTTCTCATGATTGAGAAATTATTTTAAATCCTTTTTTGCCTGCCTTTACTTCTGGTGACATCTTGGTGGTCGAATTTGTTGCTTGCTGTTGTGGTGGCTCGGTACCTCAGTATATTTAGGTAAGCATTTCTGATTATGATTTGGCATCACTTGGGATGATTTGCATGAAGGGCTTTCTGATCAGGGTCACAACTCATCCAGGTAGCTATGAGTCTGAGGAGCAGGCTGCACGCTCCCATGATCTTGCAGCTCTTAAATACTTTGGTCCAGGGCCAAATGCTAAGCTAAACTTCCCTGTAAGATGACCTAATACACTACTTTTTCTTGGCCCTTGCTTCTCTGACTTTATTCATTCATTTATTCATACATTCATTCTATGACATGGCCCACACAGATTACGGAGTACGAAAAAGAACTGGAGATAATGAAGAAAATGTCTCATGAAGAGTTTGTTGCTTATGTGAGGAGGTAGGCAAAGAACCAGAACTAATTCATGAGATTTTAAATTAGGTCATCAATGAAGCACTTAAGCTTATATCCTTGTTGTATTTCTCATGGCAGACAAAGTAGTTGTTTCTCACGAGGAGCCTCAATTTACAGAGGAGTGACAAGGTGAAGCATATTGGTCTAACAAATGATGCTATTCTTTCTTTATATGCTTGGAGATTAATGCTAAACAAACCTAACCAAATGCTTATGTAAATTTACAAAATTTGTGGGCCTTCTCTTCCAGAAGGCGGAAGGATGGGAAATGGCAAGCTAGGATAGGTCGGGTTGGTGAAAGCAGGGATGCCAAAGATATCTATCTTGGAACGTTTGGTAAGCATTTGCCACCATTATATTCATCGTCCTTAGTGTAGTAACACAATTACTGAAGGGGAAACACATTCAGATACAGAGGAAGAAGCTGCTGAAGCTTATGATATAGCGGCAATTGAGTTGCGAGGAGCTCATGCAGTGACAAATTTTGATATCAGCAACTACTATGAGGGTGGAACCCTAAAGCGATTGGAAGGGGCTTGCAAGCAAGAGAGTTAATGCATAAACGTTGTTCCCTTGTATTCACCTTGATTTTGCTTGGAGGGTAAGTTGTATATTGAGGAATTTCACTGGATTATGCCACTTAAATTTAGATGTAAAATCCTTTGCGTTCGTGGTGAAAATGAGTTATTGTTGTGGTTATGAGCCTGTAGTTTTCTGCTCCCTTGTTTTGTCCAATCGGGCTATGGTAATGGCTACTGATTTAGTGGAATAGCAACAGTTCGATCAGGCAAGTACCAATCAATTGAGAAAAAACCATTGGAACCAGGCTTGAATCTGCAATTTTCTTTTTGGTGTTGTATTAGTCCTACACTTGACCTTGGGTGAGCGCGAATTTTTTTTTATTTTTATTTCAAGCAGTCTCAGAGCTGGTCTTCAAATTCAATTTGAGATATTTGATTAAAAAACACAAAATTCAGCTCTTTAAAAATGTCACATTGGAAATAAACGTCTTTCAGTTTGCCTTCAATTTTTTGGTGAAAATTGCATACTCACTCTTGAGTTGAGGGCAACTAGGACCGGATGGAAGCTATCCTCTTTGTTGCAGGCAATCAAGATCGTGCTGAGACTACCAAAAACCAAAAATAAAAACTAAATCAAGCAAGGAGAATAGGAAAGAAAAATAAAAAACAATACAGCAGCCAGATACTATCAAGGAAACTGAACAATTGAGAGGAGTGAAGATTTTGAGGGCACCATCCCTAAAAGAATACACAAGCAAGTAGATTTTTGACCAATATACAATAACTGAACAACAGATATTGCCATAAAGAGTGGTACAAATTATATAGTGTTGCACGACGGATTTCCTATTTGGAGAGCTTTCAATTCCCAAAACAATGAAGAGGAAATCTGTGCACCTTCATTCTTCCATTCAGTACAAGTGCCAGGACATCGTATTCCTTGGCAAACAACAGCTCTGATATACAAGCCTGCAGTTAACATGCCCAGTATAACAAATCAGGTATAACTGAACTGCATAACAAAAACAAAAAAAATGAGAAGACTTTCAGCATGATGATATGATTCTTCAAGATAATTGAAGACAAAAAGGTCTTAGAACTGATTCAACTAATACATAGCTGGTGCCAATAAAAATGCTGAAAATATAATGCCTACTCCTTTAAATTCGTTCTGCATTAATCACACAAATCATCAGAACATCGTTCGAAGATCAATAAATCACCACAAATAAGGCACACAAACAAGTTGTTCTATAGTCGAATCTACCAAAACAATTTCTTGCAGATAGCTGGATGAGAACCCATGCACATACCAATAGAGAAGGAAACATCAATCAGGGAATTGTTAATAAGATTGTCGCCACAAACAAATACACAATGTTATACATAATAAAAACACAGTACCTTGATGCCGTGAATCTTATTGTTGATACGTCCAACGAGTTTATGAAAAAATTCCAGTTGATCAAAGGGCTGCTTAACCTCCTAATAAAGACAGCTAAGAGTAAGACAGTTCAAGAGGTGATTTTTATATACTGAGAAAATAAACTGCTGCATATAAAAAAGCTGATCCCAAGATTTTATCAGCAGAAGATAAAAGGAAATAGAAATACATGGATATATATATATATATATATGATTTAAATTCAGGACCATAATATGGGAACGGGTCAGGTTCAGTATTCATATATTACACAATTCAAACATCTATGGTCGTTCTTTTGACCTTGCAATGTATAGAATGCCAGCAGATCCACATATTGTTGATGCTCCAACAAATTTCGCGATTGCAATTTTTAGGGTAATTTCATTAATCCAGCTTCCAAACTATCACCCAACATAACATGACCATGTTTCTCACATTATGAAAATATCTGCGAAATGGCCCTCCAAAGCAAGTATCAGATTTCAAAATTGCTAAACTCGAGTTGATCATTCATACATTTCCATGGATCTAGAATTACTACCTGAAGCACAAAACCAAATATTTGTTTTCGGGAAAAATGCAACAAATATAACCTTATGTCAAGAGAAAACAACTAAGACAATTGAAAAGATAGTACCTCCAATGGGACCTTTGCAGATCCCAAAAGACTTGCGAAGGAAGTGTGCAATATAAGAGGATTATACTGTATCAGTGCAAAGAGAGGTGAAATCAAAAAGGCAAAACTTACCATACATTTTGCTAAAATGAAAATGTATGCCATTGGTCACACTTCACATTGAACAAGGAATGATACCGGTAGGAAAGAAAAAGTATAGATATTGTCTTACTAGTTGTTTTTCAGGAGCTCGTGGAAGGGCATCTTTTAACTTTTTCCTAATTGTCATTTGGTCTGTGCCAGAGGCGACCTGGAATAAGAGGCAAAAATAAATTTAGAAAAAGAGTAAAATTTTAAGCAGCAAGACCATAATAAAACCAATAATTGAATAATAATAATCACCAAATGTCGCATGAAACTAATTATTAGAGCAGTAGACATCACTAGAAATATCATCTTGATAGCCAATAATGCACAGAAGACTCAGCAAGGTCAATAACATGGTGTCTAGATATATAGCTTAAAAATACATATAATCACATTAGACAGATGACTTCAAATTGTGAGAGGTGTCCAAATTAAACAATGCAGGTAGACTATGACAACATGCAATGCAAATTATATGCTTTGCTTTACTAGGCACATAATTGTTCAGCCAAAAATCAGGATCATATTAGCCAGTAAATCAAGAAACATCCTTGTTGTACATTATCATGATGCAAACCTATTCAAAGATATACCGATTTCTGTTGCCAAATTGTGTGAACGGGTGAATAAACTATAGTTCGAGGTACAAAAATACCAAAATCAAGCACCATGAACACACCAACAGGCTCTCAGATGAGGCCAAACATGCGACTCAGAAAGCATGTTTGTGGGGTATTTTTCCATGTCATGCTACACCGTGGCCCTTGGGCCATGCTCAATCTTTTTTTTTTTTTTTTTCTCTTTGCTAGGGGAATGCTTGTATACCCTAAATCCAAGCATGGTTTTTCCAGCCATGGAAGAGACACATAAAATTACAGCCATTAAAGTGGAAGGGAATGTTGTAAAAACACTATAATGTTAACAATGATATTTGGTAATGGCATGTATACTTCCTACGTATTGTGACAGTACATGTACAAAGAAATATGGCCCAAATAGTTGGCGGCGGATACTCTTGTTGCTTATGGAGGAACGATGAGAAAACTGTTGGTCACTTGCATTTCAGCTGATAGTTCAAAGCACTTTTGTCTGGTATCATTTAAGAGCTTTAAGAGCTATATGGCATTCTACCAAATTCGGTAGCTAGTAATCTGCGCAAAAAATGCATAAATGAGAAGCATAAAATAAATGCAGGACCATGAAACACTCCGTAAACACTCCATAAGTCGTGAAAGAGCAAACCAGAGGTTATACAGGGTGAACCAGCCAACACCGTAGAAGCACTCCAGTTGACTTTAGTATCACCCTATCCAGGACAATATCAAGGGGACAAATGCTATCTGCAACGGTTTCACAGCATTCGCCTCAGCTTCAATCTCAAGAAAAATGAAACAGAACATCAGTACCATAACAAACAATAACTCTTCCAGCCAAACTAGCTAAAATGTTCCAGCATACCTCATTCTCAGTAGCAACAACAGGAGTAATATGATGGGAGGAATGAAACATACTGAAATGGTACATGCTTGAATTCTGAAACAAGATAACTACACAAGAGAATACAAGACCAAATTAAATAAGCAAATAACGCAAAAGAATTGGAAGGCATGGAAACCCAATGCAATCTCTATGCAATGACACGATACAACAAGCCAAAGGCACTACCTTTATCAAAACAGGGAAGAAAAACCTCGCTCACAGCCTTCCTGAATTGTACTAAAAACAAAGTGAGCATGTATAATACAATCATCATTGAGAAAGCTTAATCCAATGCGAATATCACTATGAAGCGAAATCAGTACATATAGCTCAGCAAATTTTTTTTTTTTTTTGTGCTATGACAAATGTATTGAAATTAAGTCACAAAATGATAAAGAAAGAAGAAAATTACGAGATAGGATCAGAGAATTCTGGACTCAAGTAAAGCACCGTCGCCCGAACAGGAGGATCCGCAGCCTCAGATAACAAACAAAATAAAAATAAAAATTTAGACGAAAAAAAGTCACAATTCATCCAAATGGATCCAAAATCAAACCTTTCAGCTAATCACCGCATTTCTGTCTTTTTATTGGTGCATCAAGAGAAAGAAAAAAATAAACTTTGAAACTCAAGAAAGAAAAAAGGTTCTCTCTCGAGCCTTTTTTTTTAAAAAAAAAGGAGGAATCAAGCAGGTGAAAAAATCAATAATCACAATAGCAAATGTTAATGGAGTTTAGTTTATCACCAATTTAATCCGATTTTTTAAAAAAAAATTTTGATTCGTTAGATCGATGTACATCGTAATCTACAAGAAAACAAAATTGTAAACAAAGTTACAAGGCCGAGCCACTAACGAAAAATTGAACTCATTTATTTTAGTGGAGATTGGACTTGAAATTTAGTATGCAAAGTATATATGTATTCCAATTTTTACGCAACAGTCCAGATCCTTCTTAAAGTGACTCTCTGAGCCTTAGACGTATGCATATTATCGTCCGAAAGCTATTTTGGTTCGGCAAAATTTTTCTTCGGTTCCCAAACTTAAGAAGCATATACTATTCATTAGGTGGTATTATCTCCAAATACAATAACCTATCTGGATAGTTCAATTTTAGGCTAAAATTGATTTTGCCCCACAACTTAGTATAAATAATTAAAGGTCAATTATATATCCTTTGAAATTTTATAAAATTATATTTTTTAAAAAAAAAATTTAAAATTTTATATATAATTTCTTTAAATCTTACTAAATTACATATTTCTCCGTGAAATTTGAAAATTACATATAACTCATTGAAAAAATTTCCAAATTCCATATTTTTCCTCAAAACTTTTAAAAAATATAATTTTTTCTTGAGTTATTCAATATATTAAAAAAAATTAGGTATAAATTTATTATTAGAATCAATAATATTTAGAAAATACATATCAGTTAATATCATTAGGTTGAAATGAAAAAATAAAAAAACTTCTGATGAGATATAGATTAACATAATGAAGAATATCATTAAAATTCGACTTTAAATCTCATTTATATCAAGTCACCTAAATTGAGCTCAAATTCTAATTAAGATCGAGCTAAATGAATTAAAATTAGATCATGACAAAATTATCATTGTGTATCTCGAGTTTTAATTTAATTTGAGATTGAATTGAAATGGATTTAAAACCAAACTAAGGGTAAAATTGTTATTTTACATATTGGGTTGAAATTTAATATGAGATAAATCTTTTAACTGAATAAAATAGAGTTTTTGGTAATAATAACCTAACTACCAAAGTTTTTTCTAATTAAGACAATAATATCTTTGTCTTTTTTTTTAGTATGAACAACATTAAATTCTCCAAATATTCTTGATTTTGACGATAAATATATACTTGATAGAATTTTTATAATATATTCAGTAATGAAAAAAAAAATTTAACTTTTAAATTTGGAGGATAAATATGTATTTTTGAGAAAATTTCAGCGAGTTATATGAAATTTTTTAAATTTTAAATGATAATCTTGTCATAACATGATTTAAACTCGTTTCAGCTTTATATTAAGTAAAACTTGGACTTAATTTATGTCATATTTGAGATTCAACATAAATCGGATATGTAGCTGATTTTTACTCATATGAGATATTACATTAATTTACATTTCATCAAAAGTACTTTTATTTTTTCATTTCAACCTAAATGATATCAAATAATATATATATATTAAATATTATGTATTCTAATAATAAATATACATCTAATTTTTTTAATATATCAATAACCTAAGAAAAAATATATATAATTGTTTAGTTTTGAGGAAAAACATGCGAATTAAAATATTTTAATGAAGTTATACGTAATTTGGTCAAATTTCAAGAAATTATATATAATTTTTAAAATTTGAATGAAAAATATATAGTTTAATAAATTTGAGAAGTTATATACAATTGACCTAATAATTAAACCATGCAAATAGATTCCATGTACCAACAACCTATAACATTCAAGGGAGTCTCGGTAGCAAAAAATAATAAAAAAATTTATTTGTATACCACCAATTATAATTACTTCTACGCTCTTGTATATTTAATTTATTTAGATAAAATATCCCTAATTAATTTAAATATGAAGATATTATTTTAGAATTAATAATTTTAAGCAATATTGGTAAAAAATAATTTAGATAATACTAACGAAAATTGATGATAGAAATATTTATCTAAGTAAATTAAATTTATAGGAACATATGAGTAATTACGATATTCCGAAAGATAGAAAATATCCGAGTCCCGGAGCACCAGTGTCGGTGAACCGAAACCATGAGCTTGGTTTTATTGCAAGGCTACTCCTCGGCGGCGGCGGAGGAACACGACGCCTCCGCTGGAGAAAGCGACAACGAGCTCTCCTTTTCCTCCTCACATGAAGGCGGCGATGTTGGCGCCCCCTGGAGAGGCCATCCCAAGGGGGAGAGGGGGAGAGACGGTCCTACCGCTCCCCGGCCAGGGCCTCGCCCAAACCTTTATGGATTTCGATTTGTTTTCCATTGTGAGATTATGCTGATTTTGTGGTTGTCTTGGGGTTTTGGAGGTCTCGGGGCCGCCGGAGTTTTTGAGCAACTGCGTTGGTGCTGAGGAGGGGAGGGGTGACCGCGGGGTGTGTATGCATTCTTGAATGCAAAATCCTTTTTCTTCAGCTGAGCTTTAGCCTCAACCAGTGCCTTAGCAATATCCTCATCTTGGGGAATCTCATGAACCAGAAGTTCATAATCTTGCGCTGCTGCTTCCCATCTCTCCAACTGCAAAGACACAAGAAAGTTACATATGATCAAACACAGTTTCAGCATTGTAGCCAAGAATGCAAGCTTAATCACCTTGGCATTGCAATCTGCTCGCCTTAGGCGTGCTTTGCTATATGAAGGGCGTAAAGAAAGCGCCGCGTTGCAGTCCTCGATTGCTTTCTCCCACTCTTTGAGCTTGGAACGGCAGGCAGCACGATTGCACTGAAGAACAGAATTGTGTGGAACATGATTAAGGCCCTCTCCATGGGAGAAACATGCCTCAATGTATTTGCCGGCCTTGAACAGCTCATTGCCTTTAGTCCGGGCCGATGCCTCCGCCCATGTTCTTCTCGCTAGAGTGCTTATCTCGCTGTTTGCAGGGTCACGCTGCATCGCAATTTCTGCCATTGCAATTGCATTCTCGAACCTTCAGATGAAAATGACTCAGATTTGAATTGAGATTTGGCCAAACAGAACAATGCAGTCGACGAATAGCACTCGGATTTTGTTTCTGACCTTCCTGCTGCCATGTCAACCTGTGCTCGGATTGCATGCACATATGCACTGGCAGTACCACTACAGAACTTTTTCGATGCATCCGTATCAAACTTTGGCAAGCTAGTGATTACTGTATCTGCTTCTTCATGCCTGTTGAGCTTCAGAAATCCCTCTGCTTGCAATGCAAACACCTTCAAATCATAAGACAAGACACTGCAAAGTCAGAAAAAATTACTTTTGAAGAAAATGCAGAATTTACGAACATGTCATGTTCTAATGGATTCCTGACATTGTGTGACTGAAATATTAGTATGATATATGACCTGCGAAGCAGAATCAGCACCAAAAGAAGCAGCTGCTGGTGCTTCGTTCAGCACACCATGCCAGTCTTTCATTTTTGGTGCTTCGTTGGCCCTAGCAAGGCAGCTACGAAGACTTTGTGCTCCCAAAATGTCGTCAGATATTGTTTCCGTTTGTGATAATTTGTAGTGGTGAATTGCTTTGTCAGCTTCTCCCAATCTGGAAATTGAATGAAAATATTTTATAACCTATCTAGCTGACTGTTTTTTTTTTAAGGTAGATGCAAATGTGAAGCAAAGTTAAGTGATCCAATTCATGCACCTCAGATAAAGGTTGCCTGGCCTGTAATGTGCTCTGCAATAAAAAGGATCAATTGTCACAGGCCCCTTGCATTCCCCAACAGCCTCAAAAAGCTGTCCTAAGCCAATCCAAGCCGCGGCCTTATTACTCTGGTAAGACGCCTTCCTTGAATCCCCTTCAATCGCTCAGTTGTACAATTCTACTGCTTCTGCAAACCTCCCCTTCCTGTACTCTTCATTCCCCATCTCCTTCAGATCCTCCGGCTCCAGTCTCTTCATTATGTTCCCTGTCACACCGGCGAATTTCTACCCTGAAATTTCACCCATGATGGCGCCAAGGTTCGCCCACCTCAGTCCGCTAAACTCGCACAAACCCACAAGAGTATAGAGGAGAAGAGAAGTACAGCAACCTTACCAACCTTTTATTACTCACATAAAAGGAAATATAACTCTTAACACGGAATGACACTACAAGTCTCTCTACCCGAGTGTTTTCCACTCAATAGACTCCCTAGTCTATTTATAGTTTGGCTGTGGGCAACTACTCCCTGCAGTTCAACTGCTGTCTTGCAGTTCCTCAACTGCTTCCTGCAACTCACTTTAGCCAGCTTGTCCTGCTGCTCGGTCTGCAAGACAGTTTGGGCTGTTTGGGTCTCCATCCAAACATGTCGTGACTCCGTCACTTGCTGCTATGTGTGCTGCCCGCGCACACATATGTTGGAGGCAGTCTGTCGCCTCGCCTGATCATGCGTTCCCACACATGATGTTCCTCGTAGTGGCACCGACCACCACAGCTGGTTGTTCGCTCGTATGTGTGTTGCCCATGCATATATACGTTGGAGGCACTCCATTGCCTCTGAGATCATGAGATCTGTTACATGATCTCGTTGTGGTGGCACCTACCACTCACAACGGGTGTGACAAACCTCCCCCACCAAGAGAGTCCGACGTCCTCATCGGAGTAGAGTCCATGTACTCCTTAATTTGTTTCTCAAATTGCCATAGTGTAGAGTCCCACTCCCACGTAACATCGACCTCACTGCCGCCTTTCCACTTCACAAGAAAATCAGTCCGTCGATTCTTCTTGGTTTGCCCCATAGTCCGATGTGCAAGGATCTTCTCGACCTCCTTGTCGAACTGCTTCCGAACTACTGGTGGAGCTCTCTTTACTTGCTGTCTATCTCCAAGCAAGTCCCTGTTGAAAGGTTTGAGAAAGCTTACATGGAATGTTGGGTGTACCTTCAGCCTATCGGGTAGCTTCAACCGGTAAGCAACCTGCCCGACTCTCTTCATTACCTCGAAGGGGCCGTCATATCTTGGTACCAACCCTCGATGTACGGTCTTACTGTTGATTTTCTTCCATATTTGTGGAGTGAGTTTCAGCAGCACCATATCTCCAACCTGGAACTCCAATGAACGCCTTCGTTCATCCGCATGCCTCTTCATGCGTTTTGCTGACTTGTGCAAGCTGTATCGAGCTTGTTCTATCAGCTCCTCCTTCTTCTTGGCGAAGCGATATGCAGTAGGGCACTTTCCTTGGTCCGTCGATTGAGCCAACTCAAGAGGAGTGAGAGGCTGTTGTCCCATGACAAGCTCTGCAGGACTCATTCCTGTAGCCGACGACCTATGGATGTTATAACAAAATTGGGCTGTGTCCAACAGCTCCAACCAATTCTGCTGGCTGGCCGTCACATAATGCCTTAAGTATTCCTCCACCAAGGCATTGATGCGCTCCGTTTGGCCATCCGTCTGCGAGTGATTAGCCGTAGAGAACTTCAACTCTGAACCCATCGAGTTGAAGAGTGCTGTCCAGAACCTGCCCGTGAATCGAGCATCTCGATCACTCACTATGTCTTTCGGGACACCGAAGTGCTTCACCACATGTTTGTAGAACAGCCCAGCTGCTACCTCTGTTGGACATGCGTGTGGTTTTGGTATGAACACCGCATACTTCGAGAGTCGGTCGACGATGACTAGCACTGAGCTCATCTCATCAACTTTGGGAAAGCCCGAAACAAAGTCCATGGAAATGGACTGTCACGGCTTCTCCGGAATAGGCAGGGGTTGCAGCAGCCCTGCTGCTTCTTCCTCTCCGTCTTGTCAAGCTGGCACACAAGACAAGTCTTGACGTACATCTCGACTTCTTCCCCCATTTTTGGCCAATAGTATGACCTGGACAAGAGTGTCATCATCCTTTGCCCTCCAGGATGTCCTGCCCATTGAGGATCGTGAGTCTCTCGCAGCAACTCATGCCTCAGCCCTCCCGCCTTTGGGATGTACAACCTATTGCCTCTAGCATACAACAAGTTATCTTCAAGCCAATAATGCTTAATTACCCCTTCACGTACCTCTCCCCTAAGTTGGACGTATTCTGGGTCCGCGTCGGCTTGTTCTTTAACCCTCTCTAACAGGGTTGACTACACTGTGGACAGCGCAGCTACGTAGCATTGCACCTCTTTTCTGCTCAGTGCATTTGCTACTTGGTTCTGTCGTCCAGGCTTGTGCTCTCATATGAAATCAAACTCGGCCAAGAACTCCTGCCACCGAGCTTATTTGGGGGTCAATTTCTTTTGGGTTTTGAAGTAGGTGTTTGCAACATTATCCGTTACAACCCTGAACTTCGTTCCCAAGAGATAATGCCTCCAGGTGTCCAAGCAGTGCACCACTGCTGTCATCTCCTTTTCATGTGTGGTGTAGCGTTGTTCCGCATCTTTGAGTTTGCGACTTTCAAATGCCACTGGGTGTCCTTCCTGAATAAGAACTCCCCCGAGAGCACGGTCTGAGGCATCCGTGTGTACCTCGAATGGAAGCTTGAAGTTAGGCAATCGCAGCACCGGTTTCGTTGACACTGCTGCCTTCAGCTGGTCAAACGCCGCTTGGCATGAGTCCGTCCATGCCCACTTCCGGTCCTTCCTCAGCAAGTCAGTCAGGGGATTCACTTTTCTTGAATAACCCTGAATAAACCTTCTATAGTAGTTAGCCAAACCGAGGAAAGAACGAAGATCCGATACCTTCGTTGGAGCCGCCCAATCGATGATTGCCTGAATCTTCCTCTCATCCATTTGTATTTGTCCCTTACTCACTGATGTAGGACACTCAAAGGAAGTTCAAGAATATCAAAAGAAGCTAATTCAGAAGTCAAGGGGCCATGACAAATGATTTGATTCACTCTTCTATTTAAACTTAGGATTTACCTTACTTAGTACCTTTCTATGTTTAAAATTCTCTTTATTATGATGTCTTAGGTCTTATTCTCGGATTCCACCAACCCAAGACCAATTTTGGACTGAATCCTATTCAGTTTAGGACTTGGGAAGGATGAATCTTTATTTAGGATTTTATTTTCGTAGGTTAACTTATTTAGAACTTCTACCAACCCAATTAATGGGTTTAAACTGAGTTATATTCAGTTTAGGACTTGGAAAGCCAGAAACTTACTCAAATTGGATTTCTGGTATTTGTATAAATAGGCCTTCAGTCCTATGGACGGGGGACAACTATTATTCTCAATAAAGTTCTATTTTAGTGAATTTTCTCTCTTCCTTGTGGATTCAAGGAGTTCTTAACAGAGGCAACGGTGTTTTCCTCGTCTACCACGCTTGTTGCTACGTCAAGTGGTATCAGAGTGAGGCTCTCCTTGCTTAATGTCTAACGACGACGCAACCAGCAGCAACCCTAGGGACGGTGCTCCTGTGGGTAATCACATCAGCCGTGAGTATTTTGATTCGACCATGGAGGCAATCCAAAACTCACTTGCAAGGTTGATGCTGAGGATGGATCAACTTGAAGGCCTGAATCAACCACGTCGACTGATCGATGAAGTGACTCGCGATCCAATTGGTCGAGGAAAGGCTCCGCAAGTGAATCCAAAGGGTTTACAAATCCTTAAAAATTCCAGCGACGAAGAAGTTGAAGACATCCTTCATCGACCAGTTTCTGAGCATGATAGACGTCAATGATTTTCGCTTTAAGATTGA